>OY744541.1:74865587-75038087 GCA_963556195.1 Sepiola atlantica
AAATTATTTTCTTTACCCCCGCAAACAATTGTCCAAATATGGTAGGGTAGTTACGTTAGTATTATAAGGATTCATCTTGAGTGCTTTCGATCTTTGCGATCGTCATCAGAAAGTATTTTGTTGTTGTTTAGAGTACTTAATTGTTTGAGTTTATTTTGATGGGAGAAAAGTTTCTTTTAGTTTTGATGATCACACAAGAAAGGAAATCAGCTGACATTTGAAAAATTTTGACCTCAAGCACCAAACTAATACACAAAAGTAACGTCATAAAACATTAAAAAAAATCTTCAAAGTAAGCAACATTAAAAAAAGCTAAACAAAAAAAAAACAACCTAATATAAACAATATCGCATTTAGCATAGGTACTAACATGTTATTAGTTTTGTACAATTCATAAAAAACAAAATTACAAATTAAATTAAATACATAAAAACTAATAATAAAAACAATTAAAAGTATACTGATAGTTTTTTAGTCATTTGTTTTACAGTTATTTTGTCACTGACATGAAATCATTTCCTTGTCACCCTTATACAACCACGCATGCACACACACATAAACATGAACCTCTGGAAATTTGGAACAGAACCAATTCAAGATAAACCTTGCACACACAAAGGGCTCGATCTCCTTTCAGATGGAGCCTTATCACAATAAGTAATCAATGGTGATGACTTTAAAAGATAAGCCAAATTTATTACTTATTATATAAATATATATATATATATATGTCAGGTTCATATTATATTCCAATAACCATGGTTTTATTTTATTATTTTTATTTTTTCACATTTCCAAAAAACATAACATTTCTGTGAGATATATTTTTTTATGGTCCGTTTCATTTGTCTTGTGCCAAACAACGTTTTTATGTCAATATCGTCTCTGCAACATTACAAAATCATCAGAAAAATTCAGAAACAGTAAAAAGTTCTTGGATTAAAGTGTCTTGAAAAAACCTACACTATACAGTGGTTCATTTTTGGGTGAAACCAAACAAAGAAAAAGAGAAAACTCACACGTGGGGGAACCCACTAATACGCCATTTTAAATTTATATATATATATATATATATATATATATATATATAATATTTTAATGTTACTTAAATCACATCAAATATATGGAACAAATTCTCACCAATTTCACCAAAAAATCAATTTTTTATTTGCAGCATACAACTGTTTCAGCCCTACCACCAAGATACATATTAATGTTCAAATCATTTATTTCTTGGGGAGGCTATCCTCGGTGCTCATAAGAAAAGGAGGTAATCTTCCAGGCAAGAAAAACCTGAATTGCAATCCATGCTCATTTATTTTTTAATATATTTAGTTTCTCTTTGTATTATTTGCATATTATTATTTTTTCTGTTTTCGAATTATATTATTCAATAGGTTTGTTTACACTCGTACATTCAGATCGCGACATCAACACATCATATGCTATTATCCAGTATTATTGCTTAAATGATTTGCCATCGACCCAGCTGGTGATACCAGATCAGGCTGCCCTGTGGCTCCCTGAGACGAAATTCACCTACATTGACGTTTTTTTTTTTTTTTTTTTTTTTTTTTTTGTAAAACTTAATTATGTTCTACAAAAACAAAAAAAAAAACAACAGCCCCTCTCCCTTTCTCCCTCCCCTTTTTTATTTTATTTTTCCTACCCTACTCCCGGTCCTGGATATGACCTTAAACTACATCCGATGGTGAGATCCGGCTTACGGACTTTGGGGAATGTGGAGCCTCCTCTTAATTACCATTGCTCCCAGGTCCACCCTGACCCGGAGTGGTAGTACCTGTTAGGGTCCCAACTATGGGTTAAATAGAAACAGATATAACTACCAAACCAAAAACCATAATTAAACATTTGAAGATATAAAGAACTTGAAACATAAAAACTTTCACTATAATGACCAGATTCGGCATTAAATAACCCAAAAAGGGTTGATATGCCGTAAAACAAAACTACCATACCATCGACCCAGATTGTCGCCCCAAATCACAGATAAATATAAATTAATGATTTGACTAACGTTTATTGTGTAGGTCTAACCTTTTTTTCCTGCCTGGAATATTTTTTACAAGCATTGAGGATAGCCTCCTCCTCCCAAGAAATAAATGCTTTGAACACTTGGAACATTAATATATATATCTTTGTGGTAGGCCAGAACAATTGTATGCTGCAAATAAAAAAATTTGATTTTTTAGTGAAATTGGTGAGAATTTATCTGCATTCGATGGATTTGAATAACATTAAAATATTTTCTACTAGCGGAACCCGTCGCCCGGCGTTGCACGGGAGAGATTAGTACCAATTGCATGACGGCGAAAAAAAAAAACGGCCTATAGTTCTTTCTCCACCCCCCACTCCCGATTCCGTGTTGGCGAATATTGTAAATTTTTAAAAAAAAAGAAAAAAATGGCAGAGTAGAATGGGATCGAACGCCGAAACTGTCAATCAGTAAACCTCCCTCCTTACCCAATGCGCCACGGGTACGAATTAAAAAGGGTATGTGAAAATAGGAAAATAACGCTATGCATTTTTATTGACATGCGTGTTACGTTAACATTTACATTCTGCCGACCAAATGGAATCTTCAATAATGACACGGTGTAGGTCATTTTTTGATGAAGTAAATTCATTTCGGCAATTTTTCGATAATATGCGTGTTTAAGGTGTATGATTTAGAAAATGTAAATGTATCCGCGTCTACCAGTATCTTGGTGCTTATTGAATTAAATAGGAAGTCGATTCGATCAAGAAATTTTAGCCGTTATGTTGAATCAATAAATGTTGCAGGAACTGTGTTCGTTAATTTCATTCGGTTAATTCCGGAATGAATTTTAATGTAGAAGGTAGAATTAGATAGAAGGTAATCTAATATTCGCGAATAATCATCGTAGTGTAAGGGAGCGGTTGTTAAGTTTTTGCGTATTGCTTAATATTATGTAGTAAAATAATGCTAGACAAATACGAAATAACAATGGGTGTTTTGTGAAAATTATACTGTGTTTATTAGTTCCCGGTGTCGATGAGTGTAGTCACAGTACAGAATTGTTAGGGAGAAAAGTTTTTACTACCACCTATATGGAGTTGGTATTTCGGAGAGTCGTGGCGGCCGGGCCGAATGTAATATTCAGTGTTAGTTTGGAAAGAAGAATAACAGATATACTAAAACATGCTCGAGTGAATAAGTGAAATGTAAATGTGAGTTCAGTAGCCCGTGATGCATGTGGTTATTTTCCTATTCTCCGAGAATGTACAGGGGAAAAAACGTCTCTACTTTATATATTAGATTACAGCTCTAGTATCACACTATTGAGCTATTATAAAACTTTGTTATAAAATTTATATTTGAAATATAGAAAAAATTATATAATATATATATATCTTTATAAGTTAGGTGTGTATGTTTTTATATATTTCTATCTATACTATTCACAACTAAACTAATTAATCTTTCCTGAATTTTGGAACACAGCTGCTATGCATGATGATGGGTAGTAATGTGGGCTATATTTAGTTTTATGCAAGGGGGTTAGTGAAAATTCAGATACCTACACATTTTAATGAAATTTTTACAATAGGTATTAGACATCAATTAATAAATAATACACACATTTCAGTTCTTTGGAGTATTTTCAATGTTTTTTAGGGAGCATAATACGGACACTGTCTCCCATTTAAAAATTAAAATATTTCAGATTTGCATTAAATTTGATCCATAGTCATTAGACACCAATTAAGCAATATTCCTTAATTTCAATTCTCTTCTGTGATATTTAATTAGATGACTTGGAGAATATAAACTTCTTCACTCCTTGGCCTTCAGGCTAGGATCAAAGTGAAGTATTTGTTCTGTCTTCGGTCAGAAGAGGTGAGATCCTTCTTGATTGGGTCATTTTTTTGGTCCCCCGATTTATAAAATCGGGGGACTTATGTTTTGAGACATGACCGTCCGTCCAGATTTTTCTCCGCAACCATCCATTGAATTTCTCTGAAATTTTGCATGAAGTTGTAACTTTGGTCAGGTTAGAAAGTGACATTCTCCGATTTAAAAAAAAAAATCTGGTTAGCCCCCCAGGGGGTAAAAAGGCCCCAAAATGGCAAAAAATGACATTTTTTGCCCCATAACTTTTCATCCATCCATTCAATTTCTCTGAAACTTGGCCAAAATGTGGAGGCAATTGTTCCTAATAGAAAATAAGTATCGCTGACCTTGGAAAAAATCTGATTTGCGCCCCCAGGGGGTCAAAAGCCCCCAAAATGGCAAAAAATACCCCTTTTCTCCCATAACGTTTGATCCATCCATTCAATTTTTCTGAAACTTGGCCAAAATGTAGAGGCAATTGTTCTGGATATAAAATGAGCATCCTTGACCTCAGAAAATTCTGGTTCGCGCCCCTAGGTGGTCAAAGGGGGGTCAAAAATGCCTCAAATTGCCGCATCAAGTCACATACAGAGGGGGGACCACGCGTGGCTTGTTATTTTTGTTCTATCCAGACTGCCCCACATAAAAAAAAAGGCGACCTTGTGTTTAATTTTGCCCTCGTGGGGGAGACAAATAAATAAGGACTGGAACAATGTTTTTTTTTTTCTACATTAGTTTTTATTATTTTGTGTTTTGTTTTTCACTGTTGAAGTGTTATTGTAAAAAATAAAAAAAGTCACATGCCAGGATATTGATAGAAAATTGCTGAAAAGGGCAAATTGGTTATCTGTAGGTAAGGAAAAGATAATAAGTGTCAGAGTTGGGATGGAGGTGGGTGTGATAAATAAACAATATGAATATCTCTTCAAGTGATGGCTGGAAAACAGCTGCTGTAGAATCTGTTGATATCATAACACCGGGGGGGGGGGAGGGGCTATAAGAAAGGAAGAACAATTGTCCACCATTGCTTTGGATCATGGGGGCAGAACATTTGCCCAGGGTGTGCGGGTAGGGAAGGAGGCTGATGATGATGATGATGATAACTTTAGAATGATGACTCTCTTCAATGGATAGAAAAGTACACTGATCCATCACCCACAAGATTTGTTTGCCTGGAAAATCTTACATTTGTTTTGGGCCTTTTTTTTTTTTTTTTAAGCAGTCAAAAATGATAGTAAAAAGAAAAAATATGCTTCGCCAGTGTTTATTCATATAAAATAACGTCTCACTCGGTGAAGTGAGGGGGGAAAAAAAATAAAAATGAAAGTCTCAAACTTTAAAGTTAAAAAAAAAAAAAAAAAATCTGTACAGAAAGGGAGGGATAGAAGAAAGAAAACGTTTCATGATGGAAATAGTGAATTCGGGGGGGGGGGGAAGAAAGGGCTGGCTATTTGCTTTTTCAATTCCCAGAAACAGTTAAGATTGTTTCTGGTACTTTTTTTTTTTTTACTCTAACTTTTATGGTACGGATATATATATATATATATATATATATATATATATATATATATATATATAATTTTTCCAAAGTTATATTTACGAGTAATACATACATTACTGCTTTTTTGTCCTCTGATGAAATGAATTTCTTTTTGAAAATCCATGATGTAAGGATGATGAGATTATTCTTTGTTTTGAACTTTTGATGAATTAATAAAATTTGTCATTTTTCCAACTTTTATTTTTATCATTCATTTTCTTGATATATATATATATATATGTATATATATATATGTATATATATATGTATATAACATAAAATATAATAACACGAAATCACATAATTGTCGATGCAATAATCTATTTCAACCGTGCGGTTTTTTCAAGCATCACTCAGACAATTACATTTTTGAGACTCAAAAATGTAATTGTCTGAGTGATGCTTGAAAAAACCGCACGGTTGAAATAGATTATTGCATCGACAATTATGTGATTTCGTGTTATTATATTTTATGTTATTCTTGCTCTGTTTACTACATTGAGCTCTCATACCCAGATTTCCTCCTGGAATTATCCCATTATAACAAATATATATGTATATATATATATATTCCCCTGTAAAATTTAGAGTAAATTATTTTGTTTCACAATGACATGAAATCATTTCCTTTTCACCCTTATACAATCAGACATGTGTACACATGAAGATAAATCTCTGAAAATCGAACCAGAACCAATTCAAGACAACACACCTTGCACACACAGATAGAGCTTTATAACAATAAGTAATAAATTTGGCTTACGTCAGGATAATTGGTACGCATCCCTTGCATCACATTGTCTGTAATGGGTTATTAAAGTCAAAACATCTTTATTTTTACTTTAATTCACCGCCAAAAAAAAAAAAGGCACATTGCTATAGAGACGTAAGGGGCTACTGTGAATTCGAGGCCGTATCCATAGGGGCATCGTAAATGAGGAGTTGTGCAGCGAGATGTTTGTTCACATTACATTTAAATTTCTGCATGTTGGTACGGACAGGGAAACAGGGAGAGAATTCCAAAGGCGAGCAGTTCGAGAAAAGAAGCTATCAGAGTAGAAAACTCTCTGCCATCTGGGGACCTCAACAGTGAATGGATGGGATTTAGCTGATTGTTGGGTTGGTCAGGGGTATTTACGTTGAGTGGGCACCAGAGCAGCAAGTTCATCAGAGCACATTCCATTGAAGTACTTGTAAAACAAGCACAGTGATGTGGCGATGGGACAGGGGCTGGAGTTTGGTAGACAGTGTGGGACCTATTAGATTAGAGACTCTTTTTTGAACCCTATATAAGAGGCTCAGATGTGACAACAATATTCCATGCATTGGCGAATGGTGGCTTTGTAGAGATAGAGGATACTGTTTCTAACAATAGAATGTAGAAGCCTCGAAAAGTTCTAAGAATTAAAAACAATATAAAAAAAACATAACTAATGAAGAAGAAACTTTCAAGACAATACTAATGCTGATAATTCCAGTCACATGTTCACCGATTCTTGAGTTTCTGAAAGCTTTTGTCAAAATCATTCTTTTAATTTTCATTTTAACTATTTGGCCTGAAGAAGCTTAGCCTAATAAGGCTGTAGCTGTACAATATGTAGCCAATAATGTTTCTATAAATTAAAATTTATACTAAACTAGAAGGATACACGTCTCCGGACGGGTGAAATTAATTCCACGAACAGAAGTTTTGCATCACTTTTATGTCCCCTTGCAAAGATTAAAATCAAGACATAATGCTACTAAACGTTATGTCTAGAATCCTTATTTCAATTTTGATCAAAATTCATTACATGATTTTGATTCTAGAAAATGTCTAAAATTTAAGGAATAAGGGTTCTTAAGAAGAAATTGAAATTCAGGGAATATTTATTAATTGATGTCTAATGCCTATTGCTAAAATTTCACAAAAAAATAATTTATCTGAATTTTCACAAAGTGGTTCCATCCCCTTTTTATCTCTTTTGCATAAAACTTAATTAAACTAAATATAGCCTACATTTGGACCACTTATGCCTAGCAGCTGTGTTCCAAAATTCATAATGATCGGTTAATTAGTTTAGGAGTGGATCTTGTACATACAAATATATCAACATATACCTAAGTTTATATAGAGATGTCTGTTTGTATGTGCGCGTGATTGTCCTTGTCTGCTCTATTTCCGTTCGTTCCTGATTTTAAGTGTCAATTCTTAAAGTTATGATTATTAGTAAAGACTTAAACAGCGACAACGTACGAAGTTAAAATGCCAAATATTTTAATTGTCATCATTTGAAATAGGAAAAAAAAATGAATGTTATTAAATCTTTTAATCAGTTTTAATTTATTTCCACTGTCCATTCTTGTCCTTCTTTCACTCAAGCATATGATATAAAGCTTGTATTGTACTATTGCCAGGAGATGTTGTTGACCCCTCCTCTTGCCCATTTTGCTGACTGAATTCACTGGTGTTGTTTCAGTTCAGGTTTCCACCTCTTTCTGTCAATGTCTTCCTCTTCTCAGCAGCCATTTTTACAGACGTTATTTTAAAAACAAAATAACAATTGCATAAACAAGTACAATTGGCCTTTTGAAATCTCTTTGGGGTTTTATTGGTTCTTCAGAGTATACATGTATGCACATAAAACAACTCCATCCCCCAGGGGGTGTGATGAAGCACCGATCCAAAAGTCCAATCACCTTCTCTGATAGTTCAGACGAAAGAAACTGAGTCTCTCTACCTATTTGTCACGTCTGTGTATCCGCTTCCTGTGTGCCCGTGACATCACGTTGGAATGGCTTCAGGGACACTTTGGTGATCGCCTCATCAGTAAGAGATATGATCCTGAATTGGTTTATCTGTGGGGTTATTAGAAAATATAATGTCTATCAAAACAATCCCCACACTATTTCCGAGCTGAAGAGGGTCATCACAGCCAAAATCAGGACATAAGAACTGTGTAGCATAGTCGGGGGAGAGGAGTCTTAGATCCTCAGGGTTTCCTTCTTTCTTGATCTTCCTGCTGACTGTTTTTCTCCTACTTATAGTCTTGTTTTTTTATTTTTTCAAGACTATAGTCAATAAGCATCTCCTTTCTTTATGTGAATCAACTTTCGTTCTTTTTAGCTCCTTACATCAAGTGTGTTCATGCCTTTTTGGGAGCTATTTCTATTAAAAGAAATTTTTTAAAAAAAGAAAAAAAGGAAACATGACGATATTTAAAATTAGTTATCCTAGCGAGAGAGTAGAAAGTGTACCTTGGGTTTATTTTCGGTAGCCTCATAACTCTTGCTTCCCTTATTTTGTCCTTTAGTCCTCAAATTCCATGACCGATGTTTCAGGCAAAGGGGGAAGAATTTCTGTTTTCTGGGTCGAAATCTATCGACCTAACACTTCAGGTTGGCTAGTTTTTGACCTTGAAGTAGTATTTTGTTTAGCGCCTTACATCAAGTGGATTCATGCCTTGTCTGAAGCGACTTCTATAAAAAAAAGAAAGAAATCTTCCGACCTGCAATATATTTCCACAACGCTGGGTGAAATACCGTTAGTAGAAAAAAAAAAAAAAAAAGTTGACAACTCTGATTAATGCAAGATTTCTATTACATTTAAATTTTGTGCTTGTTGTCACAAGGTTAATTTTCGTTTGACCATGATATAATTCATCCAAAGTGTTTTTTTTTTTTTTAATTTATTTCAGGAAACATGATTTATTTTAAGATAAAAAATGACTTCTTCCGTAAAAATAATTGTCATTCTTTAAATAAATTAAAAAAAATGTTTCTTCTTTATTTATCTATTTACAACTGTAGCAACATAATTCTTTTTTAAAAAAATATTTTCTGTCTTTTTACTGTAAAAATAATTGTCAACAAAATATTCTTCAAATCAATAAAACGAATGTCACTTTTTGAAATGTATTTATTTAAAATTGTACTTTTTTTAGTCGACAGTAACATAATTTGATTTTGGAACAATTCATTTTAAAATGAGTAAAGTCAGAATTGTTTTCTTTAACGACATCAGATTAATCACCAATCACATTTTTTGCTGATAGAACTATATCATTTTTTATTGTGTGTGAAAGGTGCTAACATAAATATGAAGTGGCTTAGTGTATTAACAAAAAAAAATGAGTTACTTTGCTACTCTGATGAGTGCTAGCTTTCTGTTACATTTAATTTTTTTGTTTGTTGTCACAATGTTCATTTTATTTTCACCAGGATATAATTCATCCAAATTGTTTCTCGTATTTATTTTAGGAGGCCCTGCACAGAGAGCAAATGTTGGAACAGAAACTCTCTACGTTACAGGACCTTGTACAGCACACACAGGAAGCATCAGAAAATGGCTGGCAGGTGAGAAGATTTAAAAAGATTACTTTGTCAGCAGGGTTCTGTTAAATCGATCGCAAGGGTTTTTTTTGGAAGGATCAGACAAGATAAATTTGTCTGAGTTTAAAATACATCCGACTTGGCTTTCACATAAGACAAACAACTTTAAGAATCGAATGACGTCTAGGCGGGGATAGAAGGTTGGTGATAGGGAGAAAGATGAATTTGATAAAACCGTGGCATATATTATGATTATGTGTGCCCCTCCCCCAATGTCACTCATGTAAACATTTGTAAAATCTTGAATAAAAAAAGTAATTGCTTTATATATTGCTAATTTTTGATGGAGAAAATAAAAGTAAAGTAGTTGCGAAAATGACTTGGTCTTGGACAGTTCAAGAAAAAATAAAATCGATGGTGATTGCCAGCTTGCTTCAAACGAAAATTTCCATGTCATCAAAGTCCAAACAAAAAACTCACATACAGGTGGGTTCACAACTTCAGGGTCCCTTGAACGCTAAGGGTAACATAACCACTTATTATTTGTCAAGAAAGGAGTGTATTAGTCATTAACAGTTTTGAACACCATATTCAAGTGTGCCTGCAATGGAGAGATGCCCATTTAGAGCATATTGTTGGCGATAAAACAAAGACAGTTGGACATTCTTGACTGAAACTTGGTGGACACGTCAGAAACATAGACTGAAGTGTATTTGTACCGAATATGGTTGGATTGCAAAAATGATTATGAATTTTATTAACGGTCCCATGGGAAAATGTAGTTTTTTCTTAAGAAATGATGGTCATTCAAAACGTGTTTACTTTTCAAAATGCTTACTTCATGTGACAACAAAAGAGAAAAGTTTTCCTTACCATCATCTGAATGTAATTGTGTAACTGTTTGTTCTGTTCTGTCTAAAACAAGGCTTGACACTTTTCATCCTAAGAAATAGAAGATTGCATTTTTACAATTTCTTTCAACATCTGCAAATACTTTATATATATATATATATTTGTTTATCTACATATATATGTTTCATGCTTCCGGAATTGTTAGTGTAGAGATAATTATTCAAGCCGGTCGCAGGATTCGAAACCCCGGAACAAGTTATGTTTATAACTCAAATTCCGACATCTCAACCCTCACAGCCACCATGAACAAACAACTACATAAACAGTGAAAGTTTTAAACCTATATATATATATATATATATATATATATATATATATATATATATATATATATACACACACATACATAGTTTTTCATGGTAAACAACTGATGATCCCTTAAATAATGTTAGAAGCAAACTAATATAATAACTGAAAAAGTTAAATTGACTTACATGAGTGATTTTCCACTGAACGACTTGGGACTTCAGTTTTTTTTTGTTTTTTGTTGTTTAATATAGTTTTAATGGTTGAGAAACTTCCAAGACTATATATATATATATAATAAAAAGGATTGAGACAAAAAAAAAATGTTTAGATGACAATCGAATGTGAATAAATGCATTGTATTACTTTTTTTTTACGGTGGGGGGGAATATGTATTTTTTTGGTGTCATCCTATATAAAAAGGTTTGATGACTTTAATGTTTTTGCTTTTATTATGATTTTTAAAAAAATTATCCTATCTTAGGAAGTTGATCTCAGACAATGATATCATTTTTCTATTCTCTTTTTTGATTAAAATGAAGATATTTTTTCTCATGTGTTTGATGCATTTACTAATGTTTTTTTGTTTTTTTTAATCTTCAAGAAGTCAATATATATTTTTTATTTTCTTCAGGCCTTAATTGATGAAGATAGATTATTATCCCGGTTAGAGGTTTTAGAAAGTCAGCTGAACACTTATTCTAAGGTAAGTTAATCTTGGATTATTTGGGTTACTGTTTTCATCTTGGTTGTTATTTTTATACCGTTTCGGCTGATGTACCTCTGACCTTCTTCAGATGTATCTGTTCGAACTCAGGTACCTATACAGAATTGAACCATTAAAAGTTAGAAATTCTGTATTGTATTGATCAGGAGAGAAAATGCACCATTTCGGGGTCTTCCTAAAGTTTTTATTTTTTTTTGTTTTTTTTACAAATAATGTCGAAATGTGTGTTTTATGAGAAAATTGCATGTGTCTTGTTAGTCATCCTAAATTGGAAGCTGTGCAGCAAGATGCTTGTTCCCATTAGTTTTAAATTTCTGCATGTCGGTACAGTCGGGGAAACGGGGAGCAGGGAAGGAGTTCCAAAGGCCGGCAGCTGGAGGAAAAAAACTATTGGAGTAGAAGGCTCTCCGGCATCTAGGCACCTCCACAGTGAATGGATGGGATTTAGCTGATTGTTGGGTTGGTCGAGTGTATTTACATCAAGAGGGGGACACCAGAGCAGCAAGTTCATCTGAGCACATTCCATTGAAGTACTTGTAAAACAAGCACAAGGATGCAACATTGCGGCGATGGGACAGGGGCTGGAGCTTGGTTGATAGTGAGGGACCTATTAAATTTAGATACTCTTTTTTAGACCTTATCGAAGAGGGAGAGACTGGTGGATGATGCACTCAAAAATAAAAATATGGTGCACCAAATAAATGAAAATATGTTCCCCCATTGATTTTGGTTTTCGATAACTGCCACTATTCAAAAAAAAAAAAAAAATAGTTAATTTAATTCTTGGTAGCTAATTTTCTTTTTGTTATACATGTACTTAATGTTGGTTTTTATTTTCTAATTTATTCTTATCCTATTTTTTAAAATAGTTAATTTAATTCTTGGTAGCTAATTTTCTTTTTGTTATACATGTACTTAATGTTGGTTTTTATTTTCTAATTTATTTTTATCCTCTATTTTTTTAAAATAGTTAATTTAATTCTTGGTAGCTAATTTTCTTTTTGTTATACATGTACTTAATGTTGGTTTTTATTTTCTAATTTATTTTTATCCTCTATTTTTTAAAATAGTTAATTTAATTCTTGGTAGCTAATTTTCTTTTTGTTATACATGTACTTAATGTTGGTTTTTATTTTCTAATTTATTTTTATCCTATTTTTTAAAATAGTTAATTTAATTCTTGGTAGCTAATTTTCTTTTTGTTATACATGTACTTAATGTTGGTTTTTATTTTCTAATTTATTTTTATCCTATTTTTTAAAATAGTTAATTTAATTCTTGGCAGCTAATTTTCTTTTTGTTATACATATACTTAATGTTGGTTTTTATTTTCTAATTTATTTTTATCCTATTTTTAAAAATAGTTAATTTGATTCTTGGTAGCTAATTTTCTTTTTGTTATACATATACTTAATGTTGGTTTTTATTTTCTAATTTATTTTTATCCTATTTTTTAAAATAGTTAATTTAATTCTTGGTAGCTAATTTTCTTTTTGTTATACATGTACTTAATGTTGGTTTTTATTTTCTAATTTATTTTTATCCTATTTTTTAAAATAGTTAATTTAATTCTTGGTAGCTACTTTTCTTTTTGTTATACATGTACTTAATGTTGGTTTTTATTTTCTAATTTATTTTTATCCTATTTTTTAAAATAGTTAATTTGATTCTTGGTAGCTAATTTTCTTTTTGTTATACATATACTTAATGTTGGTTTTTATTTTCTAATTTATTTTTATCCTATTTTTTAAAATAGTTAATTTAATTCTTGGTAGCTAATTTTCTTTTTGTTATACATGTACTTAATGTTGGTTTTTATTTTCTAATTTATTTTTATCCTATTTTTTAAAATAGTTAATTTAATTCTTGGTAGCTAATTTTCTTTTTGTTATACATGTACTTAATGTTGGTTTTTATTTTCTAATTTATTTTTATCCTTTATTTTTTTAAAATAGTTAATTTAATTCTTGGTAGCTAATTTTCTTTTTGTTATACATGTACTTAATGTTGGTTTTTATTTTCTAATTTATTTTTATCCTATTTTTTAAAATAGTTAATTTAATTCTTGGTAGCTAATTTTCTTTTTGTTATACATGTACTTAATGTTGGTTTTTATTTTCTAATTAATTTTTATCCTATTTTTTAAAATAGTTAATTTAATTCTTGGTAGCTAATTTTCTTTTTGTTATACATGCACTTAATGTTGGTTTTTATTTTCTAATTTATTTTTATCCTATTTTTTAAAATAGTTAATTTAATTCTTGGTAGCTAATTTTCTTTTTGTTATACATGTACTTAATGTTGGTTTTTATTTTCTAATTTATTTTATCCTATTTTTTAAAATAGTTAATTTAATTCTTGGTAGCTAATTTTCTTTTTGTTATACATGTACTTAATGTTGGTTTTTATTTTCTAATTTATTTTTATCCTATTTTTTAAAATAGTTAATTTAATTCTTGGTAGCTAATTTTCTTTTTGTTATACATGTACTTAATGTTGGTTTTTATTTTCTAATTTATTTTTATCCTATTTTTTAAAATAGTTAATTTGATTCTTGGTAGCTAATTTTCTTTTTGTTATACATATACTTAATGTTGGTTTTTATTTTCTAATTTATTTTTATCCTCTATTTTTTTAAAATAGTTAATTTAATTCTTGGTAGCTAATTTTCTTTTTGTTATACATGTACTTAATGTTGGTTTTTATTTTCTAATTTATTTTTATCCTATTTTTTAAAATAGTTAATTTGATTCTTGGTAGCTAATTTTCTTTTTGTTATACATATACTTAATGTTGGTTTTTATTTTCTAATTTATTTTTATCCTATTTTTTAAAATAGTTAATTTAATTCTTGGTAGCTAATTTTCTTTTTGTTATACATGTACTTAATGTTGGTTTTTATTTTCTAATTTATTTTTATCCTATTTTTTAAAATAGTTAATTTAATTCTTGGTAGCTAATTTTCTTTTTGTTATACATGTACTTAATGTTGGTTTTCATTTTCTAATTTATTTTTATCCTATTTTTTAAAATAGTTAATTTAATTCTTGGTAGCTAATTTTCTTTTTGTTATACATGTACTTAATGTTGGTTTTTATTTTCTAATTTATTTTTATCCTATTTTTTAAAATAGTTAATTTAATTCTTGGTAGCTAATTTTCTTTTTGTTATACATGTACTTAATGTTGGTTTTTATTTTCTAATTTATTTTTATCCTCTATTTTTTAAAATAGTTAATTTAATTCTTGGTAGCTAATTTTCTTTTTGTTATACATGTACTTAATGTTGGTTTTTAATTTCTAATTTATTTTTATCCTATTTTTTAAAATAGTTAATTTAATTCTTGGTAGCTAATTTTCTTTTTGTTATACATGTACTTAATGTTGGTTTTTATTTTCTAATTTATTTTTATCCTATTTTTTAAAATAGTTAATTTGATTCTTGGCAGCTAATTTTCTTTTTGTTATACATATACTTAATGTTGGTTTTTATTGTCTAATTTATTTTTTATCCTATTTTTTAAAGTAGTTAATTTAATTCTTGGTAGCTAATTTTCTTTTTGTTATACATGTACTTAATGTTGGTTTTTATTTTCTAATTGATTTTTATCCTCTATTTTTTTAAAATAGTTAATTTAATTCTTGGTAGCTAATTTTCTTTTTGTTATACATGTACTTAATGTTGGTTTTTATTTTCTAATTTATTTTTATCCTATTTTTTAAAATAGTTAATTTAATTCTTGGTAGCTAATTTTCTTTTTGTTATACATGTACTTAATGTTAGTTTTTATTTTCTAATTTATTTTTATCCTATTTTTTAAAATAGTTAATTTAATTCTTGGTAGCTAATTTTCTTTTTGTTATACATGTACTTAATGTTGGTTTTTATTTTCTAATTTATTTTTATCCTCTATTTTTATAAAATAGTTAATTTAATTCTTGGTAGCTAATTTTCTTTTTGTTATACATGTACTTAATGTTGGTTTTTATTTTCTAATTTATTTTTATCCTATTTTTTAAAATAGTTAATTTAATTCTTGGTAGCTAATTTTCTTTTTGTTATACATGTACTTAATGTTGGTTTTTATTTTCTAATTTATTTTTATCCTATTTTTTAAAATAGTTAATTTAATTCTTGGTAGCTAATTTTCTTTTTGTTATACATGTACTTAATGTTGGTTTTTATTTTCTAATTTATTTTTATCCTCTATTTTTTTAAAATAGTTAATTTAATTCTTGGTAGCTAATTTTCTTTTTGTTATACATGTACTTAATGTTGGTTTTTATTTTCTAATTTATTTTTATCCTATTTTTTAAAATAGTTAATTTAATTCTTGGTAGCTAATTTTCTTTTTGTTATACATGTACTTAATGTTGGTTTTTATTTTCTAATTTATTTTTATCCTATTTTTTAAAATAGTTAATTTAATTCTTGGTAGCTAATTTTCTTTTTGTTATACATGTACTTAATGTTGGTTTTTATTTTCTAATTTATTTTTATCCTATTTTTTAAAATAGTTAATTTAATTCTTGGTAGCTAATTTTCTTTTTGTTATACATGTACTTAATGTTGGTTTTTATTTTCTAATTTATTTTTATCCTATTTTTTAAAGTAGTTAATTTAATTCTTGGTAGCTAATTTTCTTTTTGTTATACATGTACTTAATGTTGGTTTTTATTTTCTAATTTATTTTTATCCTATTTTTTAAAATAGTTAATTTAATTCTTGGTAGCTAATTTTCTTTTTGTTATACATGTACTTAATGTTGGTTTTTATTTTCTAATTTATTTTTATCCTCTATTTTTTTAAAATAGTTAATTTAAATGTTTGGTAGCTAATTTTCTTTTTGTTATACATGTACTTAATGTTGGTTTTTATTTTCTAATTTATTTTTATCCTATTTTTTAAAATAGTTAATTTAATTCTTGGTAGCTAATTTTCTTTTTGTTATACATGTACTTAATGTTGGTTTTTATTTTCTAATTTATTTTTATCCTATTTTTTAAAATAGTTAATTTAATTCTTGGTAGCTAATTTTCTTTTTGTTATACATGTACTTAATGTTGGTTTTTATTTTCTAATTTATTTTTATCCTATTTTTTAAAATAGTTAATTTAATTCTTGGTAGCTAATTTTCTTTTTGTTATACATGTACTTAATGTTGGTTTTTATTTTCTAATTTATTTTTATCCTATTTTTTAAAATAGTTAATTTAATTCTTGGTAGCTAATTTTCTTTTTGTTATACATGTACTCAATGTTGGTTTTTATTTTCTAATTTATTTTTATCCTCTATTTTTTTAAAATAGTTAATTTAATTCTTGGTAGCTAATTTTCTTTTTGTTATACATGTACTTAATGTTGGTTTTTATTTTCTAATTTATTTTTATCCTATTTTTTAAAATAGTTAATTTAATTCTTGGTAGCTAATTTTCTTTTTGTTATACATGTACTTAATGTTGGTTTTTATTTTCTAATTTATTTTTATCCTATTTTTTAAAATAGTTAATTTAATTCTTGGTAGCTAATTTTCTTTTTGTTATACATGTACTTAATGTTGGTTTTTATTTTCTAATTTATTTTTATCCTATTTTTTAAAGTAGTTAATTTAATTCTTGGTAGCTAATTTTCTTTTTGTTATACATGTACTTAATGTTGGTTTTTATTTTCTAATTTATTTTTAACCTCTATTTTTTAAAAATAGTTAATTTAATTCTTGGTAGCTAATTTTCTTTTTGTTATACATGTACTTAATGTTGGTTTTTATTTTCTAATTGATTTTTATCCTATTTTTTAAAATAGTTAATTTAATTCTTGGTAGCTAATTTTCTTTTTGTTATACATGTACTTAATGTTGGTTTTTATTTTCTAATTTATTTTTATCCTATTTTTTAAAATAGTTAATTTAATTCTTGGTAGCTAATTTTCTTTTTGTTATACATGTACTTAATGTTGGTTTTTATTTTCTAATTTATTTTTATCCTATTTTTTAAAATAGTTAATTTAATTCTTGGTAGCTAATTTTCTTTTTGTTATACATGTACTTAATGTTGGTTTTTATTTTCTAATTTATTTTTATCCTATTTTTTAAAATAGTTAATTTGATTCTTGGTAGCTAATTTTCTTTTTGTTATACATGTACTTAATGTTGGTTTTTATTTTCTAATTTATTTTTATACTATTTTTTAAAATAGTTAATTTAATTCTTGGTAGCTAATTTTCTTTTTGTTATACATGTACTTAATGTTGGTTTTTATTTTCTAATTTATTTTTATCCTATTTTTTAAAATAGTTAATTTAATTCTTGGTAGCTAATTTTCTTTTTGTTATACATGTACTTAATGTTGGTTTTTATTTTCTAATTTATTTTTATCCTATTTTTTAAAATAGTTAATTTAATTCTTGGTAGCTAATTTTCTTTTTGTTATACATGTACTTAATGTTGGTTTTTATTTTCTAATTTATTTTTATCCTATTTTTTAAAATAGTTAATTTAATTCTTGGTAGCTAATTTTCTTTTTGTTATACATGTACTTAATGTTGGTTTTTATTTTCTAATTTATTTTTATCCTCTATTTTTTTAAAATAGTTAATTTAATTCTTGGTAGCTAATTTTCTTTTTGTTATACATGTACTTAATGTTGGTTTTTATTTTCTAATTTGTTTTTATCCTATTTTTTAAAATAGTTAATTTAATTCTTGGTAGCTAATTTTCTTTTTGTTATACATGTACTTAATGTTGGTTTTTATTTTCTAATTTATTTTTATCCTATTTTTTAAAATAGTTAATTTAATTCTTGGTAGCTAATTTTCTTTTTGTTATACATGTACTTAATGTTGGTTTTTATTTTCTAATTTATTTTTATCCTATTTTTTAAAATAGTTAATTTAATTCTTGGTAGCTAATTTTCTTTTTGTTATACATGTACTTAATGTTGGTTTTTATTTTCTAATTTATTTTTATCCTCTATTTTTTAAAATAGTTAATTTAATTCTTGGTAGCTAATTTTCTTTTTGTTATACATGTACTTAATGTTGGTTTTTATTTTCTAATTTATTTTTATCCTATTTTTTAAAATAGTTAATTTAATTCTTGGTAGCTAATTTTCTTTTTGTTATACATGTACTTAATGTTGGTTTTTATTTTCTAATTTATTTTTATCCTATTTTTTAAAATAGTTAATTTAATTCTTGGTAGCTAATTTTCTTTTTGTTATACATGTACTTAATGTTGGTTTTTATTTTCTAATTTATTTTTATCCTATTTTTTAAAATAGTTAATTTAATTCTTGGTAGCTAATTTTCTTTTTGTTATACATGTACTTAATGTTGGTTTTTATTTTCTAATTTATTTTTATCCTATTTTTTAAAGTAGTTAATTTAATTCTTGGTAGCTAATTTTCTTTTTGTTATACATGTACTTAATGTTGGTTTTTATTTTCTAATTTGTTTTTATCCTATTTTTTAAAATAGTTAATTTAATTCTTGGTAGCTAATTTTCTTTTTGTTATACATGTACTTAATGTTGGTTTTTATTTTCTAATTTATTTTTATCCTATTTTTTAAAATAGTTAATTTAATTCTTGGTAGCTAATTTTCTTTTTGTTATACATGTACTTAATGTTGGTTTTTATTTTCTAATTTATTTTTATCCTATTTTTTAAAATAGTTAATTTAATTCTTGGTAGCTAATTTTCTTTTTGTTATACATGTACTTAATGTTGGTTTTTATTTTCTAATTTATTTTTATCCTCTATTTTTTTAAAATAGTTAATTTAATTCTTGGTAGCTAATTTTCTTTTTGTTATACATGTACTTAATGTTGGTTTTTATTTTCTAATTTATTTTTATCCTATTTTTTAAAATAGTTAATTTAATTCTTGGTAGCTAATTTTCTTTTTGTTATACATGTACTTAATGTTGGTTTTTATTTTCTAATTTATTTTTATCCTATTTTTTAAAATAGTTAATTTAATTCTTGGTAGCTAATTTTCTTTTTGTTATACATGTACTTAATGTTGGTTTTTATTTTCTAATTTATTTTTATCCTATTTTTTAAAATAGTTAATTTAATTCTTGGTAGCTAATTTTCTTTTTGTTATACATGTACTTAATGTTGGTTTTTATTTTCTAATTTATTTTTATCCTATTTTTTAAAGTAGTTAATTTAATTCTTGGTAGCTAATTTTCTTTTTGTTATACATGTACTTAATGTTGGTTTTTATTTTCTAATTTGTTTTTATCCTATTTTTTAAAATAGTTAATTTAATTCTTGGTAGCTAATTTTCTTTTTGTTATACATGTACTTAATGTTGGTTTTTATTTTCTAATTTATTTTTATCCTATTTTTTAAAATAGTTAATTTAATTCTTGGTAGCTAATTTTCTTTTTGTTATACATGTACTTAATGTTGGTTTTTATTTTCTAATTTATTTTTATCCTATTTTTTAAAATAGTTAATTTAATTCTTGGTAGCTAATTTTCTTTTTGTTATACATGTACTTAATGTTGGTTTTTATTTTCTAATTTATTTTTATCCTATTTTTTAAAATAGTTAATTTAATTCTTGGTAGCTAATTTTCTTTTTGTTATACATGTACTTAATGTTGGTTTTTATTTTCTAATTTATTTTTATCCTATTTTTTAAAATAGTTAATTTAATTCTTGGTAGCTAATTTTCTTTTTGTTATACATGTACTTAATGTTGGTTTTTATTTTCTAATTTATTTTTATCCTATTTTTTAAAATAGTTAATTTAATTCTTGGTAGCTAATTTTCTTTTTGTTATACATGTACTTCATGTTGGTTTTTATTTTCTAATTTATTTTTATCCTATTTTTTAAAGTAGTTAATTTAATTCTTGGTAGCTAATTTTCTTTTTGTTATACATGTACTTAATGTTGGTTTTTATTTTCTAATTTATTTTTATCCTCTATTTCTTTTAAAATTCTAGAATCATGCTGAAGATACGCTTCGACAAGAACTTGTAGCTCTGCATAATGACAAGCATCATTATGAAACAACGGCGAAGGTTTGTGCTATTTTTCACATTACGCATCTTAATTGTTTGATGTGAATTAGGAGCTCGGCAGGGGAAAGTGCTATTCTAAGGAAGACAACTCCACGAGATTGATTTTCTCTTTTAATATATGTGTGTGAGAAATTCATAAAGTTTTAAAGTATTTTCAAATCTTATGTTACGACCACAATGAGATGATACATAGTGCAAAATGATTGAAGTTGAGAAAAATGACAATTTAAATTCTAACAAATAAGGAAAGAATATATATATATATAATTTTTTTGTTTCATTTTACTTCAGTTGAAGTTCTCAGAAATCAAGGGGGCCCCTTCCTAGGGCTAACACTTGATCTTTATATGAGATATATAGACATTCGAATATTTCATTAAAGTTCTGTACTTGTCAAACGTTGAGTTAGTAAAGAAGTTAAGAACATTAGTTTTCCTCTTCCAAATTGACGAGTTAACAATGTTATAGTATATCTTACTTGTAGTCTCTTAGGCTTACCGGATTCCAGGACAAGAATTCATCTAGTCTGGTGGAGTATCACTGGAAGTGTTGTTTCTTCAGGAAACATCACTAGGAGAAGGTGCGCTGTTTCTCATATAAGCCAGTGTATGGCCATACCGCAAAGATCTTATATGTGCTGAGAATACCATGCAATTTTTAATATTTGGTCAGGGTTTACTTGTAAGGGGAAGTATCCTCATGTGAGGTTGTCCTGACAAACCCTTGTACAGAGAGACCGATGACACTCGAGGGTGGTGTCTAGTAGGTATATATATATATATATATATATATATATATATATATATATATATGTGTGTGTGTTTACAAAGAATATATATTTTTTTAAAACGTATAGTCCTTATAATATCTGAAAAGTTTCCAATTGTAAGCTCAATGAAGCTGTATTACTAGATTCAGAGCATGTATCTTATATTTGCATTCCATTGACTATGGAGAATTAATCTAAAAACCATAATTTTCATTAGTTTTTACAGTTTCTTCGATGAGTTTTTATTTTTGTCCCTTAACTTACACACAAAAAAGTAATTTATTCAAATATTAACCCCTTATGCGCGTTTCATGGCAAAAAATCGGATAAGTGTATTTTTTTAGTTTAATTTTGTCAATCATCAGAGAGTGGCAGTATATATCGTTGAATTGTAAAATAACGTTATATCAAAAACAGAGAAAAAAAGCATGGTGAAATTACAGATTGAGTCCTGCTAAAATTTGGCATACTGAAGTATATAAAAGGCAAACAACTCACCTGTTGAAAAGGTGACAGACTTCAGAAAAAAAGGAGGAAAAAAAGACAGATTTCACCCCCCCCCCCCAAAAAAAAGATAATCACATTTGGAAAAAACACTAATATACAGGGTGATTCATAAGTCACTTAGCTATTTATTTTTGAAATTCTAAAGTTAAAAAATACGATAATACAAAACCGAAAGTTTATTCAACAAATTTATTTATGGGAGTTTAAAATTACAGCAAATTTTCAAAATTTCCACCTTCGTTCTGCATGCATAGCTCCATTCTTTTTTTCAAGGAATTTACGACTCTTTGTAGCATATTTGATTGATTATGGTGTTGTGCGAAGGAGGCTTTCTGTTCACATCACGTTTCCATTGCCTTTCAACAAGTGTGGGAGATTCATCAAATTTGGCCATATGAATAACAATAAAAATTCGCTCTTCAATTGTAAATGACATTTTAAATAGCTAAGTGAAGTGACTTATGAATCACCCTGTATATATATATATATATACATATGGAGCAAAAAAAATGAAAAAAGATTACGGATGCAGGGTTTGTGTTTTCAAAGTGATAGGAAAATCTGTGAAACAAATGAAAATCTGAAAAGTGTGCCCTAAAAATGGAAAAGGGTTAGGTGAAATAAAATATCGCTTATTGGTATCGACTTCTAAAAATCCTCTCTTTTCACCAGCCTGAAGTTTAATCTCTACAATTCCATGTCCAAAACTAATTTCTAAAATAATTTGATTGCTTTTCTTTGGTCGGGGGTCACGTAACCTTAGATCCAAGAATTTATATTTGTAAGAGGGAGGGAGCGAAAAGTGAAGAGAAAAGACAGGAGAAAGAAGAATTTTGTTTTAAGGATAGGGTTGATCTGTGGGTGACTGCACCCTGAGACACCTTCCAGATAGTTCTAAGGTTCTGTTTTTCGTAACGCAAACTTACTAGCACCAGACAATGATTTTGTTTCTTTGAACAAAACTTGCGATCACTTATGTCATAACATCATGTAATAAAGAATCTATTTTATAAAAAAGTCAGTTTGATATTTGGCAAAAGTGTCTGATTAATCGACAGGTTTGTGAAACTATAGGTTTTGTTTCACCTTTTTTTTTATTTTACATTACATAAAAGATATCGACTCTATCATCTAAGTCGTTCATTTACTTTTCTCTTTTACAGGAATCATTACGGAGAGTGTTACAGGAAAAGTTAGAGGCTGTGAGAAAGATATCGGATCTTGAGGTGAGTGCATTTAAAAAAACCTACAAAGAAAATGCAGGTAAAAAAAAAATCACATAAAAAAAAAAAATGAAAAGATTAGCAGTTTTAGGCTAACTATTAATTTTTCTCATTTAAATTTTATTTTTAATTTAAGGTTAATATTAGCGATGAACAAAAACTCTAAATGACTGACTTAAATATTTTTGATTACCTTAATGTGATCGGGATATTTTTTAATTATTTTCTTTTTGAAATAAATTGTGACGGTTGAATATTTTTGTTTGATTAATTTTTCTTTCCTAGCCAAAATTGTTACCTTTTTTTATGATTTTTATTACCAGCTGATATAAATTATCACCACCCTCTCCCAGTAATTTTTTTTCTCCCAAAGACATGTTTTTCTGTCCTCGAAGACATTTTATTTTTTACCCTCCAGTGACTTTTCAATGACTTCCTTCTCCACTGGCTTTTTTCTTTCCCCACTGACCCTACACACACACTGATTTTTTTTAATACTTTAAAAAATGTTTTTATTCATCCTCCAGTGAATTTTAAAAAAAAAAATGTTATTCATCCTCCAGTGAATTTTGAAATTTTTTTATTCATCCCTGAGTCACTTTCTTGTTAATTTTCTTTCATCCCTCAATGACTTTGTACAACATTTTAAAGCTAATAAAAGCGGATTCATTTTCTACAAACTTCTTTCAACTAATATTCATAAAAGGAGTTCAGAAAATTGAACATTACAGAAAAAAGGGTATAAAAATTCACACTCATGGAATCGTTAATGAAATTTTCAATTCTTTCTGTAATCCAACCATATTTGGTACACATAAAACTTAAGTCTATGCCTGACTTGTCCACTAGGTTTCACTTATAAATATCCAACAGTCATTGTTTAATTTCACTACTCCTTTGATGAATATTCATCAAAAGAAGTTTCTAGAAAACGGAAAAAAATGAATCCGCTACTAGTTGTGCCTACCTGGTGCTGCCTGGGATGCAGTCATTTTAGTTTTTAATTTTTATTTATTTGCACTTTTTTTAAACTTAACATAGACAATTCCTATTATATTCAATTTAAAATTAGTTCTCAATTGCTGAATTTTATTTTTAGGTGATTATTTAAAAATGTTTCGTGTTAGACTAAGTAATTTTTAAAATAAATTCTAGGTAAGTACATCATTAGATTGCAAATAACATGATACAATAACTTTAATAATAGGTTGTAGCAAAGTGTGTTATTATATTGCCAATAACATGGTACAACAATAACAAATAAAAATTGGCTAGTCAGAAGCAAAGATCGATTTGTCAGCTTAAATGGGTCTGACTTGTAAAATCTGACCAAATACTTCTATATGTCGGATTTTAAAATATATCAATTAACATTTATCTACTTTTTTATATATATATATATTTTTTTTTTTTTTTAGCAATCACTGGGCAATACAGAAAATGAATGCTGTTACCTGAAAGAGATCACGGAGAAAACTCAAAATGATCTCAAGCAGTTGGCAGAAGATTATCAAGAACAACAGAAGGAAGTGGAACAGCTGCAGGAGAAGCTGGAAGTAAGTAAATACTCTTGTATAATGCGTGTAACAGGATTGCATGCAGGTGTGTAAAAAAAGTGTTAAAGTCGGTATTTTCCACATAAGGTTAGAATAAGCAGAGAAGTGAAAAATTCCATTAAAAGTCGGATTAGAATTAGGGCTACGTGTCGGGATATGACGTCATGGACAGGAAGTCCGAGTGACACGTGGCGATGAATAGAGAAAAGTCTTGTAGTTCAGTTAGAAATTCTGTCCAAGGTCTCAAATTCAATATAAAGATTCCCCAAGTGCAACTAGAAGGTTCCCAAGTTTGTTTTTGTTTATTTTATGGAAATTGCTCTAGACAACTTGACGTACAGATCTAAAAAGAAATAATACTTCATGGTAAAAAATTAGCCAATGATGAGTGTTAGATAGATTGATTGCGACCCAGAAAACAGCAATTCTTCCCCTTTTGTCAGAAACATCGCTCATGAAATGTGAGAACTACAGGACAAAATAAAGGGAAGCTCACTTATGAGGCTGCCGAAAGTAAACCCCGAGATCCACTTTCTACTCTCCTTTAACTAAATTCACCTGAACGTCTGAAGTTGTATCGGCTGAAAGGTTGTGAATATAACTAAAATTAGAATAGTAGTCCAAATAATATGTGGAATCATTTCGGTGGCCCCAATCTCTAATTATGTATTTCATGTTTTGTTGACTTTATAACTGTAAGACTGGTTATGATTGGATATACCCCCATTTTTACTTTAGAAATTGTTTTTAGTCTTTATTTATGTTTACATAAATCGGCTTATGTAAGTTCTCAGTATGCAACATGCGGATTTAGTATCCCAAGGATTCTAACCCCTTGGAGGTCGTAGATTAGTGTTAGGAATACGGAAGAGGGAAATGCTTCTGTATTATTAGCAGTCCAAGGCAAACATAAAATGTGGTTTTTGCTTTGTATTATATTATTTCTACCAATGTTAAATAAATATATTGTTTTTTTTTTGTGGGGGGGGGGGGGGTAATCTTTATGTATAAATGGCTAAAAAAGAAATTATTTTTGAATGAAATAAATATATATATATATGTATATATATATATATATATATATATATATATATATTTCAAATGTTATTAAATAAGGGGTTCTTTTGTTTTGAGACTTCTTTTTTTTTCCCAAATAATCCATTGATCGGAATAGCAAATGGATTATTCAGAAAAAAAAAGAAGCCATATTTTATAACATTTGCCTTAATGAAAACATGCTACTGATACACACACACACATAAGTAACACAATTTATCCATGCTACACAACTCTTGACAGAATCATGCTGAGAGGTCAATATCGTCATATATTGCCTTCTTCGACCTGGAAAAATTCTTCAAACGCGTGCTACACAATGTGATTTGAAACATGCTATGACACCACGGTGTCCTCGAGGAGCTAGTTAGCTGAGTGAGACTACTTTATGACTCCTCGAAGTATCTGGTGTGAGTTGACGCTGGTATGTCCAAGGACTTCCCCATAACAGTTAAAGTACACCAAGGCTCAGCCCTATCCCCGCTACTCCTCATTCTTGTCACGGTCGTCATCGCCAAGGACCTGCACTGGCCTGTGCCTTGGACACTCTTGTATGTAGATGTTCTGCTCGCTTAAAACAGTAATCCGACCTGCAACAACAAGTCTAGTCCTGGAAAGACAGGCTAGCACAGTTTGATCTGTGGTTCAACATCAGAAAGACTGAATATTTAACTACCGATAAAAACGAATATGGCACCATCTAAGTTGACAGACAGAACCTTCCACGAATGCACGCCTTCAAATATCTCGGTTCAATACTCAGCGATGACTGCAAGATCAGCGACATTCTAAAGTCGAAGATCTACCGGACTTTTGTGTGAGACGTCACTTTATACGGCTCTGAGTGCTTACTTACAACAGGTAGGGCGGTGCGAAAGATTCGCTGTTATGGAAACCAAAATGCTCCGCTTGATGTCTTGAATTACACTGTTTGACCACGTCTGCAGTGAGAATGTCTAGGGGGGTTACGACATCGCACTGATTGAAGACAAGATGAGGGAATGGCAGCTCAGATAGTTTGGACATGTGCAGAGGGCCAACAATTGTTAGATAATGGCCCTATGGGAATGGACGTATCTGTTGGAGATCGGGTTTGACTTGCGCGAATTAACGCGGGGCAGTCAGGTGCAGAACAGGGCTTGTTCTCACAGTTGGAGCTGGCAGACGTGACAAGGTTACGTGTGACAAGACCTCAGATCAAGGGTCAGTCTACACCTGCGAGAGGCTCTGACTTCGCAGGCCTTGCGTGGGAAACAAAGGGATCTGTGACGTCACTCGTTCTCGTGAGAAGCGAGTTTTTAGTCGGTCTGCTTCGGAAAGCGAACTGAGAGGACGTGCGATTCACAATGTAAAGATAAGGAATATTTCCCTTCAGGGAAGACAAGCGCGAGAATCCTTTCCCCCCCCCCTCTATGAATAGTTAAGAAAACATTAATAACTAACTACGATAAAGTAGGATTTGCTCTCTCCCTCTCTCTCGACGTGGTGAATGACTCCCAGTTGAAATAACAACTCTTGTAATAAAATTAATCAAATTCAAAAGGAGAGTTTGTCTTCGGAATGCACCACATGGCTTTTATTGCAGACAACAGACGGCGTGGTTTTAGAAGAAAGAATTCATCCACTAGACGACGCGACCAACCCTCTACACGACGAATATACTAAACGCGAACTGCCGCGGTCCAAGCAGGAGAGGGGCTATGCAACACAATGACACTGTCGCGGAACTTATCTTTGCACTAGAAGTTGCCGAGGAGAAGGCCGATGATGAGATTGCAGACATCCTGCACAAAGATCTCTGTAAAATTGGCCTTCACTCAGACCAAGCCTGTGATCGTGTCAAATGGAAGGAGAAATCAATCTTTGCGGACCCTGTCAGAGCTCGGTATTAACGCATAAGAAGAAGAATGAATTGTTTAGAAAAGGCATAGTTTTTTTAAAAAATGGTTGATATGCCGTAAAAAGATTAACCAGACAAATCTGCTTTCCGTTTTTGTTCTCTCGACAAGATTAATCGGTGATGCTTTTAAATGTATGCAATTTTGTTTCTAAATATTTTTGTAACGTTTTCTTAATTTGTTTTTCAGGAAGCTGAACGGAAACATCAAGAAGAACTGGAAAAAATTGAGAAAGAAAAAGAAGAGTTGAACGAAAAACTTGAAGAAATGACAAAGCAAGAAAAAATACTTTATGCCAAGGTAAGCAAGTTTATTTTAACGAGCGGGACCTGTAAAAATTCTACTGAATTCCTCTCCCTCCCCCTCCCCCCTGCACACATACACTCTTTCTCTTAGGACTTGTGACAAATAAATTTACTCCCCACCCCACCCCGAACCCTGTATACCTGTGAAAAATCCACTCTCTATCTCTAATGAATGAATTTGATTAACTAACAAAATTTTACGATAAATCTCTTCAATAATAGTTGTAATAGCGTTCTAAACGGTAAAACTATGTATTTATTTTTTTCGTAAAGGGTAAATATGTTATTCGTCCAACTTAGGCTTGCAATAATGGAATCATTAATTTTCGGTAATTTCCATTATTTGAATGCAGATGATTGGTTCTTCCATTGTAGTATTTACTAAATAAAATTTGCTAATTTATTTGTCACTTTCTTCAGTTACGGTTTTGCGTCATTGATTTTCTTCAAGCTCTATCAACAAAATTATTCATGATATATATAAATGATTACTATCGGTAATATATTTATAAAAATTTTTTTTTTAAATAATCAATGTTACTTAGCTATAACATTCCCTTTGTAAACCAGGATTTTGAAATATATTAGTATACTTTTACTTATATTTAGTATAATTTTACTCTGACCATTTCTTTTCAAACATTAAGGACATTTTAATATGGACGCCATCTTGGTTCTCTGCAAAAAAGTGGTATCAATTCTAAAATCGTTAAAACATTTATTTTCTAATCAATAAAACCTAAAAAGATTTGAACAATAATTATTTCTAACATTCACTGCTGAACATGTATAATAATTTATTTAAAAATCTTTAATGTATTTTCTTGTCAGGTTGAGTCTTTACAAGCTGACAATGATATCTCCAAGGAACAGTTGACTGCCATCAAAAGTAAGTTCATTTATTGCGCTTTCCTTTCTGAGAGTTGTTGACTTCTTAAAAAAAAAAAAAAAAAGGGGGGATCTTTGTATCATCCCTTTTTAATACTTTTCTCTTTCCTGATGCCTTAAAAAAAAGAAAACTATCACTAAATGTCAGGTCCATTCAGGTATACCTATGGTGAATATTGTTTGATATGACTTTAACTACCTGCCAATATTTTTACTTATTGTAAATCATGCAGTATAGTTAACAGCTGAGAAATTGCAAACAAACAAAATACACATCAAATAACTTTTAGCAAACGCATTAAAATTTAATTATCTACCGACCTGTATAATTTTGGAAGTGTGGAAACTGATTATAAGGTTTATTATCTCTGAATATGTTACTGTTACTTTGACTTAACCGAACATGGGTCAATCAAAGATGATGGTCGATTTAGTTTGGAGATGCCCACTAATTTCAGGCTTAAAAGATAGTAAACAAGGGCTTACTCTATCACTAACCTTAAGTCTGGGGGGGGGGGGGTAGCTTACCAGTCGGATTTAGGGTAAGTGGTAAGGTAAGTAATTTTTTTGTAAATTATTTTTTAAGGAATGAAACACCAATAACAGAGATATTGGATTCTGACTGTATCCAAAAGACAGATATTGCCAAAATCTTATACTAAAAAAAAAATTTAAAAATTTAATTTTTTTTTTTAAATTTCAGAACGTTAAAATTATACAGGTCATAGAAAAGTAAATTTTAATGCGTTTGGTAAAAGTTATTTGATGTATATATATATATATTTTTGTAATTTCTCAGCTGTTAACTATATTGCATGATTACCCCCACCCCCACCCCCCACCACCACCACTACCCTTGTAAAAAAAAAAAAAAAATTATATTGCTGCCATTATGTTACGTTCATAGGGTTAGTAATTAAGGAAAACTACACAGAGCTAAAAACGAATACAGGTAGTAATCTCTCTTTCACAGGAGAGCTACACAGATGGGAACAACAGTAAAGTGTTGGTGAAGGCTTGGTATCCCTGCATCAACATGCCTTACTTTAATTGAGTTAAAATTGATTTTACAACCTATGATTTTAATTGTTTTAATTTTACATGTCCGAGTTTGTTGTATATCAGCCATTAGGGGTGCTTTTTACGATGGGTAAATATTCTTGAGTTTGCTAAAATTTCAGTTGAGTTAGGAATTGAGTAATTTATTTTTTTTAATGAACAAGGCATAAAACCACTTGATGTAAGGAGCTAAAAAAAAAAATACTACTTAAGGTAAAAAATTAGCCGATAATAAGTATTAGATGGATACATTTCGACCCAGAAAACAGCAATTCTTTCCCTTTGTCAGAAACATTGCTCATGGAATGTGAGGACTAAAGGCCAAAATAAAGGAAGCGAGAGTTGTGTAATATACCCCTCCACCCCCAACCTAACCGTAAAAAAAGAAAACCCACAAAGTAACGAACTGTGTGACATAATAGCCATTTCCTTCCTTTTTTGCATAGGATAGAACCCTACAATTATCAAAACGGTAAATGCACTGAAAAGGACCTTGAAAATTATCGGGACACGTCATTTTTAATGAGAATAGATTTATACCATTTTCTCGCAGAGAAGAATGGTCGACTAGCATGGTTATTGCAGTTAAAGATTAACTCGAAAAATGTAGTGGTGTCAAAATATGAAATGGATAGCAAGAGAGACTGACACATGATTCTCGCTATGTTGACACGACTGTCACAATATCAAGAGATAGAGGAGGAAAGAGATAAACTGACACCCCCTCCCTCAAAGGAAAGAGACACATTGACCCCTCGAAAGAGACTAAGGCTTGCCACCACCTTTGTCATGTTTAAGAAAGTCGTATCTTAATGTGATTAAGAGAAAACAAGACTTCTTAAAGATAAAAAAATCTTTTAAAAACAAAAAGAAACACTAGCAGATTTTTTTTTTTTTTTTTTGTAAGAACTTGAGTGTGCTGGTGTCAAAATATAAAATGGATAGCGAAAGAAACCGACATGATTCTCGCTGTATTCACACGGCTGTCACAAACAATATCAAGAGACAGAGGAGGAAAGAGACCGACTTTTGTATTAAATGCTTATCAGTTATCATTTACTTATCTTTCAACACATCTTATTGTGGGTTAGAATGTTATTCTATGTATTTTCAAATATAGTTGACTTAATTTCTTTTAAGAATCTCTGAGAATCAAACATTTATCAATAGGCGTCCAGCCATGCTTCTCAGCTGCGCCATGACATGAAATAGCCTGTCGTATAGAACACCATGGGATGACCCTTTAAGTGCTTTGTTACAACTATCAAGACATGTTATTGCTAGAAGATGTACATCTCTCTTTCAACAAGATACAAATAATAGTTATATTACAGTTTCATGCTATTGTGGTCCCATATGATCGTCCATGGAATAGCAATAAAAACACAAAACACTCATAATCGTATAAAATGCAACTTTGGTGGTATGGGGAGGGGGATGTGTGATTCTGTCGTGACACTAGTGATCTATTCTGCTAGTTGTCTCTTTTATCTCATTCGGCTGACTTTTTAACCTCCTAGTGTTCACTGTCATGTGAGGGAAGGGGGTTTTAGCCAAACTCCATCTTCTCGATCCGGTGGTCCAAACCTAACTGGTTGTTTTCTTTTCGACATCCTGTTGCCCCTTTCTCAAATCCCGTCATCTTCAGCTCTTTCTGGTCCTAATGCTAAACTCTTTTTTACATTCAGTCAAAAATCTGTTAACTCTTCAGTTTTTCATACCTGCCTGACATGACGATGGATTGTTATTTCCACTGGCTGTCAAGATTTTATCTCTTTCACAAGTGTATTTTTGTTTAGTTAATTTTCATCTAGCTAATTTCATGTTATCGATCAACAGCTATTATAAACTGAGATCTCATCGGGCAGAGTTAAAATCCGACCTTAACCTTAGATCACATTTGGAAGGAACTCTTTTAACTCTGCCTGATGAGATCTCAGTTTATAATAGCTGTTGATCGATAACATCGACATGCCAGTGTTACAGATTTTGTACATGTCTGTGTAAATAAAAATAATCATATATAAAAGCTCTATTTGATATTGAGCACTGTTTATAAGCACGATTATTTTTATTGAGATGGTCGCTAATTTCAGGCTTAAAAGATAATAAAAAAATAATAAAAAGGGGTTAGTGGTTGCCAGTCGGATTAGGGTGCGCTTGTTTCTTTTAGTTTTATTTATGTTATCTGCATCATTGCCATATATATATATATATATATATATATATATCAGATTTTAATGTGATGCTGTATAGTAACCCTTTGTTAATAAGGGGAGTAACTCTTGTAATCAATGATTATGTTGCTGGAGTTACTCCCCCTAGTTACTCCATTTCCATATTACTTTTTCACGTTCCTTACGTAGAGAATGATTTTAACTTTACAGTCCTTTTTTTTTTTTTTTCAAAAATAACTATTCGCACATATTTTCTAGTTAAATGTATTTGTGCCCTTTAGTTCGTTTTATGCTGACAAAGAAAGGGAGACAATTTATCTCGATTTTATGCTTGTTTTTTTGTAACGCTTGATTTCAAATATTTTTCCATTAAAGAAACAAAACATGTCAAACTTTATATTTAGAAAAACAAGACTTTTTTTGTGGGGGAGGGGCGGTTGAACAATTGATTTTAACAAAGATTAAGCAACAACAAAATTTAAAAAAAAATGAAACAACAAAATATATATTTTTGTAATCTTAAGAAACAAAAATGAAATGCAAACAATATAAATGAACAAACCCCCGAAAGACAATATTAATAGTGTTCGCGAATTCAGAGAACGATACTTGGAAACCAGTGGGTACAAAATCTAAGCATAGAATCATAAGTTATCTCCCTTTCTTTGTCTTCATTAAATAACATGAACTAATGAATGGCCTGTATTAACAAAGCGAATATTTATCTGATTTTTACAAGTTTTTATCTCTTGTTTTCTGAACGAATCCCGCGTCAATCATAATGGCAGGACATAAGAATAGATGTCTAATTAATGTTGCCCCCCCCCCCTTTTTTTTACTTTAGGATGACAAAATAAGGGAGATAATTTAACTTATTTTTCGATTGATTTTTAACAAAGAATTTCCGTATTTCTTAACTTGTTTAGTTATTTTTTGTCAATTCTTTTCAACGTTTTTTTTTTTTTTTTTTTTCCAAGAATAATTTTTTTTTACAAAACAAAGATTTTCTTTTTTTATTTGTTTTGGAATGGAAATCAAGAAAACATTTTTTTATTAGCTAGTTAAAGGAAAACAACTTTTCCATTAGAAGAAACAAAGAAAAACAACACTAAAAATGCAATTTTACTGACTATTGGAATTTATGAATGAAAAGAAAAAAAAAATGTCAAGTAGAATTTCATTGGAAAAGGGAGGGGATAATTTAGCGGAGAGTTCTTATCTACTTTTAAATGTAGATATGATTTTTTTTTTTTTTAATTTTACAAACTTAACGATTAATGTTTTCCCTTTATGTATTGTATCCAAGATTTTGGTAAACTCATTGTGAGTTTTTCGTCTATATTTTTCACTTATGCCATTTTTATCCTATTTATCCACTCGTGACATTTTTTGCTTCTGCCATTTTTACCTAAATTCGTTATTGTGATCTATAAATTTTAGTTGTACTGATAGTTTTAAAATTAATAAATATTTATCATTTTATCATTAATGCCAGCAATCGAAAATTAAATTTTAAACAATAAAAAAAGTAATAAAAAAACTCGTTTTTTTTTAAAAATCGGAAATTAGGCCAAAAATTTTCTGATTCTGATGCCTCAAAAAGATCCGATTCCGTTTAATTGTCCCAACTCTACCTCATACGACTAAGGAATTTATTGCGTAACATACATTCATTCTGGTCGAAATTTTTTATTTTGACTGGACTTCTTTTTTTTCTCCCTTGTATCAAAACTAATGAGAAATGAAGTCCAATTTGCGGCTTCCCTAGGTTTACTGAGTAATTTTACCAAGTGTGGAACATGCAAACTACCCAACAAATAGCATACGCGAAGGGTATAAGTTGAGATAAGTTATCTCCCTTATTTTGCCACCCTAAAGTAAAAAACGGGCCTTAATGTTTATCTCTCCCACAGACACTCGTATAAACATAAATAATGAAATGGAAGTTCGTAATTTTTTTATTATATCTTTCAGACCTTTTCTTTTAATCTTGCTAATAATGAGAATTTAGAATTGTCCATTTTTTTGTTGTCAATTTTGTTACAGGAGACGAGAGAAAAAAAAAAGAAGAAAAAAAAAAACACGAACTTCTTCATATTTATTTATTTTCTTTTTTGCTTAATTCCTAAGCTTGTGTTCATTGAAAAGTCAACTTTTGATGTTGTTAGCAAAAAAGAAACAAAAAGTTTTTGAATTCCAACTTATGTACGCTATCGTGAAAATTTGTGAGCTGTCATTTAAATACTGTTTGTTATTGTGATTCCTACCCAGTCTGCAATAAAAAAAAAAAAAATAAATAAATAAAATAAATCTTGGCAAAATATTCATAAAGAACAACCATCTCTGTTAAAATTACCCTCTCTCCATCCCGAGTTTACTTATCTTTTCGGCGTTTTTTTTTTTTTTTTTTTTTTTTTTTTTTAAGTTTTAATCCTTGTTTCAACTTTAGTTTATTAAAACTTGTTGCTAAGTTACCATGTGAATAAAATAAAAGCATCATTTTGTGTCATATAAATAGACTTGCATTATTCAAACTGCTGTTCTCATCTTGGTTGTTATTCTTACAACGTTTCGGCCGATATAACCTCTGACTTTCTTCAGGTGCATGTTGTCGAACTGAGAAATCCATGCAGAATTTCAAACTGAACCCATTATTTAATCTACGTGGTAGATTGTTCTCGTTCTGGCAGCCATTAAGTAATTAAAAAAAAATTATTAGTTAGAAGCAAGTGTTGAACATTCAACCGCCAGCAAAGTGTCATTTAGAACTGATTATTACTTAGCACTTTATCCGTTGTACCACATGCTCATGTGGACAATTTTACTTGAATTTTAGGAGCTTTACACCATATTTTGTTTTATACTACTTATGTTTAATTTTGAAATTGATCTATTTATTTTATTTTTAAATTTATTCATTTTATTTTTAAATTTATTTTATTTTTAAATTTATTTATTTTATTTTTAAATTTATTTATTTTATTTTTAAATTTATTTATTTTATTTTTAAATTTATTTATTTTATTTTTAAATTTATTCATTTTATTTTTAAATTTATTCATTTTATTTTTAAATTTATTTAATTTTATTTTTAAATTCATTTTATTTTTAAATTTATTTAATTTTATTTTTAAATTTTATTTTAATGTTATTTTTAAATTTTATTTTAATGTTATTTTTAAATTTTATTTTAATGTTATTTTTAAATTTTATTTTAATGTTATTTTTTAATTTTATTTTTAAATTTATTTTATTTTAAAATTTATTTATTTTATTTATCTATTTAAAATTATTGGTTCCCATATCATATTAAATTCTATACTAGGTTTACTTAGGAGGCCATTATCTCCTAACATATGCACTGCTTCTTAGAAATGTCTTACTCTCCACTGTTCTTCTGTATATAATTTTAACTTCGTCCCACAAGAGTAGATGGTTTCCTTTTTCCCTCCGGATGTGGTCAGCCATACCAGAGTTTGACACGATGCATCTGAAGAAGGTCAGAGGTTACATAGGTCGAAATGTTATGAGAATAACAACCAAAATGAGAACAGTAATACAAATTATCAATCTTCATCACAAAAATTCCAAAACACAAATATACTTGTTTTTAAATTATCTTCAAGATCAATTAGTCTTATATCAGTTGACAACAAATTGAGGCAAGCATGGAAATAGGTGTTTTAACTTAATTTTAGGGTGCTCGTATCAGATACAATATCCAATTTCACCGATCATGTAATTCTTTTAGATATGTTTGTATTCATGTACATGATGATTCACTATGTCTTCACAGAAAATTGTGGTTTTAGAGCAATTTAAGGAAGAATTAAAAAAAAAAAAAAAAAAAAAAAATTAAACCCAAAATGAATGTTGTTAAGAGATGAACAACTATTACCACTGCTGCTATTAAGAGAGACACAGACAACTTTACACACGCAACTATGTAGTCTGTTATATTCGTTGCTGCAGTTATGAAAGAAAGAGACAACTCTATATAGTCTGCTATATCCACTGCTGCTATTACAAAAGAAATAGACAGACAACTCTACAGTCGATACTACTATGACTCTTATGAAGAATGTTGTTATTAAGAGATGAACAACTATTACCACTACTGCTATCAGGAGAAACAGACAACTCTACACACACAACTATGTAGTCTGTTATATCCACTGCTGCTATTACAAAAGAGAGACAGACAACTCTACAGTCGATACTACTATGACTTTTATGAAGAAAAAGAGAGAGAAAACAACTCTATGCATGCTGCTACGGCCAACATGTTAACAACACAACTGTTTACGTGAACGGCCTATTTGTTACGAGATGAAGATTTGTGTCCGCTATGTTCCGGCACTTTTGTTGCACAACATCCCAGAGTCAAATTACATTAGATTTAAAATGTAAAAAAAATAATTTCTGACTGTCTGCTGTATTAGGATACTTTTTTTTATGTTGCATAAATTAAAAACATTGTATTATGTAATTGTTTTTCCACAATCTGACTCACACCACACACAACAATATTTTAAATCGTGTGTGAAACATCAGAAGAACATGAAAAACGCTTGCGTTTGTTGTTGACATGTCTAGCAAAATGCATCTCTAACAAAATACAGTGTAGTTAAAAATACAAAAAAGTGTTTTAGGAGTTGAGGACATTCATTTTTGAGAACACTCTATTACATCTCAAGAAGTGAACCCCCAGAAGAAAAAAGTTACAGCTTTTAATGACCTGTCTTATGCGACACGTTCAACGGTTAAGATTCAGAGGTAATGTGAATTTGGTCATTCTTTATTGCCGTGTAGCTGTAGTAACGATACCTCTCACAAATGTAATTAAAAAGTAAATCAACCAAAATAGTCGAAACCGTGTTACAAAAGATTGGAACATATCAACATTATACCATTGGTTTCGAGCTGTAATGGGTTAACGAAACATAATATAATGTAAACCAACGTACCGTTAGCCCTCGTCAGCCATGTTTAAAAAGGATTTTAAACATGACTGACGATAGCTAAGGTGATACGTTTTTCATTCAATGTAAAAGAAACGCTGAAGCATCAACAAACTATATCAAACACCAGGTTTTGAACATTGGACAGTGAAAAACATTTTGAAGACAAAGTTGGTACGTCATTGATAAATGCTCATCTATGAGCATGAAACCATTGGTATGACATAATGCAATATGTAAATATCTTATTTGATAAATATATTAGACTATTATCCCAGTAATTGAGCACTCTGGTCAAGTTTTCTTCTAAAAGTTTTTTTATATCATTCATATATATGTATAATTTAAAAAAAAACAAAGGAAAAATGGATAAATCATAAAATAAAAATGTCAGTATCGCATAAAATACCTTTTTTGTAGACGAATAGACTTTTTTTATTGACAGAAGATTCTTCAGAGTGAAACCATGATGGTATATTTGATACCTTTATATATTTGTCTCTGTATAAAAGGTATCAAATATACCATCACTGTTTCATTCTGAAGAAGTTACTATTAATAAAAGAAGTCTGTTAGTCTACTTCATGGGATTTTTTATTTCTATTTTCTCGTTTATCCATTTTTAATTTTTAATTTTTCATATACATTCTTCTGAATGTTATCCTTGTATTCAATGTGTGTGTATCGAGACAGCATTTTTTTCCTTAAGACACGTATTATTAAAAATAACCGACAACTCTTGTCTGGATATTTTTGTATTGAGCCCTTCAATTTTCCGGATTAAAGTCTTAATCTCGGATGAGAATTGGCTGATGAAACTGCCGTAATTTACATTTTGGTCCAGAGTACTTTCTGACCCATCTGGGTCCATCTTCAGTGGAATAATGTCAATCAGGTAAAGACCGGGAATGAGATTTATAATTAATTATAATACCTAATAAATATAGTTTCATATTTAAACTTTCCCGCCATAATTAATTATAAATCTCACTCCAGGTCTTTACCTGATTGACATTATTCCACTGAAGATGGACCCAGATGGGTCAGAAGGTACTCTGGACCAAAATGTAAATTACGGCAGTTTCATCAGCCAATTCTCATCCGAGATTAAGACTTTAATCCAGAAAATTGAAGGGATCAATACAAAAATATCCAGACAAGAGTTGTCGGTTATTTTTAATATATATATATATATATACGCACACACATACTAGCAAATAAACTTGATTCCTGTATTGAGACTGGTAGACTTAGGAGTACAAAACTAAGTTTTATTTTTTAAAATATTTCGACAAGACTTTATTGATTGAAGAAAAAAAAATGAATGAATGAACTAGAGTTAACAGTTAATGTTATTTTTATTATATATTTTTTTTCAATTTTCATTGATTTTTATATATGAACCATAGGTACATCATGTTCTATAATATATATTATACACACACACACACACAGGTTGATTGGAAAGTAACTCCTTATTAAGTGCTCATAATTTCTTACTGAAATATACTTCTTGCAATAAATGAATACAAGAAAGTGTATAGCATGGGGTTTTACTTAGAATTCAATATGGGTGCCAGAATTCACCACTGCCTTTTCAACCCGCCTGAGAATCACATCAACCAATTTCACAGAACTCTTTTTTTTTTTCTCTTTTTTTTTTCTTTTTTTTTTTTTCTTTTTTTTTTTTCTCTTTTTTTTTTCTCTTTTTTTTTTCTCTTTTTATTTTTCTTTTTTTTTTCTCTTTTTTTTTTCTCTTTTTTTTTTCTCTTTTTTTTTTCCTCTTTTTTTTTTTCTCTCTTTTTTTTTTAACTAATAAGTTATTATGAGTTGACTGAAAATCTGTATTATATCCACTCAAAACAGCTGACATCCAAAAACAGCAATTTCTTCCCCTTATTAGTTCTCATATCCTATTAGCGATTTTCTGCCAAAGAAAGAAGAATTACTGTTTTCTAGGTCAGCTGCTGTTTTGAGTGGGTGTCATGTAGAGATTTTCAATCCTCTCATAATATTCATCATCATTCATCTGTCAATCTATCCATTTCATTTAACCCTTATCCTCGAGTGTTTTTTTTTTTAGCCTTGATAAGTGATGAAACCTTAGTTAATTTTTTAATTTTTTTAAAAAAGTTTATTTATATTAGTCGGACTACAGTTTTTATATTGGCCGATGTAACCTCCATGTGTGCTACGGGTTGACAAGAACCCATCGTGCAACGGATAAAGTGCTTAGTAATAATCAGTTCTAAGTTACAGTCTTCTGGAGGTTTAAGGTTCAATCCTCAGTACAAGCGATACTAAGAATATAATTAATAATTACTTAAGACTTCTACTTCTAGCTGATGGAACAAGAGCGTTTACCTCTGGATTAAATAAAGGGTTCCGTTCGGAATTCCGTACAGATTCCTGAGTTCGACAATATTGCACCCGAAGAAGATTGGAGGTTACATCAGCTGAAACATTGTGTGAATAACATCCAAGATGAGAACAGTAGTCCAAATAATCCAAATTATCAATCTTCATCTCAAAAATTCTGAAACGGAGTTCCTTATGAAATCAGTTGATGCGATTCCCAGACAGTGAGATGTTGGCACACATATTTAATTCTAAATAAACCCCATGCTATACATTTGATTTATCATATTCGGTTTTTGTAAGAATTGTATTGAAGGAATAAATTATATGCACTTAATAATAGGCAGTTGCTTTCCAATCACGCTATATATATATATATATATATATATATATATATATATATATATATATATATATATATATAAATTTCTCCCCTCCCCTCCACCTTTGCTCCAAATTTCCTACATTGTTTCTCATTAGATTTCTAAAATTCACTTAATGCTTTCTCATTCTTTTTTATTTTAGCTATTTCTATTCAGTTTTTAATAAGAATAATCATTTCCATTCCCCTTAAGGAAAAAAAAAAAAATTGCTTTTTCAAAAATGTTCCTTTTGACAATTCTTCCCATTAATTGGGTAATTATCCTTTTTCATGAAAAATTTGCTGTTTTTTCAGCAAAATGGGAGAATATCAAAGAGCTTGAGGGGGATAATAAGATTATTCCTTTGCATGGTAAGTTCATGTCTCATTCTTTGATCCCTGCTCCTCTTCCTCTTACTACTACCACCACAAGCCTCTGTCCTCCTCTTTCTTTTAATTGACACTTGCTGCTGCTGCTATTGCTAATTACTCCCCCTCTTCATTCTCCTCCTCATGATACAGATTTGTGTAGCACAGTGAATTACAGAATCTGATTGGATGAAGGATCTTTAGACTTTGTGGGAGATTGATAATCAAATGGCATCCATCTTGAAAATTGGATGATATAAATTGTTTGTAAAGTTTTGATAGCAAATCTACTCTTGATTGATAAAATAAGTTAACAAATTATCAAATGCTAATAAAAGTTGTCTATTTAAGTATACACCAAGTGATTTGTATTGTATTGTTTCTAATTTCATAAGTTGACAATCTGTTGGCTGTTAGGCGGCCACTCACTTCGCTCTTATTTGGCCACTCTTTGAAAAACAAAAAATGGCGCTCTTGTATAAACAGTAACCGATTAGAGGGAGATAACTCTATTTTTCTTAGCCGCCACTATTCCAAATTCGCTTATACTTTGGCAAAGGAGATAACTTTGTTTATCGCAGCATGAAAGAAAATAACTTTTCTTTTTATGTTTATATAAAGTGTATACAATTTGTGGCATGTAAATAAAAGTGCTTAAAAGTTATTTTGAACGGTTTAGGGTTAGGGTATTTAATGCAGTTCAAAACCGTAACATGTTTTTTTTTATTAATAAACAAAGTTATCTCCCTTGCCAAAGTATAAGCGAATTCGGAATAGCGGCGGCTAAGAAAAATAGAGTTATCTCCCTCAGATCTCTTACTGCTTATACAAGAGCGCCAAATAAATTAATAAAACAAAATGGTGGGAAAAAAAATTTCTTTATAATGGTTAGTGTTCGTTAATGAGCCAGGAGACCTGGGTTCAATCCTCGGTTAAGTCATACCAAAGATTAAAAAAGATTGTACTTGATGCCTTCTTGCTAAACACTTAGCATTATATGGTGAAGATCAAGGGTAAGTGGAGAAATCAAAGGAAAAGGAATGGCTCCTTCCTCTACATCTCTGTGTAGCAACCAATGAAAATGAAGCCTTTGGGTCGCCCTTGACTATAGACGATCCATTCATTTTATTTTTATTACACTGGTATATAAAACTAAAATATATTTTATAGTCCTGAATATTATGTTTTGGAGGTTACGGGAATAAAGATGCGAAATAAGTCGACACAGTGAAGGAATAGCACACCTTGACCTTTTTGGCGAGGAGCAAAGTGTATTATCTGTTCTGATATTGCACTTCATCTTTTCTGTCCTTGATCAGTGGAGGTGAAATCCTTCTAGATTGAGGCAATTTTTCTTTTTCTTCCAATTCAGAATGCCTGTTTTTGGTGAGCTGTATTTTCCCTACATTTAAAACCAACCTGTGGGTGGGGGGTGGGGAGTAAATAAGAAGACAGTGTTTATTCCAAAAGTTATATTACTTTTTTTATAGGGGAGAAAAATGTATGTTAGGTACATAATTACAGTTTTTGCCTTTCCTCTTGACGGTAGTAAGTTAGGTCAAAGATACGATAATGTTTACATTTCTTTTTCTTTTTTGAAAGATTGATTGAAGAGATTTGCTAATCAAAACATTGATATTTTTTTTTTACTAATTAATATATATATATATATATATATATATATATATATATATATGCAATCCCTGCTGAGTTTATCAGCTTCCTATTATGTCAGGATTTGCAGAGCACATCATATTGTGTGTTTCTTCCTCCTCCTCCTTCTACTTCAAGTAGTGTGTTCTCTTTATTGTATTGTCTCCAACTATTGGCTTGTTGAAATGCATTTAAAAAAAGCATGCCATGGCTTCTGTTGCCACTGTTTTTGTACCGTGGAAAAAAAAAAAAGCTTGTATGTTGACCCTGTAGTCTTTCTCCTCTTCCTGCAGTGTTTATTGATATATCCTCTTTGTGTTGCTGCTGTTCTTCTAACTACTGCTAATAATAATAATAATATTTAATTATTATTATTATAATAGCAGTGCTGCTATTATTAATTAACTGCATTGTTTTATTTTTATTTTTATTTTTATTTTTTTGTTCTTTTTCGGAGACCTTCCCCCTCCCCCCAAGATTCTGAACTTAGAAGTATTTATCAGAAAATGTTTCATTTAGATATGACGGCTTTTTCTCCCCTGTTCTCGGCATGTTGAACTATATTGTTTTTGAGCCTGTCCCTATCCACTTAAAAACAATTAAAAACAGTACTTTAAAATAATCCCAAGCTAGCTTGGCTTGTAATTAATGTAAGTGGCTTCTTTGTGTACAAATTAAATCATTATTATTATTTGTTATGAACAGATACGAACCAACTCTGACTCCGTATGGTCACGGAGGGTAGTTGGATGAAAAAAAAAAAATTTCAGACCCCCTCGCCCTACATGATAGGCGAGACATCGGAGAGAAAAAAATCTAAATCGATTTTAAATATCCTGACTGCAACTGCCCACCTCTCATCATGAATAAATAATATTATCGTGCTATCAAATAATTTACATCGTGCTATCAAATAATTCATATTATCGTTCTATCAAATAATTTATATTATCGTTCTATCAAATAATTTACATCGTGCTATCAAATAATTCATATTATCGTTCTATCAAATAATTTATATTATCGTTCTATCAAATAATTCACATCGTGCTATCCAATAAATTCATATTATCGTTCTATCAAATAATTTATATTATCGTGCTATCAAATAATTCATATTATCGTGCTATCCAATAATTCATATTATCGTGCTATCCAATAATTCATATTATCGTGCTATCAAATAATTCATATTATCGTGCTATCAAATAATTCATATTATCGTGCTATCAAATAATTCATATTATCGTGCTATCAAATAATTCATATTATCGTGCTATCAAATAATTCATATTATCGTGCTATCAAATAATTCATATTATCGTGCTATCAAATAATTCATATTATCGTGCTATCAAATAATTCACATCGTGCTATCAAATAATTCACATTATCGTGCTATCAAATAATTCATATTATCGTGCTATCAAATAATTCATATTATCGTGCTATCCAATAATTCATATTATCGTGCTATCAAATAATTCATATTATCGTGCTATCAAATAATTCATATTATCGTGCTATCAAATAATTCATATTATCGTGCTATCAAATAATTCATATTATCGTGCTATCAAATAATTCATATTATCGTGCTATCCAATAATTCATATTATCGTGCTATCCAATAATTCATATTATCGTGCTATCCAATAATTCACATTATCGTGCTATCCAATAATTCATATTATCGTGCTATCCAATAATTCATATTATCGTGCTATCCAATAATTCATATTATCGTGCTATCCAATAATTCATATTATCGTGCTATCAAATAATTCATATTATCGTGCTATCCAATAATTCATATTATCGTGCTATCCAATAATTCATATTATCGTGCTATCAAATAATTCACATTATCGTGCTATCAAATAATTCACATTATCGTGCTATCAAATAATTCACATCGTGCTATCAAATAATTCACATTATCGTGCTATCAAATAATTCACATTATCGTACTATCAAATAATTCACATTATCGTGCTATCAAATAATTCACATTATCGTGCTATCAAATAATTTATATTATCGTGCTATCAAATAATTCATATTATCGTGCTATCAAATAATTCACATTATCGTGCTATCAAATGATTCATATTATCGTGCTATCAAATAATTCACATTATCGTGCTATCAAATGATTCATATTATCGTGCTATCAAATAATTCATATTATCGTGCTATCCAATAATTCATATTATCGTGCTATCAAATAATTCATATTATCGTGCTATCAAATAATTCATATTATCGTGCTATCAAATAATTCATATTATCGTTCTATCAAATAATTCATATTATCGTGCTATCAAATAATTTATATTATCGTTCTATCAAATAATTTACATCGTGCTATCAAATAATTCATATTATCGTTCTATCAAATAATTTATATTATCGTTCTATCAAATAATTCACATCGTGCTATCAAATAATTCATATTATCGTGCTATCAAATAATTCATATTATCGTTCTATCCAATAATTCATATTATCGTGCTATCCAATAATTTATATTATCGTGCTATCAAATAATTCATATTATCGTGCTATCAAATAATTCACATTATCGTGCTATCAAATGATTCATATTATCGTGCTATCAAATGATTCATATTATCGTGCTATCAAATGATTCATATTACTGTGCTATCCAATAATTCATATTATCGTGCTATCAAATAATTCATATTATCGTGCTATCAAATAATTCATATTATCGTGCTATCAAATAATTCATATTATCGTGCTATCAAATAATTCATATTATCGTTCTATCAAATAATTCATATTATCGTGCTATCAAATAATTCATATTATCGTGCTATCAAATAATTCATATTATCGTGCTATCAAATAATTCATATTATCGTGCTATCAAATAATTCATATTATCGTGCTATCAAATAATTCACATTATCGTGCTATCAAATAATTCATATTATCGTGCTATCAAATAATTCACATTATCGTACTATCCAATAATTCACATTATCAAATAATTCATAAATTCATATCCTTCATATCATATTATTCTTATCACATTATCCGATAATTCATATAAAAATGTTTTTTAAAGTTAATTTATTTTGTGAAGTTTATAATCTGTACATTTTTTGTATATTTTCAAAACATCATTTCTCTTTCTTTGTAACTTGTTAGTGGAATCTACTAAACAAAATTATTTAACAAAATTCTACATTATTTAACAAAAAATACTTCATTTTTATTTAACAAAAAATACTTCATTTTTATTTAACAAAAAATACTTCATTTTTATTTAACAAAAAATACTTCATTTTTATTTAACAAAAAATACTTCATTTTTATTTAACAAAAAATACTTCATTTTTATTTAACAAAAAATACTTCATTTTTATTTAACAAAAAATACTTCATTTTTATTTAACAAAAAATACTTCATTTTTATTTAACAAAAAATACTTCATTTTTATTTAACAAAAAATACTTCATTTTTATTTAACAAAAAATACTTCATTTTTATTTAACAAAAAATACTTCATTTTTATTTAATTATACGCTTGACTGATTTTTCTTTGCTTTCAATTGACTTTGGAGGAACCAATTTATAAAGGCCACAATTAAATTCTGTCCAAATTGCTTATGTCATGCTATGCTTAAATGTTCGATAATTGAAAAATAAACTTCATGGTAAACAGTTCTTCAAATTTAAATAATACAATGGAATGCTTCATAAATTGATGCTTGTAATAGTCTTGATGGCCAATTGATTGGTTGATAAATTTTCTTGTTTTGAGATTAATTCTGTTTAGAAATGCTACCATAACTTTTTTGGAGTGCAACTAGATCAGGCTTTCTGAAAATGCTGGCTTCCTGACCTAAAATGCACCAAACATTGATGTTATTGTTTTTTTTCCTTTTCCTTTTCAAAACTCAATCATGTTCTGCAAACCCCAAATCCGAAACAACAATTTTCCTCTACACAACAGCCAAACCAAACAACATGAATAAATATTTGAAGACATAAAGAACTTGAAACATAAAAATAATCGCCCATGGATTAACTAAAAAGTTCAGTTCGAGGTGCTGTATACATTCTTGAGTTCGACGACATGCCAAACCAAACAACATGAATAAGTATTTGAAGATATAAAAAAACTTTTACCAAAATTAAATAACCCAAAAAGGGTTGATATGCCGTAAAACAAACCAAACCAAACTATAACTTTCTTGGGGTGCAACAGAGTTTGTGGAATTAACAAACTGTCTTCAAATCCTGTTCTTACATTCTTGTACTCTGATACTGTTTAGAAATGTATGACATCTTTCTCCACTCCTCTGTAATCCCCGCTAAAAGAAAAATAGTCAAACATCAATGAAGCATTTTTAATATACTAGCAGGACACGTATCCCGGCGATGTCCGGTAACATTGAAAAAAACAAAACAAGAATCTCAACCTCCATTTTGATTTTTTTTTTTTCTAAAAAGTCCATACAAGGGAGATAACTCAAAACATATCCATTCTTAATTTTATAATTAATTCTCTCCCTTGGAAATTTTAAATAATGATAAACATAAAAATAAAAAGTTAATGCAAACATTTACTTTGTTATCATCATATTCCAAATAAATCTGTTTCAACTGTCAAATTAAAGAAAAAAGAAGCCTTTATGGAAATATCTGAAACATCATGAAGTTTGATTGGATGTCTTGCTGGCTTGCCAGGTTTAAAGCTTACCTTCAAATAATGAGGGAGAGGCACCCGTAAAGCCAAACTAAGTTAACTCACGATGGTCCGTGGTGTGGCGGGACATTGATTAGATTTTTACAATTACATTGGCCCCATTAAACCTGCTTTTGAAAATCTAGCGGATTAGATAAAATGAAGACTATTGGACGTTCATGATTGAAACCCAGTGGACAAGTCAGACATAGACTGAAGTTTATTTGTACCAAATAATGTTGGATTGTCGAAAGGATTGTGAATTTTATTAACGATTGCATTGTTTCGGGAGTGTCCTCACCTCCATATTACCAAAATCCAAAAATTATTACCTTGGTAAAAGTCTATCATGTCGTCGCAAAACCGGATGTGGAATCGGTACACTTGATGCTTTTCATTAACGTAACCACTAACTCCAAGTTCTCAATATTTCTGATTTGATGAATCACCCTATATCTCATCTATATTTTGTCGATTTGAATGTTGTCTTGAAACCACTCGAATAACGATAAATTCTTAGCATCGCTAAATTTTAAACTAATTCGGTAAATTTATAGAAGTGCACCTCTCGTATTTCGCCCCCTAAAAAAAAAATTTCTACTTTTTGGGGCAAATTACATGTAAACCACCTCAACAAATATCCGCTATGAAAAAAAATTATGAAAAATTTTATTATTTTAGATGCTAGGAGGGGTGGGAGATCACTTTCCTATATAAGTTATACGTAAAGCGAGCACGTATTTCTTGGCCACTGAAAATCGCACCCTAGCAAACACGTATTGAAAGAAATATTCAACAAACGTTATTTTAGATTTTATTTGGGGCGCTCCAAATAAAATCTAAAATAACGTTTGTTGAATGTAATTTGCCCAAAAAAGTAGAAACTTTTTTTTTAGGGGGCGAAATACAAAAGGTGCACTTCTATAAATTTACCACCAATTCTACACTTTTTATCACAGACTGTTTTAATCCATTCTTTATCATCAGCTTTGTTTTTGAATCATTCATGTATTCACCATTTTTACTAATGATACTAAAAAATTGCAATCAATTTGATTATACTTTTATGGTTTTAATTCTTATCATATACTTTGACACTCCGGTTCTCATTAGATTACTGAAGTTAAGAGACATCGAGCCTAGTCAGTACTAGATAGGTGACTATTTGGGAATACAAAGTGTTGCATGTGGGAGGATGATGACGGTGACACATTCACAAGACCCTTCCTGCAAAAAAAAAAAACAAAAACAAAAAAAAACTTACGTTGTTAAGGGATTGTTGACTGGCAATTGTAAATAAAAGTTATCCGCTATATAATGTTTACATTTCTCAATGTGAGAACACATGAAGTTGTCGTGAAGAGATTGTATTGACAAACGTCAAGAATGCCCGTCGGCTTAAAGGCTATTTTAGTCTGACCTGGAAAATCCAACAAGAGAACTTAACAGATAGAAGAGAAGAAGAAAGACAAGATAGATAGTAGATATATATTTATTTTTTTGTATAAAACTTTATTTGTACAAATATTTTTGGCTACACATTTGCAGACCTGTTTCAGTTCTAGATTGGGTTCAGCTGAACTTTGTCAGACCCTATTCTTAGTATGAATGTAGAAATTAAACTTATTTCAAGAGGTTACATATAGCTCGGATCACATGATTCATTAAGAGAAAATTTATAAATTATAAAATATTCACCGCTACTTTAATTTCGTTGATTTAATTCTAGTTTAATATCAACACAACTGCTTCATTCTTTGCCCTTTTCGTTATCTTCTATAGAATGTCTACATTTCGTAATGTGAGATACGATACATGTAAAAAAGACATTTTTACCATGGATGATAAATGATTTTATTTATGTTTAAAATTTTACAAAAATGTTCACAGTATAGTAAATTTCCTTTATAAAATAGGATGCGACACAAGGCCGAAGTTGAGTGGGGTAGAGTGGGATGCTGGGGCGGCTGTCGTTCTCTTGGTCTATTCTCTAAACTAGTTTCAGTCACCAAAATACCATATTCACTCAATGGGTAAAACCTACTTAACGTTATCCCCAATGGTTTCACATTTTTTATTTACAAAAAATATATGTACAAATTCATCGGTTGGGGGTGGGAGGGTCGAACAAACAAGAGATTGCTGAAAAATAAAATGCTCAGTGTGGTGGTTAGTAGGACCCTCCCCAAATTTATCTAGATATGAGCTATTCACTGTTTCTCCGGGTTGTTTCAAGAGCCGAAAACCAGCACGACAGTTTCTAAGTGTGGGAAAAAATTTTTTTTTACCGCAGATATGCGTGAAAAGCAACAATACAGCCTTTCAGCTCGAGTCGTAATCTGGACAAGTACCGAGTCTTGATTGTAATATGAGGCCTCCCAGCCCGTCGTTTGACCTCTGGAAAGCGCAGAAGCACTTTTCCAGTTGGTTCATTTTGTTAAAACGCATGTCTAGCCAGGATCAAAAGCTGGCATTGAACAATTGCAGATTTTTTATTCATCTTTAAAATTTTACAAAAAAAAGTTCACAGTATAGTAAATTTTCTTTATAAAGTAAGATGTGGCACAAGGCCGAAATTGGGTGTAGGGAGATGGGGGTCGACTGTTGTCCTCTTGGTCTATTCTCTAAACTAGTTTCAGTCACCAAAATAACACATTCACTCTATGGGTAAAACCTACTTAACGTTATCCCTAATGGTTTCACATTTTTTTTTTTTTTACAAAAAAAAATGTATGTACAAATTCATAGGTTGGGGTGGGTGGAGGTGTCTAACAAACAAGAGATTGCTGAAAAATAAAATGTTAAGTGTGTCCACAAAGCTGATGTATACGTTTTATTTATTTATTTATTTATTTATTTATTTATTTACTCTATGGGTAAAACCTACTTAACGTTATCCCTACTGGTTTCACATTTTTTATTTACAAAAAAATGTATGTACAAATTCATCGGTTAGGGGTTGAGGGGTGCTAAAAATGAACAGAAATTTCTGAAAAATAAGTGTAGTGGTTAGTAGGACCTTCCCAAATCTATCTAGGTATGATCTGCTCACTGTTTTCTAGATTGTTTCAAGAGCCGAAAACAAGCAAGCCAGTTTCTAAGTGGGAAATGAAAACTGATATTTAATTGTGAATATTATGAAAGAGAAAATGTTTAAGATATTAATTGTGGCTTCAATTTATAGATGTGTCATTGCTTAGGTGGTGGGGGGGGGGCTTTTTTCTGTAGATTGGTCTGTCATGCTCAGGCTTGAAATATCATTTTCGTTGGTCTGTCTTGCTTAGGTTTAAAATATCATTTCCATTGCTAAATGCAGAGATTGTATTGTCAGATTTACAAAATCCCTGTTCCGGCGAAATCAAGTACCAGTTTTTTTAGTATTTGGTATGCCTCGACCAAGAATTGAACTCTGATTTTCTGGCCTATTAGCGAACACTTTAACCATTATGCGAAATCAACTTTTTTTTTTTTAAATTCTTTGAAATACTATTGATTAAGCGCCATCTTTGGGCAGGCATAGTTTGCTATTTAGGTTTAACACAAACTGATCCATCTGGTTTTGATATCTTCAGGGGATTCCTTTACTGCCCTCTAAATTTTTATTTTAGATGGAGGGGGCTGCATGTTTAAAGTCTGTCAAACTTTTGTAAATTTCATACATTGCATTTTACGGGAAGATCAGGTTTAAAATTTTTTGTATATATACATGACGATGTGGAGGGTATATTAGGAGGGTGATAATCCGACAAAATATATAGGTAAGAAAAATCGAAATAAGTAAAAAATGAACAAAAATTAATCAACACAGTCATGATTTGATGAAATACTTCTCCGGGCCGAAATATTTAATTAAATCATGACTCTGTGTTAATCTCTTTTTGTTCAAATTATTCAATTTTTGCTGATTTTCATTTTTCTTTCTTACATATTTATTAATTACGTAATAAAATACATAAACTAATCTTATTAAATACAATGTGTCAAATTTAAAAAAAAATCAGTAAATAAAATAAGCTGGGTTTATTAATCCATAAAGATGTTATATATATATATATATATATATATATATATATATATATAATAATAATAATAAATATTTTTTATTGTTTATTATCTATGTACGTATACGTTTCATCCTTAATAATCGGGACTCATCAGCATAGAGACATGACTATTCACTACTGGTCATGCGATTCAAAACCCTGGATTACAAGTATTTTGCAATTCAAATCCGACGCCTTAACCACTCGGCCAATTTTGAATAGCGAATAAACTGTGATAATTTTAACACTTTATCGGCAGCTTAACGTCTGAGAGCGTTCTATTTTTTTAATGAAAGGAACGATGCAGAAGGAACATTATATATATATATATATATATATATATAGTCTAGGAAGTTTCTCAACCATTAAAACTATATAAAAAAAAAAATATATAAAAAAAACAAAAAAAACTTATAGTCTCAAGTCTTCCAGTGGAAAATCACTCATGTAAGTCAATTTATTTTTTACAGTTATTATATTAGTTAGTTTCTAACACTATTTTAAGGGATCATCAGTTGTTTACCATGAAAAACTGTTTCGGGAATTTAAAAACAAGACAGTATTTAATTTCATGGCTTCCCAGCAGAGTTGATCAGACCCCACTTCCCTTAAGACAAAAACATAAACGTTCCTTATACTAAATCTACGTTTTGTTCCATATAAATGTTTTGCTAACTTATATTAGTTATTTAAGACACAAAAAAAAAAAAAAAAAAATTTCTTTACCTGTGCTGTTTGTCTGTCTAATAAAATTTATCCGTTACTTACAAAAATGTTGCTGCATTTTAAAGTGTTTGGACGAATCCATGACACTATATATATAATGAAGAATTTGAGCGCGAAACTCAATAATTCCAATTGTTTTAAATTGAGAAAATAAGGAAGAATATATCGTTTCTAGATTCGACTAAAACCTTATTTAAATTGGAAGCAAAAATTTACGCTGATATTTTGGAGCACTTTTTGTAGTGATAGTTCCGCAATTTTGAAAATGGCGTTTATCGTGTTTTGCATTGAAACTCTTCATTTATATACATACTAGAAGAATACCCACCCTTAACAAAACAGCTAAGTACAACTTTGATGCCCTCTTATGAAGATTAAAATCAAAATATAATGATACTAAACCTTATGTCTAGAATCGTTAAAACTTTTTTTCTATTGTGTATGGTGGATTCATTATAAATCTAATTTTATTTTCAAGTTATCATTTGTATTCTCTTAATCATATGTCGAAATTGTTTACCACATATACGGCTAGTCAACAAATAAAATAAAAATAAAATACTTAAAAAAAAAAAAAAAAAAGGGTCTATTTTTTTTTTCGGTGGGTGTTTCAAGTGAATTTACCGGAAATCTTGCAAAACTAATTAACTTTTGAATTAAATTTCTATGAATATAAATATTTAAGCTACTATCGCTTTTCAAAAGTATTTCATTTCATAGTTTTAAGCTATTTGAAAGTTTATTTCAAGTAAGCTATTTATTGAAGAGGAATCCAGGTGTGAATTTAAATTATCCTTTCAGATTTTATACGATAAATGAAATCATTATGTACAGTGCTCACGTGCACCATAACTCATCAGAACGTACATGTATAGTCCAGAGGATGTTAACATTTGTCAATCATATTTTTTAGTTTATTGAAAATTAATTTTTTTTTTTTTCCCCATTTAGATAATAAAAAAGAAAGAAAAAAAAAAAAAGAAAACCTTTTATTTAAAAAAAAAAATTGTATCTGTTGGAAAACTTATGTAAACGCATTTTATTACCAAAAAATCTATATACTATTAATAAGTGATGGTGTTTTTGGAGTTCGTCTGTTCATACGCAAATAGAAACAGTTTGAATTACCGGCACTTCTGTAGTATATATGAAGCAGCAGATTTTCTGTCCTTCTACTGAAAATAAAGGGAGGTAATTCAACCGGAAGTGATTTTTTTACAACATAAAAAAAATGCAAGACTGGTTTGTTTTTGAGTAACAATTAACAATTTCTTTTTTTTATTATATGAAATAAAAAACCCTAACCCTAACGTTAAGAAATCTATTGTTTTTTGCGGCTGGTTCATTAAATTACCAATGTCTCGAAGATTAATCTCATTTAACTCCATTTTCTAAATACTAAATTCAACTTCCGGTGAATTCTGAATGAATGGTACTTGGAGGAAGAAAAAAAACGGAACTCTTCAATTTCGATTTCTTAATCGCCAGCTGCTTCATATATACTACAGAAGTGCCGAATTACCTACTAGACACCATCCTCGAGTGTCTTCAGTCTCTCTGTAGAAGGGTTTGTCAGGACAACATGAGGATACTTCACCCTACAAGTAAACCCTGACCAAATATTCAAAATAACATAGTATTCGAAGCCCAAATAAGATCCCATCGACACGACTATACACTAGCTCATAAGGAATGGTGCATCTTCTCCAAGTAAAAGCACTTAGCTGGATACTCCACCGGACTAGACGAAATCCTTCCTGGAATCCGGCAAGACCAAGGAGACCACAAGAAATATATATTATGAGATGGTCGATTGGTGAGAGGAAATTAACGTTCTTAACAGAGCTTCCATGAGCAGTTTCTTTCCTAGAACTGTCTGTGGAATACAATACTGCAGGGCTGCTTCCCGACTAACTACGCCATAATCGTTTTCAAGTCCAATATAAAAAAATTCCTGTTGAGCCGCCCTCTTAAATAATTAATTTCTGCCCAATTTCAACCATCGTTACCAATCATCACGGTGTTGTCTCAATGTCTGCCTGACAAACGCATTAATCCTTGAGTGGCCTTTGAGCCTTGATATGCGGAGACTCTTTAGTAAAAAAAAAAGAAAGAAAGAAAAAAAACATTTTTAAAAAAATGGGGGGGGGGGAGAAAGACCTGAATTGAAAGAAAGTAAGTCCTTGTTGTGCATGTCATTGTTTGTATTGAACATATTCTCACATCAAATCAATGGATTGATCTGCTTGTTACTAATTCTGACATGTTTTTGTCAATCTATTGATTAACGCACAATGTTTATTATTTGTTATTCTTTTATTTTTGTACTTTCTATCCATCCGTCCAATTATGTAGCTCATATGATGATTTAGATGCCCCCCCCCCCTCCCTAACTCTAACTTGTATTTCGATTCGCTTTCCTAACATATGTGTATACTTTTCATTTTTTTTTTTTCAGATGACATATCAATTCTCTTGGACAAAAACAAATTAGGTATTTATTTATAACAAATCCATTCTTCTATTATTTTTCCTATTTTTTTCTTACATTTAAGGAAATTTAGTCATTGTTTAATATCTTATATATATATATATATATATATATATATATATATATATTAGGTTTTTATAAGGAAAATATATTTTCAATTTTATATTCGAAAATTTCCAAATACAAGTTCAATGGAGATTTATTACAAAATTCAGAGCGCATATATTAATTCAATTTCAAAGTCCATGTAAAAAGCAATCCAAAGACATAATTTACATCAGTTCCTTCAATTCTTTATTTCCACACTTCAATGGAGAAATATCATTTATGTTTTTGTTTTACATACAAAACCGTAAATTTTTTACATGCACTTTGGAATTGAACTTATATATATATATATATATATATATATATATATATATATATATATATATTATAATTAAGGGAGAGAGAGCATCAGTCTTTGTGGATATGTAAACGAAACGATAGTCTTTCTCATACAAATTTAATATTTCATTCTTTTCACCGATAAATAACAGACGGACATTGGGTCATTTTCTTTAAAAAAAAAAAGAAGATATTAATTCCAATAAATTTTAGTGAAAACATAATTAATCTACTTCGAAATTTTATTCTAAGTGACAGTCTTCTGGGTGCTAACGGTTCAATCCACGGTGCGAGCGATACTAAGAATACAATTAACAATTACTTGAGATGGCTGATGAAACGACAGCAAGCTACCTCCGTAGCGTAAATAAAGGGTTCCGTTTGAAATTCCAGAGTTCGACCAGATGCAACTGAAGATCGAAGGTTACATCGTCCGAAACGTGAGAATAATATTCAAGATGAGAACAGTAGTTGGAATAATACAAATAAGGTTAAGGTGTTTGTTCACCGAGGAGGAGGGGGGGGGATGGGTTATAAGGAACAGTTGTTAAATAACTTACAAAGCATTCAATCTTTTAATACATGAGGATTGTTAGTTATTTTTAAAACTACAAAATTACAAATTAATTCCTATTTCAGTCACCTAAATTATTTAAAATTGAAATGGGTTTCGGCTTAATTTATTAATTATTTTTTCTTTTGTTCATTTTTGAATACAAACCTTATCCTTTACCAAACTTACGTATTTACCAAATGAGCTGCAGATGGTGAAATTAGAGTTTAAAAACCAGTTCATTTGATTATTGAATTTTTTATTTTTTTAAATTAAAAAAATTATTTTATCTTTTTAAGAAATAGTGTTTTTAGAGTTAGATTTCAATATTATGGTATTGTTTGATCAATTTGGTAAAAAGATTCTAGAGCAGCTATGACGAGTTTTCCATTGTTTTTCAAATTACCAGACAGCGTTTCTTTATAATCACACCCGCCATAAAAAAAAAAATGCTGTATGATTTTTTTTTGTATTTTTGGTCCCCCGATTTTTATATGAGGCATGTCCGTCCGGATTTTTCTTCGCAACCATCCATTGAATTTCTCTGAAATTTTGCATGAAGTTGTAACTTTGGTCAGGTTAGAAAGTGACATTCTCCGATTTTTGAAAAAAAATCTGGTTAGCCCCCCAGGGGGTCAAAAGGCCCCGAAATGGCAAAAAATGACATTTTTTGCCCCATAACTTTTCATCCATCCATTCAATTTCTCTAAAACTTGGCCAAAATGTGGAGGCAATTGTTCCTAATAGAAAATAAGTATCGTTGACATTGGAAAAAATCTGGTTCGCACACCCAGGGGGTCAAAAGCCCCAAAAATGGCAAAAGATGACCCTTTTCTCCCATAACGTTTGATCCATCCATTCAATTTTTCTGAAACTTGGCCAAAATGTAGAGGCAATTGTTCTGGATATAAAATGAGCATCCTTGACCTGAGAAAAGTTCTGGTTCGCGCCCCCAGGGGGTCAAAGGGGAGTCAGAAATGCCCCAAATTGCCAAAATTTATTGCATTTTACACTCGCCACATCGAGTCACATACAGAGAGGGACCATGCACGCGCGGCTTGTTTTTTTTTTAAATAGGCAAAATTTTGGTGTTGACAATCCAGTAGTCATATTCTTTTAGAATCTTACTGTATTTGGATTAGAAAAAGGATTTTTTTTTTTAAACTCATTACATCATACCAGTATGGGTGATTGCATCTTGCCTGACTATGGAAGCACAAAATGTGTACTATTTTGATGTTTGGTTGAACAAATAATTGAAAATAGGTTTTACAAACCATCTAAATTTAAAAATAATTAACGTTTTCTGCTGTAGTAATTTCACACTGAGGCAGGTAACATGGCTGATACGAGTAATAATGTTGTGTTAAAACAAAAAAATGAATTATTTATTTGTTCATACCCCGCCCCAAGCAATAACTTTTCTTTCGCTCTTTACCAAAAACCAAACAAAACTTCCATGAACATAGCTTCTTTCTAAGAACATCTCGTCTGTGGAATAAGATATCATGAGACTGCTTCCCAACTGACTACAGCATGGTCGTCTTCAAGTCTAATATAAACAAATACTTAATGAACCATTCTCTTAGATCATCAATTCCTCTTAACTAATCTTCTTCCCATCCCACCCATTGTTTCCAGTCCTCCTGTAGTGGTGATCATCGTCCTACTGACTATTTCTTTAACCCTTATCCTTGAATGGACCCTGGGCCTTGTTAAACGATGACCCATTAGTTAAAAAAACAAACTATTCTATTACTTTTCAAATGTCAGCAAGAAAATACTTTAATTCAAAATTATTCCTCAGATTTCCTGTTTCTTGAAGTTGACATTTATGTTTTAATTACATATCTAATATATAAAAGTGAAACGTCTGTGTGTATGTTTGTATGTCTGGAAAAGGCTCCCAAAATATGCGACATAACTCCCGCTTCTGGATCCATGATATCCAAAAATTAGAAAAAAACATCCATATCTTCATATAGAAGTGCCCCAAAATGTGTGATGGGGAATCAATAAATTTGGTCGCCTTTTGGCAGATATGTGATCTGCGCATGCATGCACGCATTAAACGCGTGTCAGCTTCAGACTTCATTTAACTGACTTATTTTTCGTAATGTTTTATACCGTCTTCCGTAGTCCTGTGGTTATAGACGCAGGTCCATTATCCAAAGGTTTAGCGTTCGATGCCAGTCGACTCGTACAATTTTATTTTCTTTAACGGTGACCTAAATATACATCTAAAGGGGGAGGGCACGGTTAGTACTTACTTTCACCCCAGGTAACGGGGAGAGGAGTAGTGAAGGGAGGGTGGGAAGAGCTAGCGAAAAGACATACTTTTGCCTGCAGGAAGATAGTGGGGCAAGGGGGTGGTCGACCGTCGGGTTAGGGGATGAGGGGGCGACCGGGTAAGACACATCTTTTGCCCCAGGGGGAAGAGAGAGAGAGATAATTACACTTTTGCCTGCTAAGAGGGAGGGGAAATAAGGGGGGGGGGCACACCGGGGAAGACCAACTTTTGCCTGCATGGGGGGGGGGGAAGATAGTGGGGCGAGGGAGAGGGGGGTGTCCATGGAAGAGAGAGATAATTACACTTTTGCCTGCAGAGGGAAAGGGGGGGGGGCAACACCGAGTACCCCTGCTAGTTGCGTATAAGTCCCAAAATATTTGATGAGAAATGTACGAAATTACTTTCAACTTTGGATATCTTAATGAATAAATGCGAAAGATTTTTTTTTCATTTATCACACCTATATTAGCATCAAAACGGTTGCTTGAATCAATAATATAACATAATGTTTTGAAATACTGTATATATAGTAGAGAGTAAATATCACAACATAGCCATTTGTATGCCTAATTTGCATAATTATATTTTAACAGTTTATAATAAATTAATGTATGCTTGTATTCATTTGTAATTTTGTTGTCCTACTTTCTCTATATATATTGTAATAGTTTCGACTATTAGCAGCTGTTAATTAAAGTTAATAAAAAAGAAATTATCAACACCTTTCTTAAAATATAATGGTTATTAATTTTCAAGGAAGGAATTCAAATAAAAAGTATTTTCAGTAAGGGAAGGAAGTCAACATCTTTGAAGCACGGATTAGAATGTATTAAAGTGAAATATTTTGAAAATCAATAATCGTGCATTTAAATGAAAAATTCATTTAATTTTTTTTTTTTTTTTTTTGCATGCTTTTGTTGTAGAACAACTTTGTCAGGCGAGACTGTCTTATAGTTTTTTTCTTTTCTTCCTCCTCATTTTGATGGTATTAACCCCAAGGGGTCGAATCACGATATGAGCAGAAAGAGACGTCAAGTTACAATAAATTTATATTAAAGATATGTAATGTAAAAAAAATACTTAAGAGTCAGATTAATAGCCGCCAGATGGCGTGGTTTTTTTTTTGGTTTTTTTTTGTTTGTTTTTTGCTTATTATATAAATTTGAACCTGTTAAAACATTCACAAAAACAGGAAAATTTACTGAAAAAATATGGATTGTAAAGTGCTCTCTTGTTTTCTATCTTTTAATATATAAAATTATGTTGCCTAGATTTTAAAAGTGGGACCTAAATAGCATTTAAGCTGACAAATCAAACTTTGATACTGACAATCCAAATTTAATTTGTTATTGTTGTACCATGTTATGGTACTTATAGGGCACATATGAAAAATGCAGTTACACAGGTGAAAATCGCAGTTCCAAATAAATTAATTGGAAAACTCTTTGATATACTTATGTATCAGGCAAAAATAGGTATCTGCACCAAAAATTAGGAAAAATTATCGAGTAGAATTTTAATTAAAAATAAAAATCAGTTTTATCGTATTTTGAACTGCCATTGATACGAGCGGAATCAGGGGGACATAACTCAGTCTGTCATATAAGCAAGTAGTAAATGAATAGTGGTCGGCAAAATACGATGAAACAGATTTTTATTTTTAATTAAAATTCTACTCAATAATTTTTCCTAATTTTTTGTGAGGATACATATTTTTGCCTGATACGTAAGTGTAAACAATAGTTTTTATTTGGAAATGTGTTTTTCATATGTGCCCTCATCTGTATAAGCACCCATCTTATTTATTGTAGACTAAAATACTTTGCTACACTTTATTAAAAAAGAATAGATAATCTGGTTCGACAGTGGGGTAATATATATAGAGATTCTTATATAATCATCTTAAAAGAAAAATCAGTTAAGGAGAACAACTCTTACTAACAGAATAAGTTATTCCCCTTAGCTATTAATGTTTCTCACTTTCTTTTGAAATAGAAATATTTACACAACAAATTTGAATTTAATAAATCTCAGGCAACGCCGGGTCGGTACTATTAGTTAATATATAAAAAGCACAAATCTTGAGTTTTGTTCATATTAAAAATTATTATATCATATCTTTTTTTTTTTTTTTTTTTTTTTTACTATTGTAGGTGAACGGCGGATGGAGATTATTCCAATAACAAAACTCGGCCAGGAACCAGAGGAATGGCAAGGTATGTATTTTTTTTTCTCTGTAGAAAACCTGAGCTGGAGTTTGGCGGCAGAGGGGAGGGGTAGCGTGACTTGCCATATTCACCACGAAAGAATCAATTTTTGTTTGGCATCTGTGTGAGAGAAAGCGTCATTGCTATGAAAACTAGTAATATTTCCCCATATAGAAAACTAACGATGCGATTAGAACCTGCGCCTCGCATTAATCATCTTTAATGATGAAGAATATTATGAGAGGATTGATTTAACTGAGAAGCATGAGCGCGAACAACTGAAAGACGAAGATGTTGAGAGTGACGCAAATTTTATTTCTGAAATACCCAGATTAGACTTTGGGGGGAAGAAAAGAAAAAGATGTCGTTTAGTGAAACAGAAAAAAAAAAAGAAAACATTGAAGGGTGTCAGAGCGATCGACGATTGGTTGTTGTCTTGTTAGTGGCTCGTGATGATATGTTGTAGCGAGTACCTCGTCTTTTTTGTTTCCTTCTTAGCTTTACGTTTTTAAAAGGTTATTTCACATGGCAATATTTACAAAGTTATAAAAAAAAGTTATTTATTTATTTATTTATTTTAAATAATGATTTACAGCTTATCTATTACAAAAAACACTCGAGGATAAGAGTTAATGAGATGGATGGATGGATAGTCTGTTTAATGATGAAGAATATTATGAGAGGATTCAAAATGATTAATGAAATGAATAAAGTTTGATTACTTATGAGGACAGCTTATGATCAAGTATCTGTTGACATTCGATTTGAAGATTGCTGGGTTGTAATCTGCAGGGAAGCATTCCTGTGGTAATGTGTTCTACAGATGAAAAAATCCCTGGAAAGAAACTCTGTTTATGGAATTTCTTTTTGACGCTAGGCACACGAAGACAGAAATGAATGTTCTTTGCAGTTGTGGTAGGAAGATGAGTTTTTGCTGTGAATATCTTACAAGGTGGAACCAGGGATTTGAGCTCAGTCAAGCATCTTCCATGGAAATAACGACAGAGCAGAGAAAGACTATCAATGTCTCTCCTGTGAAAGGGGGACTGTAGGATGCAGCACCTCCCCAGATGTGGCAGCAGTACTCCATCTTAGGATGTATCTGACTCCTGTATAGGTAGAGGATTGTATCAGGAGCCAGGTACTTTTGGGGAGTTGTAAAATGATCCAACCATTTTTCCAACAACCTTAGCAATTGATTAGCAATTTACGGAGAGATACTAAAGGTTATGATTGATTGAATAAGATCACACAACTAGAGAGGGTTTTCTTGAAATAGTCAGCAGTGACGTAGTCAGTTCGTGTTTAGCAGTGATGGCATGCGGACACCTTTATGCTGCCTAGATAATGAAATGTTAATTAAATTTGCAAACACCTCGACCGGAGACGATTTGCAGAATTGAAAAAATTATTACAAATGTTCAATGGTTGTATTCATTCCAAGTAAAGCGGTCCAACCACTACTAATGTAACATTGCCATCGTCTGGAATTCTTTGACCCCCAAAAATCTACCAACCTTGTCTCCTAGCAGACATGTGTTGTTGACATGTCTCATAATAGTAGCAATAGTCATAATTGTGATATGTGTTAATGTTGCCTCTTTCTCAACTGTGTGTAACAGTCTGCATGATATAGTGGTGTCTTTTTGTATACGTATTGAAAGTGTTTTTTTAAAAAATAAAACTCACATTTTTGGTTTAATAATTCTTTTTAGGTTTAGTTTTTCTTTACCGTATGCATTGGCGTTTCATAATGCTCTGCAGGTGTTCTCCCATAGAACTGAACTACAGAAGACAATTTTGCCGTGTCTGCGGAGCCACAAATTCGCCGACTGCAACCCCATGCATATGGGTACCCCATACATGTTTGCTTTGTTCGCAGCTCAACACCCAAAGGAAGCTAGATGAGAATGGCTTATTTTGCCACGTCTCACTCAAAGCTTACTGTGATGTCACTTCCTTCGAATATGTTGACTTCATTTCTAGTGGAGATTTTCTCTCTACTTAATTGAATTTTGATGTAGAAATTTCCTTTTCTTCTTAACAACACATCCACACACCATGTTACTACACTAAGAACGCAAGATGGTTGTTCATCCACCCTTTTTTATCGTTACAAGTGTTCTTGATATACTTCCTGGCTTACTACTCCGTTGCTCCCACAAAAGAACGTCATCATTTTGTCTTTAGCTCTCCACCTAAACTCTTAAACCTCATAATAAATTGTTGAATGCCATTTCTTTTTCAGAAAAATTACGAGATACCCAGTATCAAATAGTAAATTACAAAGGTATTTTTTATGTTTGATTACTTTTCCAAATTTCCAAAACCTTTCTCCCAAATCAATAGCTTGTCAACTATTTTTCAGTTTCTATCTCTGCATGGGCAGGCGCAATTTGATATGTAGGCTAATTTTTTTCAATTTTTTTTTTTTGTTTTTTACATGCTTGCTTTCCAAGGAAACCCTTCCCATTTTTATATTTTATTTTATTTATTTTACTGACTTTTAAATGTTAGATTGAAAAGAAAGCAGTTTAAAAATATAATGATCTCTAATATATATAATTAAATCGGTCAGACCCTAAATTTATTTTTAAAATTACTTATTCCAGCCAAGACGACTGTAAATAAAATACATTTTTATATAATCACCTAAAAATAAAAATTAGCAAGGAGGACAACTTATTTTAAATTGATTATCATTATAGTAGAAATTATCTACCTTAAATTTAAAAATGTGTAAAAAAATAAAAATTTAAGACTTCACTGAATTTTGGTTAATGCTGGGTAGGTATAATTTTAAATGAAGCCTAATTTTTTCATTTTTTTTTTTTTTTTTTCGTGCTTGCTTTCCAAGTAAACATTTCCCATTTTTTTGTTCTAACTTTTAAATGTTAGATTGGAATGAAACAGTTAAAAAATATACATACATCTAATATATAAAAGTAAGTTGGTTGGACTTTCAAAGTTAAACTCAAATAGCAATGTATTATTCGACCTATTGATATTTGATTATGACTAGCCAATTCATCTGTCGGCCATGACCAGGTAAAAGTGTTAATAATTATGTTATTCTTAGTTATTTATTTTTTTATCTTTTATTTTTATTATTTTTATTTATATTCACCCCCAAACAAAGTACATTGCCACTGAAATGTAAGGGACTATTTTGAATTAGGGGACAGATTTAGAAATAGAGATGGTGGGGCGGCATTCATTGTCCGAGTCAGGAAAAAAGGCCAAGCACTGAAGCGTCCCTGTGAAGGTACCGCTGTGCCTGCCTAATAGATAAAGAAAGAGCTCAAAGCCGGGCGACAGGCCAAACATTGCTTTTAGTAAGGATGGATAACAATGACCTCCTCAGTAGACCTAGTATACAATTAAATGCAATATGGAAACTAATAATTATAAATATATAGATTAGAGAATGGGTTTACTTTCGACAGCCTCGTGACTCTCGCTTCTTTTATTTTGTCCTTTAGTAGTCCTCATGTTCCATGAGCAATGCCTCTGACAAACGGAGAAGAATTGCTGTTTTCTGGGTCGAATCTATCCATCTAACACTTATCGTTAGCTAGTTTTTGGCCTTGAAGTAGTATTTTTTATTTGTTTTAGCTCCTTACATCACGTGGCTTCATGCCTTGTCTGGAGTGATTTCCATAAAAAAATTAAACAACTCAAAAAAACACCATTTAAAAGAAAAAGAAAAAATAATAAGTCGTAATACTACACACGTGAAACAAGACTAGCTTTAAAGCTTCCAAAATTCATAGTAGAATTTTCCACGTGGACCCATGGCATAACGGTTAATGATGTTGGTTAATATTTTAAGTGACAACCTTCTAGAGGTTGATAGTTCAATTCTTATTACAGGCGAAATAACTAAGAATGGCAATAACTAAGAATGGCAATAACTAAGAATGGTAATAACTAACACTTCTACTCAACGGAACAAAGACAATCTACCACCGTGAATTAAATAAAGGGTTCAGTTTGAAATTTCGTATGGGTTTGCAAATTTCTAAAGTTTAGAAATGTGCATCTGAAAAAAGTTCGAAAGTTGTATCGACCGAAACCAAACTTTAAATAATGGTTCGAATGATACAAATTACCTTAAATATTGAGATTTTTTTTACTTTAATATAAACTTAACATTGCATTAAAAATTGGTTTCAGAATTAAGTGAAATTGTATTTAATTTTTTTCTATAAACTTTATATGAAAAAAAAAAAATGCCATTTTTAGTTTATGCTACACCATATCATTAAAAACTCTCCTTCAAAAGACCTGGTGTTTGGGTTTTGCCAGGCAAATCAAAGGTCAAACTGTGGCACATGTAGATATAGATGGCGGCCCACGTGATGTTGAAACTATCTGGGTTCCATGTTAAATGCTGGTGGTGGTTGCGAACGTGCTATAACTGCTCGGGGATGGTTCAGGAAGCTGCTGCCAATCCTTATTTAACAATCTGTTGAGGATTCAGAGCAAAGTCTTTTCAGCCTGTGTTTATGCTGTAATCTTACATGGCAGTGAGACATGGCTTCCAAACGCTCCTGATCTGCAATGGCTCCGGTGTAATGACCGTGCCGTGATCAGGTGGATGTACAGCAGCAAACTGGAGCAAAAGATCCCTTCAACTGTGCTGATTAAGAAACTTTGTATTGGCGAGATTTTGTATGCCTTGTACGCTCGGCGTCTCAGGTGGTTTGGCCATGTACAACGTGACACTTCTTGCATCATTTTCATAACACGCCTAAATACCCCAGGCACTAGGGAGCGTAGTAAACTGTAGAAGACATGGCTTAAGTGCATAAGAAGTTATTTGACGCATGCAGTATGACTGGTATCAATCCTTTGGATCGGACCGCATGGAGAGCAAGCATGAGACGTTGCCTGGTGTTGCCCACCCCGGCGTCTGGGACACTCGCAGCACCTTAAATACCAAAACAAGATGCTGATGATGATGATGATGCTGATGATGCTGATGATGATGATGCTGATGCTGATGATGCTGATGATGATTTTCCAAAAACTTAAATCTTTTGCATACTCGTATCCGCTTTTAAATATCAGGATTGGATAACTTTTTTGTTACATTTTCATGGACTGGGATAACATTTCTTACAACACTATCGTGTAAAATTTCGAACAGGATACAGCTCAGAATTCTATGATAATCTAAAAGTTCTGAAATATAATGGCTGCACGGATCAAGAACTGCATGTCTCCAATCGACATTACCTCGAACAAACACCTATTATTGCGAATAACTCTCTGGCAACAAATCCTTTTGGCTAAGATCAAAGTGTAGTATCTGTTCCGATGGATACTGCACCCCATAGACTGGTATTGTCTTGGCCTTCGGGGCTTGATTTACGCCTATCTATGGGTCTGTCCTGTGCAGTTCTAGAAGGTCCACCCTCCCAGGCTTCGCCTCCCCTCTTTGGGGAGGAGTAAGTTTATTGCTTACTGCTTGAGGCGCCCCTACCGACGGGGCTGCCCAGGCAATTTTTAATGGCCAGAGTGCTCACCTTCTCGGGCGCTGGCTTTTCAAACCCCACTTTCCCGACCCGACCTTGGGTCACATCTTACTTGTGGGAGTAAGATAAAACTGGCCTTGTGCCTAACTCCTAGAGAAGAGTAAATAAAAACTCTCTGGCAACAAATGACGTGGAGATGTTCTGAGTTAACTAACAGATGAATGATCCACCTTAAGTGGAGCTCGAAATGACGGATCATTTGTAACCCAGAGGTTGGTAGTTCAAATCAGCTTCACTCCAACTTTTTAATATTTAAAACTACTCTACATTGCACCTCTCGCTGTTCAAGGTTTCTATGTACGGCACAGTCGAGTCTTTGTGATTTACTTTTTCGACTTTGCCCATTACAAAAACACAATTTCTTCTAATACATGATAAGTTTTAAAATATAACTTCCAGAAATAATACTCAATTATAATCTGAAAATTAATAAGATATCTTGCAAATATTTAAGAATTGTTTTAAATTTTAAACCTCAAATATTTTCTTTTCAATTTTTGATTTACTAAAGCAAAACTTTTTACTATTGTTAATGATTAAATAGATATTCCTTAATATTGTAATTTAAAAAAATCAAAATTATTAGTGATTTATTATTATTATTCTATTCTATCTTAAATATAAAGTAAAGTTAGTTGCTTTGTTGTTTCTTTGTCATCCATAGCTTTCTTCCTACAAAATCAATATTTGATTCCGATCCATTAGTTTTCCTTGCGGATTGTTGCTACGTGTTAGAAGAATAAATTGTACTTCGATTTACCTCCTTCCAGAAAATACTTTGTCCGGATCAGAATTATTTTCACATGGCCGCCAACTTAAAATTAAAAAAATGAAATAAATAAAAAGATATAACTCTTAGTTACTTCCCTTTGATCGAAATAAATATTTGGGTAGAAAAAAACAAAAAAAAAAGAAAAAAAATTTCAAGTAAAAACACTACCAGGCAACGCCGAGTAGGAAGAGCTCGTTGAGTAATATATTTTAAAGATTGTTTTTTTTTTTCTTCCCTAAATTTTCTGAGATTCATTAAAGAATTTGAATGATCACTTAAATTATATTTACTTAGGATCTACTGCATTTTTATGGTTTTGTATTATTTTCTACAATCTTGATTGGCCGATGTTAATCTGAAGACATTTGTTGTAGCAGAACAAAGCAATACCTTTGATACTTTCTAGAATTACGTCAGACATCGTAAAATTATTTTTATTTATTTTTTAAACAATAGGATCTCTAATTTAGGTACTAAAAATATAAATGGAACCCACTAATTGGCAATGTTATGTAATTAAGTTATGTGTGTCTAAAGTATAGTGTTACCAGCTAGAATTCAGGGAGAGAAAAAAAAAGGTAAAAGTTGAAAAATCGCTTTGTTCATTTTAATCTTTTGTTTCAGTTAACAAAAGATTTAGGAGAAAATATAATTATTTTTCGAACAGAAAACAACAACAACAACAAAAAACTGCTACTTTGCAACCTAACATTGGTAAGGGTTTTCCATCATGTTTTCCTTCCTTCCTTCTAGGCAATCCTTGTTATGCAACGCAAAAACAAAGTCTTTCAATATTGCGTCCAGTTCCACTTTAATATTAAGTTTTTTTCCTTGGCCGAATTTTTAGAAGTTTACATTTCTTTGGGTTTTTGGTTTAGAAAAACTAAATGCAGCAAAAAGTTTTGACTTGTGATGCTTTAAAAAAAAAAAAAAAAAATCTAGCCATCTTGCATGTTCAGCTTAATGCACATATTTTGAATCTGCTTGCGATAACATTCATGCCAAATAACATTGTTTGCTGTTAGAAATGAGGAATTTGATTGAGAATTACAAAAAAAAAAAAAAATCACTGCCAAACAAGTGTTTTTGGAAGGCTCAATTTAAAAAAATTTATTTTTATTTTTCTTGGATACTGAGCATAGGTTTCAGTTTAGCCATCTTTCTTTTTTGCATGTTTTTTGTTTGATTTTTTAATATTTCTTTTTCATAACAGCATTTTGGAATAACTTAAGTTTTACTTAACGCTGGTAATTTTGGAACACGCCTGCTAGAAGTTGGAGTAGGTAATGTGGACTATATTTAGTTAAATGTAGTTTTATATAAATGAGGCAAAGGGGTGGGGGGTGGAAGCCATTTATGAAAATTCAGATATGTTCGAATTTGAAATTTTAACAATAAGGTATTAGACATTAATAAATATTTCCTAAATTTCAGTTTCTCTGGAGTATCTTAAAGGGTTTTAAGGGGCATAATATGGGCACAACTTCCCATTTTAAAATCAAAATATTTCAGATTTGCATTAAATTTGATCTGTAGTTATTAGATAACAATTAAGCAAGATTCCCTGAATTTCATTTCTTTCCTTAATACCCCTTAAGCTTAAACCCTAAATTTTAGATATTTTTCTAGAATCAAAGTCACTGGAATTTAATCAAAATTGGAATAAGGATTCCAGACTTAAGATTTAGTAGCATGTGTTATTTATCTCATTCCCATCCCACTGCGGGAAGATGTGACACAAAGTCGGAAGGTGGGGATTGAAAAGCCAGCGCCCAATAGAGGTTGAGCATTCTGGCCTACAACAAAATGCCTGAGCAGCCCCTGTTAGCATTTCCGCGTAGGGTCACCTCAGGCAATTAGCAATAAAGTAACCCCTTCTCAAAACGCAAGAAGGCAAAGCCTGGGAGGATAGACCTCCTAGAACTGCACAGAACCATAATTAAGCCCAACGGAGCAGGACCAGAAGATGCCACAACGGCCCATCCTCTGTTGGACTGATCGTCGAGAACGTATCCTTGACTGGCATCTAAATGAGTCATAAAGGGACATGAAGTAGTGATTTTAGTAGTTGTTTAAAATTAGAAATTAGGAATTTGAATGAGAATTTTTTTAAAATAAATAAATTTAAAAAAATAAATTTAAAAAAAACCAAAAAAACTCTGAAAAACAAAATGGAATCTTCTGTTTTTGGAAAGCTCAATCTTTTTTCTTTTTTTTGGGGGGGTGGATACTGAGCATAGGTTTCAGTTTAGCCATCTTTCTCTTTTGCATGTTTTTTTTTTTTTGTCTTCCTAATATTTAAAAAATTTTTCATAACAATATCTTGGAATAACTTAGAATTTGGAGCTTTACTTAACCATAGATGAAAGTGACAATGTTAAAAAAAAATAAATAGTAGTCGTAGTAGTCATAATTGTGATGTGTGTTAATTCTCAGCTGTGTGTTTCAGTCTGCATAATACGGTAGTGTCTCTTTGTGTACATGTTGAATGTGGGTTTTTAAAACAAACTCAAATTTTTGGTTCAATAATTCTTTTAGGGTCTAGTTTTTCTTTACTGTATGCATTGATGTTACATGATGCCCTGTGGGTCTTTCCCCATAGGAGGAAGAGAACTGAAAGACAATTTCGCCCTGTCGGTGGGGCCCAGGATGAGTAAAATTATTTCCCCGAACAGAACAGTTTCTGCATCACTTTTATGTCCTCTTATGAAGATTAAAATCAACATGTAATGATAGTAAACCTCATGTCTAGAATCCTTATTCTAATTTTTATCAAACTACATTACATGATTTTCATTGTAGAAAATGTCTAAAATTTAAGGCTTAAAGATTGAGTCTTAAGAAGAAATGAAAATTCAGGGAATCTTGCTTAATTACTGTCTAATGACTATAGATCAGTTTTAATGCAAATCTGAAATATTTGAATTTTCAAATTAGAGGTTATATATATATATATTTGAATTTTGTAAAGAAAATTAAAAAAATGATATACCCCCTTTTTCTCTAACCATACATTTGGTGTATAATGCAAAGATGTTATTTATTTGTTTATTTTTATATATGTATTTTTCTTTAAGGAAGATAAGAATATTTTGTTGATGCTGAATTCTTGGAACTAATATACTCACAAATAAATGTTACAGTTTTTGTTTATTCCTAAATTGTCATATAATAGCTCTGGTTCTTCTTTCGTGTGAATCAGATGATTCTGGTGTTGGCATTAGTTTCCTCGGTGTGTTTCTAGTTAGAAATCTTTTTGGAAAGACATTGGGTACTTACGGGAAGGACCACGAGAAGGTTGCCAACATCCCTAAGTTAAAGTGGTACTGTGGAACCGACTGGATTCGAACTTGGAACACCCATGTCTGCAGTCCGTGTCGTTATCCACTTAACCACCCTAACCTCCCATAGCTCTGGTTGACCCAAAGGCTTAACCATAGAGTTGATTTAATACCTGCAGTATTTCTGGGTGCAGTATTTCTGGGTATCTGATGGGCTAAATTTCATTTCACCTTTTCCATATATCTCTTAGGTGCTATTACTTATTTGTCTATTTGGAATACTACCAAAGTCTAAGCAGTCAACTTCATATATCTTTTATATATATATATAGAATCAAATATGAAACTAAAAGTAAACTTTTAGTAGATAGAACCTATAGTGAAGTGGTTTAAGCTCAATATACGAGATAGAGCAATTATAAAGATAGATGAAAGAAGAGGGATAAACATGTACGAATGTCCAGGTTTATTTCAAATTTTTAAAATGGCCCGATTTCTCATATTAATTCCGATAAAGTGCGCTCCACCTACGAATTGAACTCAACATCTCACTATTGGAGTCACTTCATTTTTGAACGCTTTTCCATGCTGCCTTCACGAAAGACCTTTCTTCTCCATCTAAATCTCCTTTCATTGGACACCTTATCAACGGACAATTACCAACTGGACAAACCCCATATCTTTTTTACACAAACTTTTTTTCACTTTCCATTTTTTTATATTTTTTCAAATGTTGAATTTTGGCTTTTCCACTGCCAACTTATCTATGTAATTCCTCTGATAAGATTTTGATCTTTGAAAAGCCTTGACTTAAGGAAAGAATAATAAACATAATTTTATTACCGAATATACCTTGCATTGAACAATCGAAGTTTGAAATGAATCTAGACATTCGTACATGTTTATCACTCTGTTTTCATCTATCTTTATATATATATATATATATATATATATATATATATATATATATATATATATGTGCGTGTGTGTCATCCACAAGAAATGTTATAGTGTTCTTAATTATTATCACCTTTAGTAAGGACAGAATCTTCTATTTCCAGAAGATTGTCACTTAAAACTGATTGTTAATCAATGCCTTTATCCGTTGTGCCACAGGTCCATGAGATAATAATTTAGAATAATATAATTACTTAAGACTTCTACCTAGTCATGACTACAAAAACAAAAACAATCTACCCCATGGACTAAATAAAGGGTTCAGTCCGAAATTCCATATGGGTTCCAGAGTTTGAAAATGCGCATCTAAAGAAGGTCGGAGGTTACAACGGCTGAAACGTTGGTAAAATAACAACCAACAAGAGAATTGTAGTCTGAATAATCAAAATACAAATTATCAATCCTCATCTTAAAGTCAATCCGTATTATTTGGATCATTCCGACTATCGTTCTCATCTTGGATATTATTTTCACAACGTTTCGGACGATGTAACTTCCGACCTTTTTCAGGTGTTTCTTGTCGAACTTGAGGATCTGTATGGAATTTCGAACTGAGCTCTTTATTTAATCCACGGGGTAGATTGTTCTCGTTCTGTCATCCACGATCAGGTATAAGTCTTCCACCACGGCTTCAATGGATAAAAGTGCTAAGTAATAATTAGTTCTGAGTGACAGTCTTCTGGAGGTTGAAGGTTCAATCTTCAGTACGGGCGATACTAGTAATATAATTAAGAATTACTTAAGACTTCTATTCATTTCCAAAATTCTATTCATTTCCAAAATTCTATTCATTTCAAAAATTTTATTCATTTCCAAAATTCTATTCATTTCAAAAATTTTTATTCATTTCCAAAATTCTATTCATTTAAAAAATTCTATTCATTTCCAAAATTCTATTCATTTCAAAAATTCTATTCATTTCAAAAATTCTATTCATTTCAAAAATTCTATTCATTTCAAAAATTCTATTCATTTCAAAAATTCTATTCATTTCAAAAATTCTATTCATTTCAAAAATTCTATTCATTTCAAAAATTCTATTCGTCTCAAAAATTCTATTCATTTAAAAAATTCTATTCATTTAAAAAATTCTATTCATTTAAAAAATTCTATTCATTTAAAAAATTCTATTCATTTAAAAAATTCTATTCATTTAAAAAATTCTATTCATTTAAAAAATTCTATTCATTTCAAAAATTCTATTCATTTCAAATATTCTATTCGTCTCAAAAATGTTATTCGTCTCAAAAATTTTATTTGTTTCAAAAATTTTATTTGTCTCAAAAATGTTATTTGTCTCAAAAATGTTATTTGTCTCAAAAATGTTATTTGTCTCAAAAATGTTATTTGTCTCAAAAATGTTATTTGTCTCAAAAATGTTATTTGTCTCAAAAATGTTATCCGTCTCAAAAATGTTATCCGTCTCAAAAATGTTATTCAGCTCAAAAATTCAGAAACATAAAACCAATGTATATTGTACAAGACAGATTTTGTAGCTGACTTTTGCATTCATCTTGTCTCAACCGATAAGTATTGTTATGACAGATTTGCAAAGTGAATTTTCCTAATGTTTTGACAGATTGAGGGAAGAAACTCCTTGCATTCGTTACTTATTTTGGCTAGCATCAGTTTTTCTATTCGACCTTGTAACTCCTTACATAAACATTAGCACATTTGTTATCCTTTTTTTTCTCTCGACTTTCATCTTTCAATTTATTTTTTGTATAATGCTAAAATAAAACGGAAGTCCTATACTTTGAACTCTAGCTTAATATAGATGTGGAATAACCTGCAGAAAAATATGGTTGGCTTTTCTTCTATGTTAGACGTTACCACATATTTTCTGTTCCTCAATTATAATTTTATATATATATATATATATATATATTATATAACTTCTTTGTAATGTAGCAGGAAAAATCCCAGCAGAGTGCTCGATTAATTGAGAATTTAAATTAAAAATTAAGAGCGTAATATTTAGTTATTTTGGTACATAAAAATTAGTACAACATTCGTACCGTTGGTTTAAAGCACAGAAATACTTAGCCATCCGGCTCTCTTCAGCTTCTGTTGTCATCTGTTTCGGAAATGTGAAGACACGTGACTTCACATTTCCAAAACAGATGACAACAGAAGCTGCAAGAGAAAGCCGGATGGCTAAGTCCTTCTGTGCTTTAAACCAACGGTACGAATGTTGTACTAATTTTTCTGTACTAAAAAATTTATATATATATATATATATATATGTATATATCATTCATTCAAAAAGAAACATTTTGTCATTTATACATGGAGAGAAAAAAAGAAACTATGTATGTATTCAACATGAATAATATAATGCAATCTAAAAAAATCCCAATTTAAATAAGCCATCAACAGAAACAGCCTTCTTCCGCATTCCTAGTGACAGCGATACTATCCTAACACTAATATGCAGCCTCCAAAGGGGTTTGAATCCTTGGGATATTAACTAAATCTGCATATTGCAGACTTAGAACTTGAACTATAGACACATAATGTTATGTAGTTTAGAAGGAATAAACACAGGGTTCAATTACGTAAGAGCATAATATATATATATATATATATATATATATATATATATATATATTATGCTGAAAATTTAACTATTCATATCAGTGCCGGTAGTTTCAAAAAGGTGTGAGAAATCTGGCCTATTAAGCTTGGAAAATCACTACAGTTTCATCTTAACTTTGCTGACTAGAGATGAAACTAGTGATTTTCTTAGTTCAACTGGCCGGATTTTCCACAACGTTTTTAAACCGTCGTTATCAATATGACTAATCAAATTTTCACTGTATAATATTACCCACAATGTATGTATGTATGTATGTATGTATATATATATGAGACAGGTCGTTCATTTTAAAGCATTGATAGATTAGAAATATTAGAATTGAAAATAGAAGCTTTTTCTCAATGCAAGATTTTTATTTATTTTTTTACTTTAGTCTTAAATTTTTCGAAATAAAATTACATTATCAGAGTTAACTAGTATTGTCATTGAAAAAAAATTTTTTTTTTTTAGAAAATAAACAAATATAATATGAATGTTTAAAAATTTTTTTTATTTTTCTTTAAAAAAGAAATGACACAATACTGGTCAACTCTGATGGAATTTTATTCCGAAAAATGTATGGTTAAAATTAAAAAAAAAAAAAAAAAAAAAAGCATAAGAATCTTGCAAGAGGTTTCTATTTTCAATTTTAATATATATATATATGTGTGTGTATATATATATATATATATATATATATATATTGCAAACAAGAAAAAAAGCCTCAATCTGAACAGAACAAAATGAAGACAGCCGATTTGGAACAAATAAAAAGCAAGATATCCTATAGAGTGGTTATTTCGATACTAAATGATAATAAAATGTACTTAGCTTTAACACTTTACTGCTGTTTCATGGTATCACCGATCATCATACATGTCTCTGACTGACACTAAATCAAAAAGTTTTCAATGTGATACCAGTCGGAGACATTTCTGATGATCGGTCATACCATGAAATTGCAGTAGAGTGATGAAGCTAAGTACATGGTATATATTATATATATAAAACAAAGTATCCAAATTGTCATGTATTGACTCATAAAACAATCATTTTGGTCAATGAAACCTTTAAGGTATAGTATATTGAGTGGTGAGAGCCAAATTGATGAATGAAAAATATAAATTTTTTTTTTTTTATAATGAAATTTTGCATTTCTATGTTATGTGCTATTAAATAGCTTTTAATAATTTGAAAGCTTTCTTTTTGTATATAATATTTATAAACTGTCAGATTTTTTAATATATATATATATATATATATATATAATTAAGCCGGTCAGATTTTTAGAGTTAGACTTAAATAGTTTTTACGGTGATCAATCGGATATTGATCGATTAGCCAATTTTTATTTATCATTGTTGTACCATGTTTTTTTTAAGTAGAAAAACGTACTTCGCTTCAATTTCTTTCCAAATATACACATTCAGGTAAAATGAATTCCTAATGGTTTGATCTGAGGAAACGCAACTTTGATCTGTGTCTCGCTCTGTTCGTGTCCAAGGGGAATAACTCTAGACCCAGCAAACTTTCTTAGACTACTGGCCTTTCATATAGACAGAGTTTCACTATTATCATCACTTTCTTAAGTTATAAGAATGGTGAAGAAAATGTTAAATAAACGAACTCCGTACGGACTCAGTTAATCTACGATATTTAAATCGTAGAAAACTTCAGGTGCTGAAAAAAAGTCTTCTTTTTTTTTAAATAGTAATTAGAATATGATAGCAGCCATTATGAGTTTTGATATTTATGGCCATTTGAAACATAGCAGTAAGGCAACCTAGGATCTGTGTGTGAATCAGAGAGAGAAAACCCAGATTTGCTGGTTGCTGTTGGAGGGCTACGGGTCAAATCGTCAGCGATGTTCTTTTATAGATGCCAAAGCAGAGAACTAGTTCAATGGAGGGACCCTACAGAACTTACGTTAAGCAACTAACAGGACTCAGGATGCGTCTATGAAGACCTACCTGATGTGATGGAGGATAGAGTGAGATGGCGTGAATAGGGTCAGGAAGATATGTGACACGAGCACAACTGGAATTTTTATGAAGGCAACATTAAAAATAAATCGTAGAAATCAAATGAAAAGCTATTTAGGTATATCTCTGAAAATCCGACTGACTTAATTTTATATATTAGATACTATATATATGTATATACATACACAGACATTTGTTTTTATTCAGTTGTTCTCGTTTATATTTGAATAATTATTGCCTGAAAATGTAAATAATTATCCACCCATGCACAGTGGGCTGGGGGGTGGACATCAGGCAAAAAAGAAAGTCTTCTAAATTACTTAACATTAATGTTTTTAGAAAGTAGATTAAATTTCTGATTCAACAAAAAAAAAAGTAGATCAAAAGATAAAACGGCGGAAAAATAATTCAACTTTGCGTACCCGACATTTTCGGTTTTTGGACTGCGCGCGCAGCAGACAACCAAATTAAGGACAGAAATCGGGATTTTGAAGATTTCATTCTGTGAGTGTGTTTAATTGAACCTTCATAGTATAAATCCCCACTTTTTGCCTTAGGACTAGCCCAAAATAAGTATTTCAGCCTAAAAAGTGCCGTCAATTTAATATTTCTGGTTAAAATTCTCATTTTTTGACAATCTTTTCCCGAAAAAGGCCTATTTTTTGCCAAATGTTGCCACATTTTCCGACATTTACTTGAAATCTTGGTCCAAATTGCAAAAAACACTTAAAGCAAGATTTTGATCACCATACATTTCTAAAAATAGAAGATATCAGTGTTTTAGCTAACATGATAACAAAAAAACTTGCCTTAGGTGTTTTTTTTAATCCTTGAGTACTTTTAGGCCATATTTGAAGAAATATATATCCAAATGCCATTTACTACACTGTTTCACATCAGTTTCTTTTTTGTTTCTTTTGTTCTTTCAGTTCCAGTTTCGTTTCCTTGGTTCTGTTAGTTTCAGTTTTGGTCATTGCCAGCATTATCTGTTTCTCACCTTAGATCAAACAGCAAAACAAACATGATGAGTGAAGTGACATGGAACGCCTTCGTTCAAATTTGCAACGACAAGAAGCCCAGCCCATTCAAACATCCAGTGTGGGAAGATGTGTACCAGGAGTTGTCCACGCGCTTGGGTGTTCCTAATAATGAACTTCTTCATGAAAATGTTCGGCTGTTGCGTGAGAGGTATTTCAAACTCAAGAAATCGAGTCAAAAGAAGTGGAGCGCAGATCGTCCAGAGGACAATGATGAAATTGTGCTGAGGAGTGAAGATTTGTCTCCGTCGGACACCATCATTGCTACTGAACCACCAAAGAAACGAAAGACAAAATCCATTGATCAGCTTGGTGAAAAACAGATGCTACGACGTACTGATGATCTGTGGAACATGGTCCAAGAGTTCTCTGCAGAGAATAATGAAACACCACTCCGTATACTTTCTTTGCTTCTTCAGCGATGTGGTGACAAACATGCAAGACAATTCGGCAAAGAAGTATGGATGGAAGGTAATGATTCGACCAAGAAGGACAAACTGATCTCCGTTGATGCTGCCCTTTCCATCAAGTCAGATTGTAACCTTGGTCGAGAAAAGTATTACCACCTTCGGAAGAACTTGAAAAATCAAGGTCATGATATCCTTCCGCCGTGGACGAATCTTGTTGCGAAAGAGAGAAAAATAACGCCAGAAACACAGCAGTTGACATACCCAAAAGTTGGTGTTCATTATTCATTCACAAAATCCATGGTGCTGACCACAGAGAGAATCGTTGAGGATGAAGATCCCAGCAGGTTGCCATCATCAGCTGTGTTGGACATTAAGTTTGGATGTGACGGAAGCGGAAGTCATGCGATTTACAGGCAAGTTAACAACGCTCAAACTAACAACATGGTGATGACAATGTTTTGCCCGTTGAAATTGAAAACCGATGAAGGTGATGTGCTGTGGGAACAGAAGACCCCTAACAATCCGTTGACTCATCGCCCTCTTCTTTTAGAGATGGGGAAAGAATCCCATGAATCCATCGTTTCCCTTGCAATATTCAACGATGAACAGACAGAGCTGAAAACGAATGGATGTCTCATCAAAGTTGGTGGAGCGGAAATGTTGTTGAAAGTCAACAATGCATCAACGATGATGGACATGAAGGCTGCTCATCTCTACCTCGGGCTTGGGGGAGCATATTGTGATCTTTGTGACACTCCTCGAGAACTTGTACATGATCCAAGTCGAGTGAAAGAAGGATTCGACATATCCCGCCATGTTGAAAGTCTGCACAATCTTTTTGAGGATTTGGTCCAAGAAGATGGGTCCGTCTACAAATCTCGTAACGATTACGAAGAAAGAGCCGGATTGACATCAAAACCTGTCCCAACCAACGAAACGAAATCAGTGCAGGTCCTTCACGCTCTTCTCCGGTGCTTCGACCACTTCATTAAAGTAGCTGTTCATCTGAAAGCTGCTGTGTTTGATTGGTCAGAGAGTCCAACCAGCGTCAATAATCTCTTCCTGAAGGAAGCTAAGGCACAGATTCAAGCCCACATCGAAGTAATTGTTGGTGAGAAGTGGGATATCCCAGACGGAACAGGGAAAGGAGGAACGACGACTACAGGCAACACTGCACGCCGATTACTTCACCAACATAGAGATGTTGTAATCAATTTAGTTCCTGACAATTATCAGAATATTATGCATCGATTTGGTCAACATCTGTCAGTTATTCTTCGCTTGTTCTGTTCATCCAAGTCTATCAATGTCCACGAGTACAAGAAACTATGCACTGATCTGTATGTGTTCATTCTCGAAAGCTTCCCTCGTGTGAACTCACAGCCTGGAACTTGGGTCAGCATCACTCCATCGCTGCATAAACTTCTCGGACACTCCTGGGAGTTGATTGAATCGAATGATAGTCGAGGGTTGAAAAACTTGGATGAATCTGGCTTGGAAGGGAATAACAAAATCCTCCGTTCCATTCGATTAAACCTTGCAAGAAAAACATCACAGGAAGCCAATTTGGAAGACACGATTCGAAGAATGTGGGTCGGATCCGATCCGAAGATCAACAACATTCGTCTAAAAACTCGCTCATATTGTAAGCACTGCAAGGAGCATGGTCATTCTACTCGATACTGCAACATAAACAAACCAGTTTCTGGACCACTCACTGATGATGATGCATTGTTTGATAGTATGTTGATAGTATAGTTTTATGTTAGAGTATTTTCTATGACATCGCACGGGACCGAGAAAAAATGTTGAGATAGCTTCCAGGCCCATATTCAATCAAGAAGTAATTTAGGCCCCAAAAGCCCAAAATAATAGATTTGATGGGTTATTTTTGGACCTCACTTCTTTCTTTTCACTAATGTGTTTCTAATGAGCCCTGAACCAGTACTATAATGTTATTTTTTGGCTAAATAAACCAAAAACTATGTTTTTCTCGTTTTTTGAGCCGAAACTTGAAAATTAAGATTTTTAGGCCTAAAATGCCCCAAAATTGGAATTCTAGATTTTTTTATTTTATATTATATTCCCTTCACTCATAGGCTTCCAACAAGCCCTGAATCAGTATCACAGCATCATTTGTAGGCTAGTTTTATGTTAACAAACTGTTTTTCAACATTCGGGCCTAAATTCTGAAATTCCTTGTTTTAGGCCCCCAGGGCCCCAAAATAGATTTTTTTTTACTTTTTTGGTTTTCATTATTTTCTACTAACAATAATCAGCACACAAATCCAAAAATTCAGCCAGAGCACCAATCTATATTGAAATAATTAAAAATGTCCGAAAAAAGCCGCTCCCAGCCCACTGTGCCATGAATGACTGTTGGATTTTTTTAGTGTGTTTTTGTTTTGTTTCGATAGTATTTTGTTTCTGAATTTTTGAGATACGGATTAATAATTTGGATTATTCAGACTATTGTTCTCATCCTGAGGGTTATTCTCACAACGTTTTGGCCGATATAATCTCCGACATTCTTCAGGTGTATCTTGTCGAATTCGGGAATCTGTATGAAACTTCGAACGCAACCCTTTATTTAATACACAAGGGTAGCATGCTCTCGTTCTGTCAGCCATGAGCGGGTATAAGTCTTAAGTACTTCGTAATTGTATTCTTAACATCGCCCACACTGAGGATTGAACTTTCAACCTCCAGAAGAGTGTCACTTAGAACTGAATTTTACTTAGTACTTATCCGTTACGTCACGAGTCGTTGCGGACAAGTATTTATCATTTCGGTTTGTGTAATTAAACTAAATTTCTTTCTTTGTAGCCAAAATACAAGAACTGGAAAATCAGTTGAAAGAGAGCCGAGAAAAGGTTGAACAAATACAAAGTAAGTTTCAATTCTGAACACAAGTTTTCTTTTCTTTTTTTTTTTTCCCTTTTTTTTTTTTACGTGTGTAAACTGTTTAGTTCATCTTTTATAGTTGGGCCCCGCGTAAAATTACACTGTATTGTTTACCTTTCATTTATGTCTGAGTTTTTTTGTTTTTTTTGTTTTTTTTGTTTATCTTTGTCTGTCATAGATGTAGCTATATTTTATGAAAGAGAGACTAAACAGTTTTCTTTTGATTTTTTTTTTTCTAGGGATATTTTACATATTTTATGTTATAACATAAACATTTAAAAAAAAAAAAATTTTTTTTTAAACGAACAGATATATTAACTTAAAAAATTAAGATTCTAAAGAAAAACTTTTGTGACAAATAGATAAATATTTAATTATTTTTATCTTTGGATGAAATGGATTTGCTGGATCAAATTAATATGAAGCACCCCAGAATGAACACTAACAAAAAGGACACATTTTGTCTTACCACCGATATTTATTTATTTTTTTTCTCTCTTTCTTTTAAAAATGTTTGATTTCCGGTTTTATTGCTTATCAAAGATTTTTATAGCGAAAAATACAATATTTCAAATTTTTTTTTAAAAATACAATCCAATATTTAAAAAAAAATAACATTTTCAAATTGTATGACACTATATGTGCGTATCTTTTTATTTAAATGTTTTTTTTTTTAATTGTTTTGTTTTATTTAAATGTTTTGTTTTTTTAATATTTGTTTCGTTTGTTTATATATTTTGTGTAAATATAGTTTTGTAAATAAAACTTTATTTTTAAACTTTTTATAAATCTCCAAAGTTTATTAAACGAAACGTTGTTTTTAAATAAAACTTTTAATTAAATATGCGCATATAACAAAACCGGCTTGTCAATAAAACTATGTATTTTTTAGGCTATTAGTAAAACTTTTTGTAGTTACTCCCCCCTTTTTTTTTAAATACAAGATTGTTTATAGTTCAATTGTAAGTTTAAAAAAAAGTGATATCAAGGCAAAATGTGTCCTTGTGATCATTGCCTATTCTAGGGTGCCTCAAATCCATTGGATCCTTATTTAATTTAAAAAAAAAAAATTTTTTTTGCATCTGGGCAAGTTCATGATTCCAAATAGGGAGTAACAGGTAATAACGGTCTTACTGAGGAACAAGGCTATTATTATGTACTTCCTTATTTTTACATGTATCGGTATTGCAGCCCACTTTCGTCAATCCTGAGTTAGGTAATATTATATGGCTAGCCAATCCTGATTTCATAGTCGAAGACCAGCTACTTGTGGGCCTGATAATGCTGCTAGGTTACCTTTGATTGTCGTTGCCGAGGTCTTCAACTGTCCACCAGCAGCATGTTTGTGCCAACCAAGTAGAGTGGGAAGGAGCTTGTGGATAACCTCTTTGTCCAGGCGCAAAGGTGCATGCCAAAACCATCTTAGACGGCATTGGAGAAGGACCGGAGATTCAGTTATTGTATTATGTAGATAAGGAAACATTTCTAAGATCAGTTGGTTCTTCTGCTGGCTTCACCACACTGATGATAATAGTGAAACTGGCTGTATGTAAGGCTCAATAAACTAAGGTTTGTAAGATCCAGAGTTATCCCTTATGATTTCATATAGGGGGTAACGGATGATAACAGTTGTACTAATCTAGGAACAAAACTAGTATTATGTAGATAAGGATCAACTTTTAAGATCAGTTACTTCTTCTACTGGCTTCTCCACAGTTTTTTCTTTTCTGTTTGTCTATCTAACCTATTTACAGACTCGTGTCTCAGCATCATTTAAATCTATATTTTGTATTCTATGCCAATTATCTCATTGTCACTGCTGATTTAGTGTTTTAAGACTCGGCTAGTGTTTCAAGAGATATGGAGAAAAATTTCAGTTATTTAGGCCATCTGTAACTATAAGTCTAATTTTAATAAATAAATGCTTGTAGATAATTTTTTTTTTCATCCTCATCTTCATAGAGATGTCAGGCATTCTAAGTCTGAAGATAATGGTCTTACTAAATTGGCTGGGTGCAGCTGGCAAGACCGAAAGTGATGATAATAGTGAAACTCTGTCTATATGAAAGGCCAGTAGTCTAAGAAAGTTTGCTGGGTCTAGAGTTATTCCCCTTGGACACGAACAGAGAGAGACACAGATCAAAGTTGTGTTTCCTCAGTTACTGGCCTCTGCTATTAAGATCATAATCAACAATTTTATCATCTATTTTCTCATTGTCTGACAGACTACAATCACAGTCTCCAAGCTTGGCGGCCCTGAGAACCGATTGTTTCAATTCTACTGTCTAAGATTTTTGTTGATCATAATAACACCACAATTCTGTACAGTTCTCTGGTGCACTAAAACTCATCAAAAGTACTTAGGGTAATGTACGCATGTAGGAATCATGATATACATGGGGGAGGGACATCAAGTGTAGTTTCGGAAAATTTTGGTTTTAAAGGATGCAGTGTTTTGGCTGTCAACAACCAATTGTAGCGGAGAGCAGAAGGAGCAGTCGACTACCGTGAACGAATACATTTGTCTGCGTCGATCAAAGAGACTGTTTGGTTTGCTGCTTGTGCAGAGAAGAGCTGCCAGCGCGAACTCAGAAACGCGCACTTACGAAAAATTTAATTTTCTAAAGTAAACAGGCGGCCGTTGTGCTTATGTCGCACACAGCTCATTAGCATAAGTTAGATTTTGCCGATATAAAGAACACGATACACATGATTTTGGCAGATGTGTTGGTCGGAAAAAGTGAACGAAAGAGAAAGGCAAGGTGCCTCATTATTTTGGGATAGATTTTATTGTTCGTAAAAAACAGAAGTGATGAAAAAATAATTCCAGGGTCGAATTATTTTTGGCTAGACGTTTTTATTGACTTGTTCACCAATGCACACAGTTTGTTTTATGCTTCCGCAATTCTAAGCGTGAAAAAAAATGTTTCCGAGAGTCATGGGAGCTGTGCTACTTTCTGACTTTGTAGGCATGCCCACGTGTGTTAGACACATGGAGATCAAAAAGATGCTTCGGGGTTTGTTTTTTTTGTCGAGATGGTTAATAATCTTGTGTGTATACCAACTTGGTTGCTGGTTCAATGAATCCAAGCCATGGGAAAAAAGGCATTTAGAATATGGAGGGTAGGTCACAGGGCAGCAGAGAGAATTAAAAAAAAAGGGGGGGGGGGCAACCATGAGATGAGATGTAAACGCATGTCTGAAAAAAACCCAAAAGGTTTCACTATACACTCAGTGACTTATCTATTGTCATATTTCCAATAAACATATTAGATTTTATACTTCGTCCGTATATCTCTTTTATTTCGAACAAATTCATTAAGGATAGTTTATTAGATCTCTCTCCTCATACACTGGATAACACCACCACTTGATAAATTTGTCCGGTCAAAGGGCAAATACGGGAGAGAAACAAAATTTCATTTAATATAATTCATTGTCAAATATAAAATAAATAAAATGTTGTCTGGGATAATGATTGATAGATATAATATAAACACAAATCAATTATCAATCTATATAATGATACGCTAAGACATTTTATGTTCATACGTACGTTATCACCTTTCACACACTAATTAATTGGTGATTAATCTGCTGTTTCTAAGTTTTTAAAATTTTGAGTATTGTTCCAAAATCGACTAAAACGGTACAATTTTAGATGAATACATTTCTGAAAGTGACATTCGTTTCATTGATTTGAGGAATATTTAGATGAGTTATTTTTTCATTAAGAAGACAATATTTATTGTTTAAAAAAAAAGAATTAAATTGTTAGAATTTTAAATAAATAAATAAGAAATATCCATTTTATTTATTTAAAGAATATTTATATGACAATTATTTTTACGGAAGAAAAAAAATCATTCTTTTCTTAATAGTATTCACTCTACCAGACATTTATCATTTCAAAAGGAATATTATTATTATTAACGGTAAATTATACAGATTGGTGTAGAAAGGACCGTGGAATTTCCATGGGCTTCTGCCAGTACTTTCATAAATCTTAATTCAAATTTTTGTATTGAAAATGATGAAAACTATTTCACAGAATCCACTCATATGAGCACCTTTTTTAAGGATTTAAAAGAAAGAGTTCTACTTGATAACATACAAAATGGTAACAATTAAAAAAAAAAAAACAACAAAAAACGACTTTTTAAAATGATTTTTCAGATGAACTTGATCTGGCCACTGAAGATTCCAACACATACATTTTGAAAATAGCTGCCTTGGAAAGTAAGAAATTTACTTTTTATTTATATAAAAAAAAAAAATGTCTGATCTTTCTTTTTATATTTCTGTACTGGCAATCTAACTCTACTACTAATTCTCTGAAATTCTTACATTTCTCTCATCTATAAATATAGGGTGACCTTCCAAAAATATCACCCATGGAATCTTCTATTATATAAAGGGCAGTTGTCTCTGTGTGTATGTATGTATGCTCAGCTAAAAGTAAAAAAAACTACAAAACAAACAGCCACAAAGTTGGTATGTTCTTGATCGGCATTGCCCTCGGTGAATAATATCTAAAACGAAAAAAAAAAAAATTCATTCTATGTGGGTCAACCGGGTCAGGTTTAGTTGCGGAGGGGGAGAGGGGTCAGCCATTTCTAATTTTATCTATTATATTAAGGAGAGGTGAATGACTTACAGTATTACTAATTTAAATAAATTAAAATAAGAGGGAGGAATGGGCTGTGCAGAGTTGAAAGAGAGGTGGAGTAGGGGGATGTGGAAAAACTGGGAAGGAGGGAAAAAGAGAAAGATAGACAGATTGAGAGAGGTAGAGAGGTAAAAGTTTTAATCTAACGATGTTCCACATACACTTTTTCGCCTGTTAGAGGTTGTTTTTGCTGAGGTGGTTGACAACTTCTTGATTTATTACAGATTCAAACAACTTACTCGTGATGCACAGGAGACTGAGACTGACAAAATTGTCCAAAGTGATGGAGGCATTTCTCCTTTAAGCAACGATTGAACAGCTTTGTAAGAATAGTTGCAGCTTCTTAAGCATTATAATTGGAATTTTGTCAGGGTCAGTTGCCTTGCTGGCATCTAGGTTTTTAATAAGCTTGGAAACATTCCGGACAGATATATGGATGTCGCTCAGAGTGTTTACCGTCCTAGGGGGAAATTCAGATGGTAGGTGTCCCCGATCGAAAAGGGTAGAATTTGATGCAAATTTTTGCAGAAAGGTTGGCTTTATCAGATGCTGAGGAAATCACCTGGTGTTCTTAATGCAAAAAAAACAAAAACATAAATTAGGTTTATATTTTTCGAAAACTAACCAATTTTATTTTTTGTTTCCAATTACTTTTTTTTTCTAATAGTAGTAGCAATTTTATTTATCTTCCTCCCACAAGGTAAGATGTGACACAAGGTCGGGAAAGTGGGATTTGAAAAGCCAGCGCTCGAGAATTTGAGCACTCTGGCCTACAAAAAATGCCTGGGCAGCCCCGTTGGCATTCCCCGGTAGGGGCGCTTCAGGCAGTAAGCAATTAACTTACTCCTCCCCAAAGAGGGGAGGCAAAGCCTTGGAAGGTGGACCTCCTAGAACTGCACAGGACAAACCCATAGACTGGTAAAAATCAAGGTCCGAAGGTCAAGACAATACCAGTCTATGGGGTGCAGTATCCATCGGAACAGATACTACACTTTGATCTGGGCCAAAGAGTCAAGAAGCCCTCTAATAGTAGTAGCAATATTTAAAAATAAAAGCGGGTGATTATAGAATTTTCAATTATTTTTCATTTAGTATTTTTGCAATTTATGTGAAAAGTTGAGTTTGTCTAAGAATAATATTTGGCCAATGCCTACCCCACATGCTGCTCTCTAAAAATGTTAAATAAAAAAAACTGTGGTGAAGAAATCCTTCAGAAACTGAGGGGATAAATACAATGTAATCTTGCTTGTATAACAGTTATTTGAATTCGTACATAATTTGTCACCATTTTGCAATTTGCCAATAAGTTGAATCAACTTATTTCAGACACATCGAGGAATATGTTCTCACAAATCAATCTGACAGTGACTTTATTGCTGTCTGTCTGCGGTATGGTCCTGTTCAGTCTCAGGCCATCCACCCTCCCAGGCTTTACCTTCTCTTTGAGAAGGGGTTAGTTTCTAGCTAATCGCCTGGGGTGCCCCTACCAGGGAATACCGATGGGGCTGCTCAGGCATTTTTGTAGGCCAGATTGTGCTAATCCTAGGCTTTAAACTTAATAACTGACCTTGTGTCTAACCCCCTGTAGACGTAAATAAAATAAGAATGTCTTATATTATAGGCTTTAAAAGTTTGTGTGTGAGGGGGGGGGGGGTCTTCTTTTTTTTAATTTGTTCCTAATTTGTTAGGCACTATATTTGGTACTAGCTGTATCTATCTGGTGTTGCTCGAGATTCATTGGTTGCACATTTTAAAATTAATTTTAAATAAAAGTAAATTTTAAAAGATTTTAAAAAAATAGTCAAGAAAAAGATCAAATAAAAATCTGGGTCACATTTTGTCGAGGAAAACACACATACATAAACACGCAAAGTGGTCGCAAAATGTTATTCACACAGAGAAAAGATGGCAAAAAAAATGCTCAATGATAACTCTAATATTGTAAAGGAGATAAGTCATATTTTAAGCTGTAAAGATTTATCTCCCTTACATTATTTGATTCATTGTTTAAGATTGGCACAATTGTAACAATCTTCCGAACCAATTTAAAAAAAAATTTTTTTTTTTTTAAACAAACCAAGGCCAAGGACATTTTTGTATTGTATATTAAAAAAAAAACATACTGGAAGGGAAAAAAAGATACAATGGCTAGGAAGAATTAAATATCTGTGTCAGATGCAATGCTATTTGGGTCTAAATTCTAAAATTCAATAAGATAACTTGACTTGGTTAGATTACATGACCCGAGCAAGTGTTAGTATGTCAGAAAGCTTTTATATAAAATATAATTTTTTGTACAGAAAAGTTTTCTTGATCTAGATAGTTAATTTTATTAATGAAAAAAAAAAAAGGAAAAGGGAAGTTAAGCTCAAAAAATTAAACTCTATGGAAGTGATTGTTTGTCTTATGATAACATGATCGCTCGCTCTGTCATCCGACGTTCTTTGGTGCAGTCGTATGTTGTGTTATATTTGCCCTTACAATTAGATCAGCAGGATTTGATTCCTGCCTTGATCCCATTTTGACACTTGTCACAACAATGTTGCTTGATGTGTTTATTTTTGTTTTTATAGTTTCTTTTATGTGGAAGATTTTATATATGTCCATTTTGTGTCTATTAGGCAAAAGAAAGTCATATTTCCGTCCGTGTTTGACTAAAACTTTGAAACTACCCAAGATACACTTACAACCTAATATCATTGTATTCTGTATGATCCCGAGCTAGGTACGGTAAAAAGAATACTGTGAAAGTCATTTCCTTGGTGGCATTAGTGCCCGTGGGGAATAAGGGGTTGTCGGAACCAGAAAAAGATTATTTTCTTGAAATTCTTACTGTAAATGTTAAAGAAAAACAACACTGAAACTAGGTCAACCAGTAAGTCTGCTACTAATGACGGTTTATTTCCATGATGTTGAATCAGTAACCAAAGGGGAGAGAATGTGGGGGGGGGGGGAAGAGGTTTGTTAAAAAAAAGTAACATGACTGCTGTTTGTAAAAAGAAGTTTTAGTAGAAAAAAAGGGTGCTTCTTTCGTTTCGCAACAATATGAAAATATTTAAAGAAATGTATAAACTTTATGTACTTGTGTTAGCTGAAAATGGTACTGAAAAATTTCTGCAAATTCATCCAGTATCTATTAAATTATAAGAAAAAGAAAGAAAAAAAAAACGATCTTACGTATCGATAGAAATTTTGTAACCAGTTCAGCTTACTTATTAGGCAAGGGAAATAACTCAATTTAAAAAAAATCCAGCGATTGATAGATACAATATGGTGGCCGACCGATAAAATCGTGTTTTATTGTTAATTTTGCCTAATTTTTTAGTGTAGTCTTTTCAGCTACCACGTAAGTACATAACAAAGTTTATACATTTCTTAAGCTTTTTTTTTTTAAGGGAGGCCTAACATGTCGTCGTGAAACGAAAGAAGCACCGAAAAAGGATGTGAGACACTTTTTTTTAAAACTCTTCTAATTAGTTATCCATGGTTCTGGGCAACACTGGGTATCCCTGCTAGTGCATCTATAACTGACCGTAAAGTTAGACGTTAGATCAAATGTGGAATCCAGCTCCCCCAAATTGGGAGAATTGTGGATGAGGGCAAAATTTGTCCTGTAATCATTTCTCATGACGAACACCTCAGTCAATCGCCTATATACCAATACCTTAAATTTGAGGAGATAATACCTGAAAGAATGGGTTCTTAAGACCGAACAGAACCATAACCCACTTCTGACATAAGTCCGAGGGCCTGTGCCATGAAGCCATATATATTATTCACACATTGTGTGTATATTTTATAAATAAATATAAATACGCATTTTATAATGTCCTGAAGGTGGTGACTAGGTTTCATTTTATATTTGTTTACCTCTGCTTTAGGGGAAAAAAATGTATTTTTTTTTTTAAATTTATCATTTTTATTATTTTTTTATAGTTCAAACATTTTCTCTTAAGGGAAAATTTTTTTAATTTTAATTTTAATTTTTTTTTTTATTTATCATTTTTATAGTTCAAACACTTTCTCTTAAACTTAACATCTTTCTTTCACCCTCGCATGTATGGAAAATTTTTTTTATTTTTATGTTATCTTTCTTTGGCACTTTTTTATTTTTATTTAAAAAAAATTTTTTTAAAGATTTTTTTTTTTAAAGATTTTTACATGTTATTCACACATTGTGTGTGTATTTTATAGATAAATATAAATACGCATTTTATAATGTCCTGAAGGTGGTGACTAGGTTTTATTTTATATTTGTTTACCTCAGCTTTAGGGGGAAATAATGTATTTTTTTAAAAAAATTATTATCATTTTTATTATAGTTAAAACACTTTCTCTTAAGGGAAAATTTTTTTAAATTTAAAATTTTTTTTTTTATTTGTTATTTTTATAGTTCAAACACTTTTTCTTAAACTTAACATCTTTCTTTCTTTCACCCTCGCATGTATGGACAATTTTTTATTTTTATGTTATCTTTCTTTGGCACTTTTTTTTTATTTGTTTAATTTTTTTTAAGATTTGTTTTTACATAATTTTACATGTTTTTTTTTGTTTTTTTTGTACATTTTTTTTTCTTTTGCATGTTTATTCGTGCCTGTTTTTGTTTTGTTGTACTAAACCGTTTAGTCTTGTCTTTGTTCATGCAGAGAAGTTACAACTGTCCGATATGCATATGAGTCAAATGGTGGATAACACTGTGGACAATTTAAAACGTAAGTCTCTGTAATGTCTTTTAATTGTGACTCCCCCAGCCCCTCATTGTTCTTCACCTAAGTTTTTCATTTCTTTGTTCATTTTATAACACTAATACCATCACCACTAGTAAGGAATGTTTATAATCCCATAATTTACAGCAAGCTCCAACAATAATAAATGATATCAATTATATGGATATAGTCACTATTTACTTGCCTCCACACGAGGGCAGAGTTAGACACAAGGTTGGTTTTTAATGTAGGGAAAATCCAGTTACCCAAAAAAGGGCACTCTGGATTGTGACAAAAATTAAAAAAAATTGTCTCAGTCTAGAAGGATTTTTTCCTCCTCTTAATCAGGGACAGAAAAGATGAAGTGTAGTATCAGAACAGATACTGCATTTTGCTCCTGGCCAAAAGGTTCTGGATGTAATCACTTCTTAGTTTACTATTAAGAAAAATATGGCTTGTCTTCAGATTTAAGCGTACAATTCAAATGGAAAGAAATTGTTTGAGAATAAATAGTATCAAAAATATTTTCTTCACTTTCGAATTATGTTTATAAAATTTGTAAAAATGGGATAAAATAAATTAACTGGCTTCAAGAAAAAGTATTATTTGATGTGGGAAAAGTGAAAAATGTTTATTTCATGAGATTAGTTTCAATTCAAAGAAATATGAGAAACTAGCTGTTCCTAGCGGGTTTTGCTGGAGAGTTTTATTACTTTTTTTTCTTTTGCATTTTTCTTTTATTTTAATCATGCTGAGTTTCTTTTTGTTTTGTTTTTTCAACAAAATTATTTGGTGTTTCTACAGAATCTGAACTGAACCAAACCGACTTTTGCCGAACTAAACCTAAAACTTGGGTTAGGGTTAAAATAAACCCCCAGTTCAATTCAAATTCTGCAGAAATACCAATTTTATTTTAAATAGTATTAATTAATTGTTAATAGTTAAAAAAAATACTCTGTGACCCTTCAAAATTAGAAAGGAATTTGCAAGCTTTAAACTGTCAAATTATAGTTTCATAACAATTTGGTTCAATTCATTTAATGACAAAACAATACAATAATTAATTTTAAAAATCCTATTTAAAAAAATATTGTGTCCCCCCCCCCCCCCAAAAAAAAAAAAAAACATAAAAAAACGGCATAGTTAGAAAAGGAAAAAAGTGAAGCAAAAATTTAAGTAAAAAGACTCCCGGGCAATACCGGGTAGGTCCAGTTTATTATAAAGAAATAAGTGAAAAATAATAATTATTGTGCTTGCATTTTTCCGTTTTTAATTTACCTGCTTAGAATAAACCAAACAAAATACTTCTAAAAAATAAATAAATAAAACGTTATTTCTGAATAAAAATTTTTTTTTCTTTCATTATAATTTATAAAAAGTTTTAATTAGTCATCATGTATTTTTTAGTTACGTAACTGATATTATATAAATTCTGAGGAATTAGTTTAACTTTATTTTATGTTCAATGACAATATATTGGGTATGAGCAAAATTTTGCGCTTTTTTTTACTCATAACAAAAAAATCATAAAATAATAAAAAATAATGCAATGTTATTTTGCTGCACAATCAAGAATAGCTGAAAAAAATCTCAGATTATTTTTTTTTTTTTTACAATGTTGAATTTTGTAGATATAATTGTTAATGCTGAAAACAAAAAAGATGAAAACTCAGCATATATTTTTTTATTATGTATGACCAAAATTTCAAAATTCTTATTAAAAATCAAATTATTATCTGTATCCAATCTTGTGGAAAACTGAAATGTCATGTAAACTGATCTCTCCGTTTTGATATTTCCCGAGGATTTCTTCACCACCCTCTAAATTTGTATTTGTTATGTTGGAAGTTGGGTTAAATATTTTTGGAAAAAAATAAAATAAATAAATAAAAATAAAGCTATATTTATTTCTGTCGTTAATATAATAATCCTCACTGAAATATAACGTTTTTCTAAATCTGTAAGTAAATATGGCAGACATTTTATCTTGATTTTTCTAAATAGTAAGTAAAATTTAATCTGCAGTACTTATTTTTCGATTATATTTTTTCTTTTTTTTTTTTCATTTTACTTCAGTGTAAAGTCTCAGAAATCAACGAGCCCCTTCCTGGGGTTAACACTTAATCTCGATATGAGATACATAAATATCCGAGTGTTCAACTAAAGTTCTCCTTCTCCTCTCAAAATGTTGAGTTAGTAAAGAAGTGAGGAACATTAATTTTCGTCTCCCTAATTTACCATTTAACTATGGTATAATATATTTTTCTTGTGGTCTCTTGATATCACCAGATTCTAGGACAAGAATTCATCTAGTCTGGTGGAGTATTCAGCTAAGTGCTGTTACTTGAGGTAACCTCACTAGGAGAAGGTGCACCATTCCTCGTATAAGCCAGTGTGTAGCCAAACCAAGGGGATCTTATTTGGGCTTCGAATTCTATGTTTTGAATATTTGATCAGGGTTTACTTGTCGGGTGAAGCATTCTCATGTCAGGTTATCCTGACAAACCTTTCTACAGAGAGACTAACGACACTCAAGGATGGTGTCTAGTAGGTAATTCAAACTCTCCTTTTTGGTAGTATGTTATATTAAGTGAAAAACAATAATTATCTTCCTTGCATTTTGTTTGTTTTGACTTAGCTCCCTTGAATAAGAAAACCAAAATTAAACCTTTAAATTTAAAAATTTTTTTTATTTCAGTTGGTTCATAATTTAGCTAATTATTTATCAATATTTGATAGAATAAGCAATAATTAAAACAATTATATTTATTAACTAGCGGGATTTGTATTCCGGCATTACCCAGGAAAATTGAGGCAGACTCTCTTAGGTAAATTGACTGGAAAGACTTTTTACACCTAAAATGCTAAACATTTATCCACGGTATAGAAAATGTTTGAAAATACACCTGTGGGTAATAGTTAAATGAAGAATAAGAAAACTAAAAAAGAACACAGTTAATTAATGAGATGTCCTTTTACAAAGCAATATGCAAATTGGTTAACCTTTTGATATCAATCGCATAGACATGACTGAGTATATTAGAAAGCAGTTTTTCTTTTTTCTATCATGAATTAAAAGGTTCACTGGTTTCATACAAGTCAAGGATACAACCTCGACAATCAGTATGACAGAGTAGGCTGATGTGGCATCGGTTGGGCCTGCTCTGTTATGATGAGGTATGTCTCACCTAGTTTTAGAATGTGCATCTGCCCAGGCATTACTTTCTCTCTTTATTGCAGATTGCCCAAGGCGTCCCTTCCGGTAAATGCCGACGGGTCTGTTCATAGTTATTTTTGCAAAGTCTGAGTGCATCATCCTTCTGGCGCACTGGTTTTTCCTATCTTTCACCTCCTCGGCCTTGTGCCACATCTTCTTACGGTGGGAAGAAATTAAATACCATTGTGCATAGGAAGTTGGCCTTTTAATCTCACTGTCAGTGCAGTGAATGTCTATACTTTATAAAGATATATTTATATGTCGGGGAAAAATAGCGATAGAATCTGTTGACTTATTTTAAAAGATAAAAACAAGATGCGTATCTAAGATAAAAAATGTCCATGTTATAATTAAATTTATAAATTTTATTTTTTTAATAAATTTTAGGCTTTCTTTCTAGAAAATGTTGAAATAAATGTAACAATGGTTTTGAATTTCTTGTAAAAAAAATTAAACTTTAGTTTTATCTGTTTTCGTCTCAAATTTTGGACGTACCTAGGAATATATTTTGGTGGTTATTTGTTTTATTTGTTTCTGACATTGCACTTTTGCTTCTTTTACAGTTCAACTGAAAGAGTCTCAAAGACAAACCGATTGCAGTAGTAACTTAAACACACATTTAGTAGGTGAGTACTTTTGATCCCTTCCTGCTGTTTTTTTAAATCAAAAAAGAAGAAATAAATCCAAATATTCATGGGATGAAAAGTTGTTCAATTTTTGTTTCATTCTTTATACAAATTATTACTTGCTTTAAAAAAATACATTACTTTTCATTATACATACAGAGGGGGGGGGGGGGCATCGAAATTGAATGCCATCCACGATGGAATCGTTAATAAAATTCACAATTCTTTCTGCAATCCAACCATATTAGTACAATAAACTTCACTCTATGCCTGACTTAGGGTAGATGGAGCTCGTCAGCCTTGGAAGGCAGTCCATCTAGAGAAAGGTAAAACCCTGATTTCGAACCTCCGCTACCTTGTAGAAAACTCAATCTTGAGGAAAACTCAATCTTGAGGAAAAATCCGGAGTGGAGCCCTTAAGGCAGCTCTGCGTTTCCCACAACTCCGTTATAACAGCTTTTGCGACAGCATCGGTGCCAAACTGTGACAGCCTTGCTGTTCCTTTGGATCCATCAGCGACGTGGAGGAGGGGCAACAGTCTGTCCTCCATATCACACTGTCCAGGCTTACATTTAACAACACTCAGTCAACAAGCCGTAGTCAACCTTAGCAAGTCCAATGGCCTAAGGTTGGCTGCGCTCCCGGGCCTTTTCAACTGGACAGATGGCCCGGTTCGGATCCTCGGCGTATGGTTCGGACCGGGTCTTACATTTAACAACACTCAGTCAACAAGCCTACAACCTGGAGAGGACGCTTCAGCTTCTCCAGTGACCTTTGCGACAAAGACTGCCACTGCCACATTGGTCTCTTTAGCTACAACCGGTGCTGCTTTAGCTGAGCAGACAAACGGGCCAAATAGGCTAAGAATACAACTCCTATGGTCGACCCTAACCAATGGAGGCTTACTACTATTCTTGACTTGTCCACCATGTTTCAGTCATGAATGCCCAACAGTCTTTGTTTTACCATCGTTCAATGATATACTCCAATTGTTTTGATAGACATTATCTTTCAGATAACACTATAGATAAAAAATTCTGGGGCGGTGGTAAGGTTCGGTAAGTGTGAAGCTTCTTTAGAATCAACTCCTACTGATAAAACGAGCACCAAAGTGTCCCTCCATAAAATAAAGACTGTTGGAAATTCATGACTAACTTGGCAGATAAGTCAGTTGTAGAGTGAAGTCTTTTTTTACCAACTATGTTTGGATCGCAAAAAGGATTCTGAATGTTATTAATGATTCCATGGATGGCATTTATTTTAGGGTCACCCTATATTTTGAAGTACGCAGGTTGTTTTATTTTTTATTTTTTTTTTTTGCGTAATAATCTGTAAAAATTATTTTTCTAGCGGAAATTGAAGGGTTGGAGTCCGAGTGGACATTACAACGTCCGGAAAAGGTTGACCAGCAAGTAGAGAAATGCAACAATGATACTTTAACCCATTCGCCCACCAATCAAATTGCGAATCATGTTGGTTCTGAGAAGCCTCAAGTTGATGTAGAAAATCTGAAAGGTTTGTTATTTTGATATTTCCAAATATTCCGGGGGGGGGGGGGGCACTTTTTTCTTCAAATAATTCCTCATTTATTTACTTCTTTCATTATTAAAAAATAATATTTAAAATTTCTTAATCTGTTTTTTTTTTTTTTTTTTTCAATTTTATTTTTTATTTTTAAATAACCAGGGATATGAGTTATCCGCTTTTTAGCAGAATGCCTCTTTTTGTTAATCCACATAAAGGAGCTTTCCGCTTAGATTACTAGAGCTTCCCATGGATGCGAGTTCTCCGTTTTTTGGTCGACCCCACACACACACACACACACACACTTTTTTTAATAAGAAAACACTGATTTCTGCCAAATCACTAGAGCCGTACCTGCTTATTTTTTCATCGCTATTTGGCAGGATTTTTATTTATTTCTCTCTCTCTGTATTTCACTTTTCTTGTTTTTTTTTTTTCTTCTCTTCCTCTCTCCATCTGGCCTTGCTTTCCTTTTCCCTCTGATGACAGTTCTCTTTGAAAACTTAAAATATTAATTTTGTTGTGAAGGCTAAGACTTAGCATGATTCATGAAAGAGGTCGGGTAATTTGATGACTGGTTTCATCAAAGAATGACTTCCTATCTCCTTCCTTCCACATTAGCACCCTGTGTCTTTTTTAATTTTGACTTTCTGATTGAAGTTGGTTTGAAAAATAATTGAAAAAGATGGGTTTTTTATTATTATTATTTCTCTTTCTAGAACAACTACGGAAAGCTGAATCAACAACGAAGGATGTTAAACAACAAATTTTGGATTTACGTGGTACGTGTTTCTCTTTCTTTATAAATTATTATTGTACGACCGCCTTATTTTTATATATATATATATATATATATATATATATAATTCAAAGTAGGTATATATTTAGATTTTCTTTGTAGTTTTAATTGTAGAAATTTAGAAATGCTTGATAATAGTTTAGTGTTAAACCATGCATGCCCTAACACCTCACCATTTTCTGGAAATCAAGATTAAGTCTTTTTTAAATTTAAAAAACAAACAAAGAAAAATGGTAAGTATTAATTTCATGTCTTTGATAAATAGGTAGAATTTAAAAAAAAAAAATTAAAAAAAAAAAAAAAAAAATTTTAAATATATTTTTTGGGATCCAATGTTTAGATTTTTTTTTCTCCTCCCCTATCTTGGCTCCTTGCAGAGACGGGTTTATTTTTTTCCCTTGTTAAATCATTATGCTCTATCTGCAATTTTTTTTTTTTTGATTTGTTTTTGCATGCCTCATGTTTCAAATTTGATTTTCTTCATTCTTTTATAATGAACCAAGCACAATAATTTTCTGAAATAGAATATTTTAGTTTTAATTATGAAAGTGGTTAAGTTTGTTTTTCAGTTAGTGGGTCCTGATCGACTTAAGTGAGATATTATTTTCCTGCTCTGATGAATTCGGCAATCACTCGGTTGATTGTTGAATTCTGTGATCATTCAGAAAAGCACGCAAGTTTGGTGACGAAACTTCGTTATGCAACATTTAGGTGTTGTTGCGATAAGACAATGTCAAAGCGAAGATGAGAACAAATGTGGATTCCAAAATTCCTTGGCTTCTTTGACTAAGATAAAATTTAAATTCTCAACACGTTGAGGATATTTTAAGTAGGATGCCCCCGAGAGTAAATGTGGTATTGTGGTGACTGCAATGATTTTAGCTAAGAGAAGGATAGACAAATAGAATTGGCAAAACAGGACCAACGACCCTCATTTTGCCACACTTTTCATGGCCCTGTGCCTAATTTGTTCAAAATTAATTTTTTATTTTTCGCAAAGTGTAGTATCTGTTCTGATACTACACTTCATCGGTCCAAGGTCAGTGAAGGAAAAATCCTGATGAAACTTTTATTTTTCTCTCAATCTAGAGTGCCTGTGATTGGGGAGCTGGATTTTCCCCACATTAAAAACCAACCTTATGTCTAACTTTGCCCTTGTGGGGAGACAAGTAAATAGGGACAATAATTCTTATAAAATTTATTTGAATATGAAAACAAAAACTTGATGAACGGATTGGGAACAAAAAAGCAGAAAGAAAGGGAGAATTAAAATGCAATAGTGATCACCCGGTAATTTAGGCAATTATTAAGCGGACATTATGCAAAAAGTAACTGCAACTACACAGGTAATTAAACATGGTCAAGGAAAAAAGAGCGTTATTTAAATTTTAAATACAACCATCAAAATTAGGAATGAATGTTTGTATTCATTTTGAAAACATGAAATACTTAAAATGGCTGAATAAAATGATAAGAAAATATTTTGCTTTGTTCATTATTTGTCTAATTCTGAAATCAGGTTGATTAACAGTTGCACCAACCGTAAGGCTTATTGGAAATAAACAAATAAAAACTTATTATAATGAACAAAAATGGAGGGACAAAAAAAAGTGCTTTGTTAAAATGTTAACTTTAAACTCATGTAATTTTAATTAAGATACTTCCTTTCTAATTTACCAAAAATAATCTCTCTCTCTCCCTCTCTGTTTCCCTTCTCTCTCCCTCTCTTTCCCTCTCTCTCTCTCCCTCTCTTTCCCGCTCTCTCTCCCTCTCTTTCCCGCTCTCTCTCCCTCTCTTTCCCTTTCTCTCTCTCCCTCTCTTTCCCTTTCTCTATCTCCCTCTCTTTCCCTCTCTCTCTCCCTCTCTTTCCCTCTCTCTCTCCCTCTCTTTCCCTTTCTCTATCTCCCTCTCTTTCCCTTTCTCTATCTCCCTCTCTTTCCCTTTCTCTATCTCCCTCTCTTTCCCTCTCTCTCTCTCCCTCTCTTTCCCTCTCTCTCTCTCCCTCTCTTTCCCTCTCTCTCTCTCCCTCTCTTTCCCTCTCTCTCTCTCCCTCTCTTTCCCTCTCTCTTTCCCTCTCTCTCCATCTCTTTTTCTCTCTCTCTCTCTCCATCTCTTTTTCTCTCTCTCTCTCTCCATCTCTTTTTCTCTCTCTCTCTCTCCATCTCTTTTTCTCTCTCTCTCTCCATCTCTTTTTCTCTCTCTCTCTCTCCATCTCTTTTTCTCTCTCTCTCCATCTCTTTTTCTCTCTCTCTCTCTCCATCTCTTTTTCTCTCTCTCTCTCTCCATCTCTTTTTCTCTCTCTCTCTCTCCATCTCTTTTTCTCTCTCTCTCTCTCCATCTCTTTTTCTCTCTCTCTCTCCATCTCTTTTTCTCTCTCTCTCTCCATCTCTTTTTCTCTCTCTCTCTCCATCTCTTTTTCTCTCTCTCTCTCCATCTCTTTTTCTCTCTCTCTCTCCATCTCTTTTTCTCTCTCTCTCTCCATCTCTTTTTCTCTCTCTCTCTCCATCTCTTTTTCTCTCTCTCTCTCCATCTCTTTTTCTCTCTCTCTCTCCATCTCTTTTTCTCTCTCTCTCTCCATCTCTTTTTCTCTCTCTCTCTCTCCATCTCTTTTTCTCTCTCTCTCTCTCCATCTCCTTTTTCTCTCTCTCTCTCCATCTCTTTTTCTCTCTCTCTCTCCATCTCTTTTTCTCTATCTCTCTCCATCTCTTTTTCTCTATCTCTCTCCATCTCTTTTTCTCTATCTCTCTCCATCTCTTTTTCTCTATCTCTCTCCATCTCTTTTTCTCTCTCTCTCTCCATCTCTTTTTCTCTCTCTCTCTCTCCATCTCTTTTTCTCTCTCTCTCTCTCCATCTCTTTTTCTCTCTCTCTCTCCATCTCTTTTTCTCTCTCTCTCTCCATCTCTTTTTCTCTCTCTCTCCATCTCTTTTTCTCTCTCTCTCCATCTCTTTTTCTCTCTCTCTCCATCTCTTTTTCTCTCTCTCTCCATCTCTTTTTCTCTCTCTCTCCATCTCTTTTTCTCTCTCTCTCCATCTCTTTTTCTCTCTCTCTCCATCTCTTTTTCTCTCTCTCTCCATCTCTTTTTCTCTCTCTCTCCATCTCTTTTTCTCTCTCTCTCCATCTCTTTTTCTCTCTCTCTCCATCTCTTTTTCTCTCTCTCTCCATCTCTTTTTCTCTCTCTCTCCATCTCTTTTTCTCTCCCTCTCCATGTCTTTCTCTCTCTCTCTCTCTCCATGTCTTTTTCTCTCTCTCTCTCTCTCCATGTCTTTCTCTCTCTCTCTCTCTCTCTCTCTCTCTCTCTCTCCATGTCTTTTTCTCTCTCTCTCTCTCTCTCCATGTCTTTTTCTCTCTCTCTCCATGTCTTTTTCTCTCTCTCTCTCTCTCCATGTCTTTTTCTCTCTCTCTCTCTCTCTCCATGTCTTTCTCTCTCTCTCTCTCTCTCTCTCTCTCTCTCTCTCTCTCTCTCTCTCTCTCTCTCTCTCTCTCTCTCTCTCTCTCTCTCTCTCTCTCTCTCTCTCCATGTCTTTTTCTCTCTCTCTCTCTCTCTCCATGTCTTTTTCTCTCTCTCTCTCTCTCTCCATGTCTTTTTCTCTCTGTTTCTATTTTTGATTTTAAACAGATCCTTTCCTTGAATTTCTTTCTCCCCAGAATGGACTTTCGAATTTCTCTTCTCTCAAGGAATTTTCCTTGAACATCCAGACACATGTGACTGACCATGGCCTATTTTTATCATTCAATTTTTAAAAACTTTTTCCCTACACCGCATAGGAATAAGTTTCACTCAACAAAAAAAATTGCCTATCTCATTTGTCTACTAGTCTCATGCCCCTCAACCCCTTCCCCTTACCATAACCACCTTTCTCACCTCCATGCTGATCACTTTTCCACTGTTGTCACCATCGCTTTTACAATTCATCTTTCAACAAAACATTTTTTCCATATTGAAGGTTGCTGTGAAATAATGATACACAATTGATTGAATGTACATGGAGAAATTAATTAAATGTTTGTTCAAGTAGTACAATAACTACTTTACTTTACAATAAATACTTTATGATTAAAACTTTTTCAAACATTATTTTATCTACTTAATGGGAAATTTCTATGAAATATAAGTTAAACTTAAAATACATTTTCAGATGCAATTTTCCTTGAAAACCATAGAAAACATTTAAACATAAAATATATTTGTGTCTTTGTGTGCGTACACACAAACGCATATCTATTTATATAAAGTTAAGTATGTTTATATGTCCAGGATTCACTCCTAAACTAATTAACTGATCGTTATAAATTTTGGAACACACCTACTAGGCGTAAGGTGTCTAAATGTGAGCTATATTTAGTTTAATTTAATTTGTAAAAAGACTTGAGTAAAGTATAAATGTACAACAGAATGACCCACCTGTAACTAATATAGGTTAAGTCAAAATACGGACATTTCAATACTTCAGGTATTCATATCAGCTCAATGGTTGAACCTTTAGATCAAACAGAGCTATTGTTAAGTTGAGACTCATACAATTACCACATTATTTATATCAGTGTTCCAAGAATTGAAGATCAAATATTTGGCATACGATTGTATGCCAAATATTTGTTGATTTTTTTTTTTGGGGGGGGGGGGGGGGATTCTTGGAACTGATATAAGTAATGTGGTAATTGTATTAGTCTCAACTTACTCTATCTCTTGCTCTATATTTCTCTCTATTTATATATATATATATATATATATATATATATGAGTTAATTTGAAAATATTTATAAATAGTTATTCAAAGCTCTTGCTAGGTTGAGCACTTTAAGTAAAATAACAAGCTGTTATTTATAGCGTAATGCGATACTCTGGGCCACGCCTATTGAGTTCATTTTACAGCTTGCTAGGTGGTTGCCGAATTTGTCATTTACAAAACTTGTGAGTTCGATATCCCCTAAAATTTACGTGGCTCTAACCTTGTATATAACTTCCTACCACCACTACAAAAATCTTTTTGTACCTAAAATCAAACGGAATTCCATGAGCTGTTTTCTTCCAAGAGCTTCTCATCTGTGGAACATGTTGCCAAAGGATTGCTTGCCTCAGGACTACAACAATTTCATCTTCAAATATAATGTCCATAAACACTTGTCATAAACCGTCCTCATAAGTCATCACATTTTATTCGTTCCATTCATTATTTTAACTCCTCTCATAATATTCATCATCAGTCACCTGTCAATCTATCCATCACATTCAATTCAATATATTGGCACTAGATTACCACAAGGTTAGAGCCACGTAAATTTTAGGGGATATCGAACTCACAAGTTGTCCCCAGAAGCTGAATGTATATTTTTGTCACAATGTTAGTTTTTGCAGGGTAGTGTCGTTGTTCTCCCACATACAACACCTGGTATACTCAAATGATCACCCATCTGGTATTGGCCAGGTTCAATGTCACTTAACTTTGGTGATCTAATGAGAACCTGTGTGTCAACGTGATGCCATTCATCATTTTCAATCCTCTCATAATACTCTTCATCATTCAGGTCTTTATTTATCCCTCTTTCTCTCAAGTGATCAGGATGGACTTGAAAGAGGAATAAATAATGAGCTAGTCAGAGATAGGTTAGTTTGGAAGTCAATTTCTAAAAATCGTCAAACACATGCCAGCATGTAAAAATAAAACAAAAAATTTAACTAAATATGATAAAAGAATGGATGAGTGCTTGAATGAGTAGATGTAGAACAGTTGAGGTAGCAGGGTCAGTTTACAGGGGAAGGTCAAGGAAAACATGAGAGGAAGTGATAAGGATGGACTTGAGAGAAAGAGATAAATAAAGACCTGGTCAGAGATAGGTTAGTTTTGAAGTCAATTTCTAAAAGCTGTTCAACACATGCCAGCATCTAAAACGGATGTTAAACCGAATATGATGATGATGAATTATTAATTAGTGTTTTCAAGATCCCATTTTTTTGCTTCATTTAACAATGATTTTTATTTTAAAAATTTTATTCATAGGGTCAAATTTTGTACTAGAAAGCTTTTTTGTTTTTTCCCCGCTTATTGCTAAATGTTGGTGCAACTTCTAATTTGGTAGTAAATTTTCCAGGTCTCTACATTTTTCTGGATCTATATTCGTGTGTGTATAGACAGAAACGATGGAAAAGTGGACAAAAGACAAAAATAAAGAAATAAAATTTAATTAAAAAAAAAAAAAAACATCATGTAGACTAATATTTTGCTTCCTTTGATGGACAGCCGCTTTGTCAGAACGAAGCAATGGTATATTTATCTTTTTATACAGAGGCAAAAACGAGAAGGAAATTGGAAGAGGGGTGATACAGATAGAGATGGGGGTGGTAGGAAAAAAAGTTGGGTAGATCAGTTGAAATAAAGGTACCTCTTAATGAAAGGAGGCAATGGCAAAGCCAGTGGATGGTCACGAATTGACAAACAAAAGGTGCGGGTTATGACTCAGATCTACATGTCTTCATCTAGGAAATAGGAACGGAAAACTGTAAACAATAATTTATACACAGGGGTGAAAAGAAAAGGGGGGGGGGCGAAGTCAAGTGGGGGGGGGCGAAGTCAAGTGGGGGGGGGTAAAAGGGGCATATTAGTCTACTGATGGCTTTTTGGTGTGATTTTGTCTTTTATATCTTGTGGGTTATCCACTTTTCAATTTTATTTTGTCCATACATTACCGGATTTTATCCTTATATTTAATTATATATATATACATATATATCCACATATATATATAATCTCCACGCCTATCTAATTACTTACTTCAAACCACACTTACTAGCCGCATGTTTGTTTATATACCTCAATTCTTTGCTTGCCCATCTACCCATCTACCTACCTGTATGTGTGTGTGTTGTGCCTAGCAGACCGCATGCTTGAAGAACATGAACAAAATCAGTTAATACAGGAACAAGCTGACCATGTCAGAAGTAAGTCTTACCGTAAAACTTTATATCTTTTAAGCTTTATAATTCTTTCTTCATTTTTCTTTCTTTTATTTTTGCAATCCATTATTTTTTGTTTTCGTACAAGTTTATTTATTGCAATTCCTTATTTTGTTTGGACAAATTTTGTTGCTTTTTATCCGTTGGAACTCCTTACCGTCGTTCATCTCGGATTAGATTTTTTACTGATCATGTCACATGAAAATCGGTGTAGACGTGACGAGGGTTGTGATATTATAAGACAACCCAGTCCCCGTAGAGACCGACTCTAGTTAATACTGGATGGGAAGTAAATCGATAGGTTTCGCTTCATTAAATGTTAGCTCTTTGTACCGGCCGCCGTCGCATCGCCATGTCATGTACGCATAAAGAACTTGAGAGGAAATGGAGTTTTGACTGAATGTGTAAAAGAAAAGATTTTGTGGAAAAAATATTTTTTAAAAAAAGCAAAAAACTTAACACTTGAAGCGAAACAAGCGTGTACATGTCTCATGCCTTGCATGCAAATATTCCTGAAAGAAAAACATGGCTGCTTTCGAAACAAGAATTTGTAAAACAAAAACACAATCTCTGGTTCAATGTGATTCTCAGAAGACCATGTTCTGCATATGCAAATGTTGGATTCTGGCAGACTAATTGCAAATGTTGGATTCTGGCAGACTAATTGAAATGTTGGATTCTGGCAGACTAATTGCAAATGTTGGATTCTGGCAGACTAATTGAAATGTTGGATTCTGGCAGACTAATTGAAATGTTGGATTCTGGCAGACTAATTGAAATGTTGGATTCTGGCAGACTAATTGAAATGTTAGATTCTGGCAGACTAATTGCAAATTTGGATTCTAGCAGACTAATTGAAATGTTGGATTCTGGCAGACTAATTGAAATGTTGGATTCTGGCAGACTAATTGAAATGTTGGATTCTGGCAGACTAATTGCAAATGTTGAATTCTGGCAGACTAATTGCAAATGTTGGATTCTGGCAGACTAATTGAAATGTTGGATTCTAGCAGACTAATTGAAATGTTGGATTCTGGCAGACTAATTGAAATGTTGGATTCTGGCAGACTAATTGAAATGTTGGATTCTGGCAGACTAATTGAAATGTTGGATTCTGGCAGACTAATTGAAATGTTGGATTCTGGCAGACTAATTGCAAATGTTGGATTCTGGCAGACTAATTGAAATGTTGGATTCTGGCAGACTAATTGCAAATGTTGGATTCTGGCAGACTAATTGCAAATGTTGGATTCTGGCAGACTAATTGCAAATGTTGGATTCTGGCAGACTAATTGCAAATGTTGGATTCTGGCAGACTAATTGAAATGTTGGATTCTGGCAGACTAATTGCAAATGTTGGATTCTGGCAGACTAATTGCAAATGTTGGATTCTGGCAGACTAATTGAAATGTTGGATTCTGGCAGACTAATTGAAATGTTGGATTCTGGCAGACTAATTGCAAATGTTGGATTCTGGCAGACTAATTGGAATGTTGGATTCTGGCAGACTAATTGGAATGTTGGATTCTGCCAGACTAATTGCAAATGTTGGATTCTGGCAGACTAATTGCAAATGTTGGATTCTGGCAGACTTATTGAAATGTTGGATTCTGGCAGACTAATTGCAAATGTTGGATTCTGGCAGACTAATTGGAATGTTGGATTCTGGCAGACTAATTGGAATGTTGGATTCTGCCAGACTAATTGCAAATGTTGGATTCTGGCAGACTAATTGCAAATGTTGGATTCTGGCAGACTTATTGAAATGTTGGATTCTGGCAGACTAATTGCAAATGTTGGATTCTTCCAGACTAATTGAAATGTGCAACATTAGCAGAGTATCCACACTTAGAGTTGGAATAATAGACGCATATCAGAGGCAACTTAAAAAAGGTGAAGAGACTTGCAGCATACAAAGATGACTACAAGCTATTTCGGCTCCGTGAGCATCTAAGATGATAGGGGGGAAGGTTCATTTTGAATTCTGACATGGTAAAACCAGGACCGAAAGAGCTAAAAGCTATGGAATTTGAAATGAAGGTGACAGGAAGTTTAAAAAGAGAACAGCCAGTTATGGCTTGGGTTCCTGATAAGATCGCGTTAGACGGTTTCATTATTCTTACTCTGTTCACAAGTATAGTAATTATAGGAAGGTGACACTGGTTAAATGGATAACGACACAGACTGATGACCTGTGTGTGCCAAGTTCGAATTCAGTCGGTTCCATAGTATCGCTTTCACTTTGGGATGTTGGCAACCTTCACGTGGTACCTCCTGTGAGAATACTAACAACAGAATCAATACGAATTTTGTTTTACTTATTAGTTATTATATAATGTTTATTGTAGATTAATTTTCTTTTTTTTTTTTCTTAACTATGTAAACTGGCATCATAGAATACAGCACGGACATTGTTTACAGATTAATGGGCTGAATATTTAAATAATTTTCTTCTGCGTTTATCCTGTGCAATGAGGTCCGCACTGGATTTCTCCCTCTATCATACCTGATCAAATCCAGTCATCATGAGATCTTGGTGTAGACTATCCAACCACCTTTGTTTCAGTCATCCTTTCCGCCTTTTTTTTTTTTTTTTTTCAGGGGTCTCCACCCTGAATCCCATTTTCATGACTGTGTAGTACATGTTTGTACCAGTGCAGTCGTCCTAAGATGGAGTATTGTTGCCACATCTTGGGAGGTGCCGTTCAAAACATCCTTTCCTGCCTTGACAGAGGCAAAGGCGACTTGGAAATCTAGTGGGCGATGTCTTCTCTTTCCTACAGCCTCTTTCTCACAAAAGAGATTACTAGTCTCTATCTCTACTCTATAGTTATTTTCATGGTAGTTGTGCCCCCCCCCCCAGCCGTAAAACTTCTGCAGCAAAAACGCGTCTTGTTACAACAACTATAAATAATTTTCCTTTCTTCCTGCGTACCTAAATCTAAACAGAACTTTCATGATCAAAGTTTCTTTCCAAGAAATACACGTATGTGGAACACGATATCACAGGACTGCTTCCCAGCTGACTACAACATGGTCGTTTTCAAGTCCAATGTTAACAAATTGTTGTTGAGCCGTCCTCTTTGATAATCAGGTTTTGCCCGGTTTCAACGATCGTTACCAATCATCACGGTGTTGGCTCACCGTCCATCTGACACTCATTAACCTTTGTCCTCAAGTGGCCCTTGGGCCTTAATAAACATTGACTTGTTACTACATAAACAAAAATGATAATTTTACCTTCTTTTGTCTAAGATGAGCGTAACATTGTAATGGTGGCAACTATCGACATTTCAGGTCTAGTCTGGTCAGACTTGAAGACAACGTCTTCGTCTTCATGACCGATTGTGTTCTTCCTGCTTCCTTCATTGATGGCCAGCAATCAGATAAAACAACATGTCATACTACAGTCCAGTAGATCTTGGACTTATAAATTTATGTAATAGTTTAGTGTGGTGGACGACTTTGTATTCTTGGGGCTTAGATAACATTTGTCACTTTTTTTCTTTCTTAACATATTTGAATGTCTTAAGTAATCTAACAAGAACATGACTTTAAACAGCAAAGTGATCCAAACAATTATTGAATTGCAATATTTCATGTTATCACTAGAAACTTGATAAATCAATTCTATTTATTTGAATGTGAAAAAACATTTTTTTATTCATGGAGAATTCAGTTAGGTAGGAGCTACTATAAGATTTTAGATCTAAATTTATATCTTTTTTGTTAAGCTTTTAACTTTCTCCATATTGAATTTTATTTATTTTATTATTATTATTGCTATTATTATTATTGCTATTATTTATCCCTGCTTTTTTGCTTTCAAGAAAAATTGTAATAATTGCTTTTGGCTGCCTAAATAATTAAAATTCAGAAGAGGATTTTTATTTTATATTACTCCTATATCTGGCTTTCACAATTTGCTAAAAGCTTTTTTTTTTTTCTCTCTCTCTGCTTTTCTAAATATTATATCTTGATTTTCTTCTTTTCAAACTATTGTCAAATTGAGACTGGGAGGAGGGTATAATACTTGAAATGCTATCATCCAGCACGTTTTTTATAATCATGTAACAAGAGAGAAGTACATTATATATATATATATATATATATATATATATATTATATAGGTAGAAGGATGAAAAGGAATTAGAAAAGCAAAAGGCAGATCTTTTATCAATTCAGTTGCTCAAAGCAAGGTATATTCCGCAAAAAGGCAATTTATTCCATTAATTTTTTCCTTAAGCCAGGCTTTTCAAAGATCAAAATCTTATCAGAGGGAATCGCTGGGATAGGTAAGTTGGCAAAAGGCCAAGATTTAAAATTTGAAAAAGTAAAATCAAGATTGTGGGGAAAAAAACAAGGCAAAACGCTGCCCGAATGCAAGCAAATGTCCGATTGCAAAAAAATCCGGCGTAAAAAATGTCCAGCGGAGAAAGTGATTTGTAGGTAGGTAGGTCGTTAGAAGGCACGAGAAATGAGATGAGAGGATTCAGAGTTAAATTCCAAAAACCACATCTTCAGGTGCGGCGAAGATAGATAGAATCCAGAGGGTAGAAAGTCCAATAGAGGGTTCGTTCGTGGATGCAACAAGGCTCAGTAAAACGTGAGGTGGGAAATATAAGCCATTTTAAAAAAGTCTTCATGGGCTGAAAATCATAAAATAAGTTAAAATTGACGAAGAGACAGCGAATTAATATCTAAAGGCTAGGCCAAAATTCCAGATTGCCCATTGAAAACCAGGACCGTCTGAAGAATGGCAAAAACTCATATGCGACCAGCAGGCAAGATAGGAATGTGTGTGTGTGGGGGGGGGGGGAGGGGGTGAGGGAAGAAGAGGGTGCTTGTGTGATGAATAAATGCAATTTAAACTTAGATTGTGAATGTGAGGGATGGGTCACTTAAAGATGAAAGTAGCCCTGAATTAGGGTTCAACTAGAAATAGGATAGGGGGAGGGGGGCAAGTCAATGAGTGCGGGAAGGGAGAATTAAAATACCAAAATGTGTCGGGGGGGGGGGATATGAACAAGGGGTGGGGGTTGGGTATTCTATCAGATGACATTACTTATAATGAGGCAAAATATATTTGAAGGGTAGAGAAAAAAATAAAGATAAATCTTAGGCCCGCAAGAAAATTATGGATTAACAGATAAAGAAATATATAATTGAGGGAATAGTCGATAAAATTAGAATCCAGGAGTAAATATTAGAATAAGGAAATGGTAATTTGACGTCGAGTATTGAATCGGAGTGGTATTCCCCAAAGTGGTTAAAGATTTGGGTTGAAGTAAAATATGTTGTTACGGGATGCTAGTGGTTTTTGGATGTAGGAAAATTAAACTTTGAATCAAAATGAATTCCAGAATAAGAAATATGGAAGTTAATTATGCATATTATTAAGTAGGTGAATGATGGCAGAGAGAATTTAATTCACATTTTGGTTAAAATAGTGACAATAATTTATTCCAGAGTGAGAAGGAGATGGCAGTTAAAAGTGAATATTATGGGGGTTAAAATATGTAGAGTGAGGGTGGAGGTCGGGATTAAGTAGGGTCCGAGAGAAGTGAGCGAGGGGAGAGGTAATCGAGGGGGGGAATAATCGAGGCTATTAAAAGAGTGGGAAGAAAAATTATTTAGAAGTTTAACAGGGGGAAAAAAACTAATTAGAGTGCAAAGAGAAAGCGGTGAGCAGTTCGATATCGAAGTGTGCAAAGGGGTTAAAGGTAGATAAGGCGAATCATCAAGTAAATAAGACGGCTGGGGTCTAATGCAATTGTGGTGGGTTAGTTATCAGGTTGAAAGGGAGGATTAAAAGGTTGGATATATTGATGAGAAGCGAACGAATGTATTAAAGGAAGTTAAAGGAAAAATAATTGATATCATATGAAGGTTATACGATTAAGGAGGTTGAGTACAATGATTTAGGGGGTACTGGGAGAGATACAAAAGCTAAGGGGATTGTAAAGCTAACAGAATTTATGGGTAATTTTTTAAGTTAAGAGAAAAGCTAAAGGAATGAGGGAGATTTATGCAGAGTTATAGAACAAAAGGAATCAGAACTATCAGAGAATAAATCCGAGATGTAGGGAAGGTAAATCCAAGATGTAGGGAGGGTAGTTAATCAACTTGGGGAGGGGTGTCGGGGGGAATTAGTATGGTTGCTATACTTAAATGTACGTTTATGCCTGCAACTGAAGATAAGTTCATTCTTAGAATTAATAATATTTTTAGATTTAGTAGCAGTAGCTATCATAAAGGTTTCCAATGTACAAAGTTGGCAGTGGGGTGAATCCGGGGTGTATGATCTGGATTGACCAGTGAAGTGAGTAGGGGGTATTTTTAAGATTGAGATTTTCTAATTAAATTGGAGAGTGAAGTGCCAGTGCCATTATCGTTGCTATTTTTAAAGGAGTAGACATGGTTAGAGATCCGGGTCTTAATGGGGAAAGCGGACGCCCCAATGTAGGTGTGTATCTTGAAAGCTGATGCTATAGTTGATTAAAATTGCTAGTGGTATTAAAGAAGATTTGGGGATTCAGGTTATGTGAGGGAGATTGGTTGGAGTTGTAGGGTGGAGCGGTTATGGGGGAAATGTCTGTTAGCTCAAGGACCCTATCTATTATATATATATATATATCCCTATTATAATGGAAATTATGTATCTGTCTGAAGCCGAAACTATAGTATTAGTTTTGATCGCTCTCTTTTTATATCTATTTGAAGCCGAAACTATATTAGTTTTGATCGCTCTCTTTTTAAATCTACTTGTCAACTTCTATATACCCATTCCAAAGCTTCCCCAAACATTACGCGTCTTTCAAATTTACATAATTAATTTGTTTCAAAGCTTCTAATAAATTAATATTCGCAAATATACACTCATGATTGTTTTTTTCAGATTTCCAGATGTATTTAATATATTTTCCTTGATAATAATCTTTATAAAAATTATAAATAGAATTAATTAAAGGCATTGTTTGTTTTTTTTAAATCTATATAATTGAGTTACGTAATTAAATTAGATTGTAATGGAATATTATGGAACAGCCGGCAGACATTCCAACATTTGGTTACCCACCCTCTGATTATTCAAACGTACAGAAAGTTCTATTTCAAGAAAGAGAGAGAGAGCAAGCAATTAAATAAAACTACTAGCAAAAATATGCGACCGGAGGGAGTATATAATTGCTAGTATATATATAAATATACATTGTTTTTTTTATTATAGAGCGATATATATATATATATATATATATATATGTTAGTCATCTACAGACAGCTGTTTTGTCGTTTCATAACTAATCAGTGTGGCTAGACGTAGGTTGTATTTGTGTTATGCGTGTTAAATTGATGGATGAAAAAGACGCTGGTCGATGTGTACAGGCAACTTGAGAAAAACTTTTATTTGAAGGACGCACATGTGTGGATGTACACAAAAGTAGAACAGGTTATAAACGAAATGATAACATTGTTACGGTACAGAGCACCTAAACTCCGGATGATATGCACACTAGTTTCTATCGACCGTGACCACTGATGTTCGATGCTCTGAGCTACTACTGGCAGTGGAAGAAATTATATCGTTTTTAAGTAAATCTATTTATTTGTAAATTTTAAAATTTGATTCGTTACCCTCCACCGCCTGCATATTTCGGCTTTCTGATATTCACCTGAATAAAACAATATTATGCATTCAATATTGTTACAAAGCGGCTGTTTAAGGCTCTTTGGTGCATAAATGTGAGAGCTTTGCTCCCTTCTAATAGGGGTGGGACGTAATGGGTGAAAATTTCAGATTCATGCGAGTAGTATTTTTTTGTGTTCATTTATACATAAATAACACTAAACAATCAAACATTTTGAAAATTTTGCAAAATTCAGAAGGTGCAGGCCAAAAATAGCCCTTATGGCTCCACAGGACTCAAAATCCATCATTTTTTGGTGAAAAAGTGGTTTCATGCGACATTGCAGGTCCTAAAACATCCTCAAACGCTATGAATGGATATAGATGGTTAAATCTGATATAGTACTTTAATTTAGGACCATTTTCAGGCTGTGAAAGAGTTTTCATGGATGTAAAATAGCCAAAAACTAGTGGCCTGCACCTTCTGAATTTTGCAAAAGTTTCAAAATGTTTGATTGTTTAGCGTTATTTATGTATAAATGAACACAAAAAAATACTACTCGCATGAATCTGAAATTTTCACCCATTACGTCCCACCCCTACTTCTAATGGCTTTTATATTTTGTATAATATGATAAACAGTTAACTCTTCAATTTTTAATTCATATCTGATCTCTCTATTAATTACACTAGAAAGTGGATGTAATTAACTACAATAGAGGAGTATTTAGTAATTTATTTTTTAGTATTTGTTTATTTAACTATTTTGTTAACAATAGGCTTTTGATAGTGAACTTGTTTTGTCTTTGGCTGCTAGTATAATTGTTTTTTTTTTGTTTTTTTTAAAACTTAACAGATCAACTGGAACATGAGAAAACGAAGCATAAAGAGACTCAGGATGAACTGATGGAGAAAAAGCGTAAGTCTTTATTTTATTTGTATTGTTTTTGTACTCCGATGTTAAATCGTACGGACTTGGGTTTTTGTCACTGTCCGTTGTTCCGTTGGTTCTCTGATTTTCTCAAAATAGGTTCACGAGTTTTTTTTTTTTATCATGAGCGCAGAGAACTGACCGAGTCAGATTTTCATCAGATTTTTCCTTTTATATGATAAAGACATGATTCTTGTCATTTTGGCGAAGAACCAAGGTGTAGTATCTGTTCTGATACTACAATTTATCCTTTCTGTCTTCGGTCAGTGAAGAACTCCTCCTTTTAGACCAAGGCAATTTTTATTTTTGTTTCTCCACATTAAAAAAATGATATTGTGTCTAACTCTGTCCTCGTGGGGAGGCAAGTAAATAAGGAGAAGGAAATTTTGGGTTAATCAGCTCCAGTTTGTTCTCGTTACTTTTCATTAGCTGACAAATTTACTCAGAATTTTTTTAATGTTCTTTTGTTTTTATTTTTATGAGAGAATGTTATTGTTTTGTTTTTTTTTCTCTTCCTGACAGGTCAACTCCAGGAGGCACAACAATCTGCCAAACAAAACCGAAATGAGACGGAACAATTAAGAAGTAAGTAAAATACACCTTCGATTTATTTGAAAAAAATTAAAAGTTCACTTTAAATAGTTTTTTCTTTTTAAATTAATGTGAAATCTCAGTGGAAATTGACAAAAGAAAAATAAGTGTTCGTTCACCGTTCACTACCAGAGTTATAAAATTCTGAAGGCAGTACACAAGGAAATGGCTGATGGTAAGCTATGATGAAACTGACCAAATGATTATAAACACTGGACAACAATACTCTCAGGTTAAATTAATTACTTGAACAGTTTTGCACCACTTTTATGTACCCTTATGAAGATTAAAATCAAGATATAATTATGCTAAACCTTATTATAGAATCCTTATTCTAATTTTGATCAAAATCGATTACATGATTTTGATTCTAGAAATTACTAATTTACGGCATAAGTTTAAGAAGTCTTACGAAGAAAATGAAATTCAGGGAATCTTACTTAATTCGTGTCTAATGACGATGGATCAAATTCAATGCAATTCAGATATATTTGAATTTTCAAACGGGAGGTTGGGCCCATATTATACCCCCCCCCCCCAAAAAAAAACCCTTTAAAATACTCCAAAGAAACTGAAATTTGGGGAATATTTATGAATTGATGCTTAATATCTCTTGTTTTAACAAGAGATATTAAACATCAATTCATAAATATTCCCACAAAAATCGGAGGTATCTGAATTTTCATAAAAGTTGACCATCCATTTGTTCCCCCTTTTGCATAAAACTAAATTAAACTAGATATAGTCCACATTTGGACCTCTTATGCAAAGCAAAAGTGTTCCAAACTTCATAATGATCGGTTAATTAGTCGAGGAATGCATCCTGTACATACAAATATATATATACCGAACTTATATATATATATATGTGGGCACATACATACATACATACATATGAAAAGTTTGAATGCAAAACACCATTTTCAAAATTATGAAGCTATCCCTACAAAAGTGTTGCATTTAAACATTCGACCACAATCCTGAATCATGTTTTAAATAATGATACGGGATAATTTTTTTTTGCTTTCAATAAAAGTAAGTTATTTGGCTGAAGTCTAGATTTAATATATTTGTCTTTTTATTGTTTTATTTCTCAATTTAAGGAAATTGGATTTATCACATTTTACATTCAAACTCTTCATACATATATATATATATATATATATATATATATAATTCGAGTATGGTATAGATCCACAGGGGAGTTGAACCGGGTTTACGAGAGTGCTCAATAAAAATATAGAGCAGAAATATAAATAATTTATTTCATTTTGACTACAAAATTGATTTTGTTTCACGAGAGCAGTTTGAGGGACTCCCGATCTTCAGGCCTCGAAATAAAATTATAATTTTATAATAAATGATAATTTTATTTCTAGGTCTGATGATCGGGAGTCCCTCAAACTGATCTCGTGAAACAAAATCAATTTTGTAGTCAAAATGAAATAAATTATATAATGTATACAGCATAGATCTATGTAAACCCAATTACATGATCAATTTGCGTTCCAAGAATTCAACATAACAGATTGTGTACGATCGTTTCTGAGACCATATATTTTTATCAATATCAGATCTCATCGTCAGCACAGCATATTGACACAAAATTAAAAGCATATAGGCAGCATCAATGGAATAGAGATCAACATCCTCAATTATTTAGCAAATTAGAAAGGATGAGGGGAGCTGATGCATGTAGACCTCAAATCAAAGCAGACTAGGTTGAAACATTATTTACGGATGTAATAGGGGTTCAAAGTTGAAAGAAACAGATGCAATATTACATGTAGCAAGTAGGACAGAAAAAGAAAAAAGAAAAACATTTATCATTTCATACAAAATATAAAAGTCATTAGAAGGGAGAATCACTGACATATATAATCATACAATGAGGAAAAGGTTATCAAGGTTCTTAAGTTTAATTATCAGTGGTAGAGCAATTGGTCCCCCAAAAAAGTTGAAGTAAGGAACTTAATAAAAAAAAAGGTTTCCTAATAGATTATTTGTTTGTTGGGCATCTCCCCTTTAACTATCTTCTCAATTCAACTGTTACAAAAAATTTTTTTTTTTTTAAATTAGTACAGTATCGATATCCAGATCAAATTCTGTTTAATATTTCATTTGATAACTCCCAAAAGTGCCCCCTCAATTTCTCCCTCCTACCACTTTCTATGAATTTATCCAACCTCATCTTAAACTGATCCACGCTATTGTTGTTCTTAATCTGATCTGGCAACTTATTCCAAAAACATTACTCTGTGAGCAAAAAAACTTAACTGATTAACAAATCTAGTTTTTCAAAACTGCCTTGACAATAACCTTCCAGATCTAGATTTGCAGTAGTAGAACAAATCAAAATATTAATTAAAGTAAAATTACCTACAGAATTAGTTAAAATTGTGACACAAAGTTTAAAACTTGTAATTAAGAATTAAAGTTATGATTTTAATGAGCGATTTGAAAAACTTAAAGTTTAGATATCTAATATAGATTGCATAATGTTTGGAACCCTAGGTAGACGCAGGATCCGTGATAGTCCCTGCAGAGACAACATTGAACAATAATGATGATGATAAATTAAGCAGTAATGAAATTAAAATAATCACTAAGATAGTGGACATCTTGTATGTGCTGGTAGCAAGTTTAACTACAATATGAAGATAAAAACTTAACTAAGGAATAATTATTCTATCGTAATAAGTGAAAGCATCCCAAAATCCACACTATGATCTGAGTTTATGTTATGTTTGGATGTTTATACGTTGTTATCGATTTAATAACAACTCAAAAATGAAGGAAGGACGAAGTAGAATCTTTAACAAAAAACACTGATTAAATTGAAATGTAGAAAAATGCTGAACGCAAGATGCTTGTTTGATCGTGAGAGCCATTATGTTTACTTTTCAACTGTCATGGCAGACGACAACTTTTATCCAAGGGCGATAACTCTTTCTTTTGATTTAAGGGAAATAGATTGATTCTGTTTTGTTAGGTTGCCCTAACAGTTTATAAAAAAATATATATATTTTATGTTATATATCCCTTATAATATCATCTGAACCGTTTCAAATAACAAGCTCAATGAAGTTATGTTTCCGGTTTCAGAGCATATATACCGGTTGGTTGCATTCCAATGACCAAAGAATAAAATCAGTCCACCATCATAATTTTTTATTAATTTTTTTATGTATTTCATTCGGCGAATGCCTATATTTTTTTTCCTTTCCGTCTTGCGTGTGTTTCGTGACCCGTTACGAAAAATATAGTTTTTGGTTTAACAAGCTGATCTTCAGAGACAATCATTTTATAGTAAAAATAAAAAAACGAGCACATTATTCCGAAAGATGAGAAGAATAGCAAGTCAAAAAACACAAAAAAAAATCATTTGTAAGATGACAGAGAAAAATCCCCCCCTCCAAACATCTAACGCAATGTAAGCCGGCTCTCAAACCACCATCTTGTATGTATGTATGTATGTATGTATGTATGTATGTATGTATGTATGTATATATATATATACACACTCACACACACAAAGAACATTATTTAACAATCCATTGTCTTCTATTGAGTATGAATCAAATCATGTGAAACTAAACAAGTGAAATAAAAAAAAAACTGCCTTATTTATGTGATGCCATTTGTCCAAATTGGCTGACATTATTTAATTTGTTTTCGACAGTCAAAAAGCCAATATCTGGTCATTTTAACTCAAGATAACGACCAACATCCAAGGATGCGACTAATGGTCAACTATGATGGAACTGATCAAGTCACCATAGGCACGGGACAACGTTTGTCAAATGGATTGATCTTTGTGACACTTTTAACTTTTCTTTTTTATTTATTCAAAATAAATAAATGCAATTGAGAATTGCTGTATGTAATTCTTTTAACTTGATTTTTTATTAATTTTAATTTTTATTTTTTTTTTCTTCAGATAAAGTTAAGGTTCTTCAAGAAGAACTTGAAACTGAGAAAAATACTCGTCAAAAAGACACACATCATGGTAAGAGCTCACACGACTCACCGCACAGGTCCACAGCAAAAAGCAAAAGTAAATATTGTTTTTGCATATTATCTTCCCCCCCTCCCTCCTTTTACCCCCACCCAACCCCGATAAAAAAACTGTTTAATCAATCACATTTTTAGCATGTTTTAATTTTGTTAACTTTCTGAGAAATAAAAGATATACGGTGACCCTCCACCTCCCCAATAACAAAGCCACCACAGGAATCGTTAAATGAAATTCACAATCCTTTCTGCAATCCAAACTGTAGTCAATGCCTGACTTGTCCACCAAGTTTAAGTCATGAATGTTCAACAGTCTGTTTTATTGTTGTTCAATGATATGCGGGGGACACTTTGGTGATCGTCTCATCAGTAGGTGTGATCGTGAATGGGCTTCACATGCACCGGACCATACCCTCCCCCCCCCCCCCCGATTTTTATCTGTGGTATATCTCAAAGATAGCGTCTAACGAAACAATCCCCCAGATCATTCCCAAACTATCGACGGCCATCACAGCCAACAGCAGAGCAGTACCAAGAGAGAAGTCTATCGTCAGAGTTATCGACAATTTTGAATGTTGTATCCTCCAGGTGTGCTTGCAATGAAGAGATGGAGTATATAATTAGACAGTGATAAAACAAAGACTCTCGGACGTTAATGATTGAAACTTGGAAGCGCATACAAATCTGAATTTGGATTGAGATCAGTTTGTTTTAATTCGATTTTCTTATCTTTTTTGTTTTTACTGGGGATGGGGAATCCTACCGGATACTAGACATTCACCCGGTATTTCAGAGACTCCAACCGAGAGATCTTAAGATTTTAACTGTCCCTTTAAGCGCAATTGTTTGTATCTCTCTTGCACTTGGTTCACCGGGTATTTAAAAAAATTATTTTTCATGAGCCCGGTTGCTCCTATGATTGCTGGGATGATGGAGATCTTCCTCAGATTCCAGTTTCTTTTCATGTCATACATAAGACATTCATATTTCGTTATCTTCTCAGATCTTTTTCAGCCACCATCATTAGGGAAACTGACTTCAACTAGGGTTGTTACTTTCTCCCTCTTGTCCCATATCACTGTCGGGTTGAACAGCTCCGTTTTCTAGGTATGATGGTGTATGGCTTATTTCCAATAGTTCTTTCTGGTATATTTTCCCACGACTTGCTGCTACACTGGATATTCAACTTCCAGTGGAGATATTTACAGAATCTATTGTATCGCATTGTATAGTAGCCGTCCCCCCAGCAGAACCTTACAACTGACTTTGTATTTGAAAGAACTTGATAGATTCTTAGACATTTTGCAAGGGAAAAACAAACTTTCAATAAAAAAAAAAGAAATAGAAGATTTATATTGTAGAAAATAAAAATCGTGTTAGGCAGAAATTATAGTGAATTCATTTTGAACTATATTTTAAAATCTAAATACATTTTTTTGACTATTTAAAATTTAGCTGCCAGCTATTTTATAAAAACGTTACCACTGTTGACCAAGGGAAGAGTCTATCAGGCATGTGTACGCAGGGTGATGATGTATGGAAATGAAACCTGACCAGTTACGGTCATGCTGCATGGAGAGAAATGATATGAGAATGATACGATAGATGTGTAATACGAGTCTTAAAGACCTCAGACGAAGATTAAATCTGGAGAGTATAGGGAAATATGTGCAGAACAGGAGACTGTGTTTGTTTGGTCACACTAAAAGGAATAATGAGAGTTCTTGTGGAGAGAAATGATATGATGGATGTGTAATGTGAGTCTTAAAGACAGGCTGATAAGCTTAGAGGAAGATTAAATCTGGACAGTATAGGGAGATGTGTGTCAAACAGGAGACTTTGTTAGTATGGTCACATTAAAAGATTGGATGAGAGTTCCTGCGTTAGTAGATGTAGAACAGTTGAGGTAGCAGGTTCAGTTCACAGGAGAAGGCCAAGGAAAACATGGAAGGAAGTGATAAGGATAGACTTGAGAGAACGAGGGAGGGATAAATAAAGACCTGGGTGGAGATAGGTTAGTTTGGAAGTCAGTTTCTTAAAACGGTCAAATGCGTGCCAGCATGTAAAATGGGCATTAAAAAAATGAATACGATTATGATGGAGATTGTATATATTTTATTTTCCCCTTTTTTTTCTTTTCCTTTTTTTTTTTTCTTAGGTGAATTAAATTCATTAAAAGAAGAATGTACAAATCTGAGGAAGAGGATACAAGCTATAGAAGCTGAGATGAAGCTGTAAGTAACCAACGTCCTTTCATGTTAAGTCGAGTCGGGTGAGAGGGTTAGAAATTGGCTCTTTTCTTTTTCTTGTATAAGTTTTTTCATTTATCACTCCTAGATTACCATCAAAACAGCTTACTGTTATTTAAATCAATAATGCAACATTTTTATTTACCTCCCCAGGAGGTTAGGCACAAGACCAGTTTTATCTTACTCCCACAAGGTAAGATGTGACCCAAGGTCGGGTCGGGAAAGTGGGACTTGAAAAGCCAGCGTCCGAGAAGGTGAACACTCTGGCCATTAAAAATGGCCTGGGCAACCCCGTCTGCATTCTCCGGTAGGGGCGCCTCAGGCAGTAAGCAATAAACTTACTCCTCCCCAAAGAGGGGAGGCAAAGCCTGGGAGGGTGAACTACCTAGAACTGCGCAGGACAAACCCACAAACCAGCGAAATCAAGGCCTGAAGGCCAAGACGATGCCAGTTTATGGGGTGTAGTATCCATCGGAACAAAGGCTGATCAATAATACAACATAATGGTTTGAAATCCTGTATATAAAGTACAGACGAACGATTCAAGGAGAGGCCTTTCGGCCAAGATCAAAGTGTAGTATCTGTTCCGATGGATACTGCACTCCATAGACTGATATTGTCTTGGCCTTCGGGCCTTGACTTACGCCTTTCTATGGGTCTGTCCTGTGTAGTTCCTTCTCACCCTTTGAGAAGGGGTTAGTTCATTGCTAATCGCCTGAGACGTCCCTACCGGGGTCTGCCGACGGGGCTGCCCAGGCAATTTTTTAAAAGCCCCAAGTACTCTTCCTCTAGAGTGCGCAATTCCCACTTTCCGACCTTGTGTCACATTCTAATCTGTGGGAAGTAGATAAATAGGGGTTTCTGAATGCCTAATTTGCATAACTGTTTTTTAAACAGTTCATAATAAATTAATTCAATGATTGTTTTGAAAGGTGATAAATGAAAAAAACTTTCGCATTTATTCATTTTTATATATATATATATATATATATATGCAGACATGACAGAATTAAATAGACTCTCTTATTCTCTAACTAGTGTACACTCTGTCAAAAATAATGGGAACTAAATGCTTTGCCAGTGTTCTTACTAATATTCATTAAAAAAAATAAAGGTAATATTTTTATTACTATTATGAAACACCTCCTGTCTCGAAAGAAGGGTATTTTATCTGAAAAATTTAAGACCAAAGTTAAAATAACAAAAAAAATTTAATAAAAAGTATTTGCAACCATGTTCATAGCTTATAACACCTTTTTGCTCAATTTTCAAATTTCAAAGATGCTTTAAAAGAACTTTTTCATTTATATGTGGAGATATATATATATATATATATTGTCACGAATGCCGCCGGTCGGGACCACTGAAAGACCTTACGTGACAATGATAAAAAAAAAGTTAAAAAAAAAAAAAATGTCCGGAGTGGCTCGTATTATCCCAGGTTCAAATAAAACGTGATATGGGATGGGGATTTCTCCAATATAAAATACCGGCAGGAAACAAACAAAAGATACGAAGAAATGACAAAAAGACATTAGGACTTAAATTTATATTCATTTATTTAATGAAACTGTATACTAGAAAAAAGGGGAGTGTATCTATAAAACAAAACGAAATAAAACATCAAAACAAAAGTATATTCTTAAGAAGAGGGGGGGGGGATTGTCTATCCTATCCCTATAGTAGCAGGATTCATTTCTACACAAAAAATATACACATATATAACAGCCCTAGGGGGCGAATGTCCGTGAAGAGATATTCAGATTGTTACTTACAACTGGATGCATTGTTCGACCCAGAGTCGATATTTCCGGAATGTCGTCGTAGCCGTACCTCCTTGCACATGTAGTTTTGAAATACATTTTTTTCTCAGGAAAAACAATTCCTGGCTGGTTACTTTTTCTCCGCTTAGTTCAGCGGGTCGTCTCGCCCGAGCCGAGGGCGGCTATAATTCCATCTTCAACAGGCTCGTCTCGCCCGAGCCGAGGGCGGCTATAATTCCATTTTCAACAGGCTCGTCTCGCCCGAGCCGAGGGCGGCTATAATTCCATTTTCAACAGGCTCGTCTCGCCCGAGCCGAGGGCGGCTATAATTCCATTTTCAACAGGCTCGTCTCGCCCGAGCCGAGGGCGGCTATAATTCAATTTTCAACAGGCTCGTCTCGCCCGAGCCGAGGGCGGCTATAATTCCATTTTCAACAGGCTCGTCTCGCCCGAGCCGAGGGCGGCTATAATTCCATTTTCAACAGGCTCGTCTCGCCCGAGCCGAGGGCGGCTATAATTCAATTTTCAACAGGCTCGTCTCGCCCGAGCCGAGGGCGGCTATAATTCCATTTTCAAAAGGCGCCACTGCGATACTGTAGTCGCACATCGGTCGTCTCGCCCAAGCCAAGGGCGGATATAATTCCATCTTCAAATTCCATTTACAAAAGGCCCTTGCCTTTCCTCGCGACTTTCTTGTCGACGGTTGTTCATTTCTTCCCCGTTCAGCGCAGAGGTACTCGGGAAGACTGACTATAGTTGTCCTCAAAATATGTCCGTCTTAACCCGGCAGCTAACGTACTTCCTTGCCGGCATCCTTCGTCCTCTGTCTCGCGTTAACTTCCTGTCGACTGTTCTTCTCCGCGTGCGGCTCAAGTTTTTTTTGTCTTCACTCTCTCTTTTTATCTCTTTTTCCTGACGTCATTCGAGTCGCATTATTATAATTTCTCGGTCGTGTATAAATATGCAAAAATGAATCCCATCTCTCTCCGTAGACTGGAGTCGTGAGTTTGAATCCCGATAGCTCTCCCTACATTTTGTAACAATATATATTATACATATATATACATACAGGGTGAGCCAAAAGTAAGTGGACAGTAAAAAACATTTATTTAGAGATCACTTATACGTACAATTACATGTAATAAAACAATTATATTAATGAAAATTAAATGTTATTTATCAGCGCAAGTGTTCAAACTGTTTTTCTTCTTGATTTACACAGCTTTGTAAGTCTACCTCTTACGCTTCGACAAAAAAATGTTTGGCTCACCCTGTATATATATATATATATATATTAGGTACGTGCAAAAATGGCGGTCTTTTGTATGGACTATGCTTATTAAAAAGCGCTTATCATTAATTATTTAATTAGTTTCCGTGTAAACTTTGATTGTGTTTGAAAGATAAAAGCCTAAACTTAATCTCTAAACAAAAAAAAAACTGCATATTTACGTGTGAAAAATAAATTATAATGAAATATGGCACAAAAAAACAAAAATTCAGTGAATTTTGAACTTTGAAAAAAATTACTTGTAAAAATCCCTTGAAAGATAAATATAAGTTTTTGGGAACTATTTCAAAGATATTTATTAAATTAAAGTCATAAGACACTGAATTAAAAAAAAAAAAATTCCCACGTTTTACAAAAAATTAGCAAAATTATCCATCCAAAAGTTATAAATGAGTAAAATCCGCCATGACTTATCGGTGAAGGACTTTGTTACCAATCGCTATGCAAAATATATGGAAGACAAAAATGTCATAATTTATCATTTTTAACTTTATATATAAAATGGTTTTGTAATAGTTTATAGAAGTTGAAAAATTATTATCCATTAATGTCTTTATTCTTTTTTAAGGTTATAAACAAATTTAAGTACCTTATTTTGTTATAATAAAAAAGGAAATGCTTATTTAATTAAAATATTTGTGTGTATGCAATTAAGATCTTACTTTATTTTTAACTAAAAAGGTTCATATTTAACTTGGTATTAGTTTTTAATTTAGTAATACTCTGAAATTATTGATGACGTCTGTTTACCAATGTTTTTCCTTAGAATTTTAAATAAGTTTTTTTAAATGTTAAAAATTATTTTACGTTACGAACTGTCAATTTTATCAATTTTTTTTTTACATGATTTAAAACTTTAGTTACTCGATTTATTCCTGACGTGTCGTAACGATAAATAACATTGATTCTTTTTAAAATAAAGTATATTTTTTTTAAATTTTAAGTGTGAAGAAGTAAATTAAAGTCAATGACTACACTGACAATTTATTCATTGAAAAAAAAAGTTAAAACAGTTATTTATTGATAAACAGAATTCAATTTTGAAAGAAAATGTCATGTTTGAATTCTCTTTATTTATTAATAAATAATTGCTTTTAACTTAAATATTTATTAATGAAAAAAAGACAAAACAAATACAAATCTTTCCAAATAATTGACGATGAATTGTGAAATTAACAAAATTGTTGAATCTCTAAAAATAAAAATTTGAGAGCGGTGTAAAAGCGAGTGGTTGTTGGAAGGCTAATCCCAGCTGGTTATTACAGAACGGGGCTACCATATCAATCGAAGTTCATCGTTAGTAGAAATTATCCAATTTTTAAAATTCTTTTTTTAGTTAACTTCCTGGGTCTCAAATTTGTCAATTTTTGGTTTATTTTCAAGATTATAAAGAAAATTTCTTGCGCTGATGATGCCATGTTCATGTATGAAAGAAAAATATAATTATGTCGCATTTTTTATTTTTCCAAAAACTCTAATCATTAAAATCACATGAAATATTTTTTGCAATTATTTTATTTTTTTGGTGAAAATATTGATTAAACAATACTTTATTCAATAATAATATCGCTAATTCAAAAAATTAATTTTTCTTCGAGTTATAGTGATTTTGTTAACACGGTATTTAGGGGCCTTTTTCGTAATATATAAAAAATATTTTTACAAATTTTTTTAATTGTTAACATCTACAATGCTTTATTTTCATAAAAACAAAAAAAAATTAATGCATTTTTTTTTTATTAATATATAAAAATATAACTTTAGTAAAGGTGTATTTTGTTTTAAAAAAATTATACATATTCATTAAGATTTTAAAAATAATAATGGTTTTATTATATTCCGTGATTGTTGATTAATAAATATTGAAAATTTCATTAAAATTGGTTGATTTCCTGAATTTTAGTGAATTTTTAAGTGAAGGGGGAATCGGCCATTGATTTTGCACGTACCTAATATATATATATATATATATCCAAAATATTGAACATTTTCTATATGTTCCGGAATTTCGAATCCTACGACCGGTATGAATAATTATCTCTACACTGATGATTCCCAGAACGATGAAACGTATACGTATGTAGATAAAAACAAATATTTATAATTATATATATATATATATATATATATATACCTTATCAAGAGCAGAACGCCTGAAAATACCCACTATTTTGTCCATCTCAGCAGGCTGAAGCGTCAATAGCTGCCACAAAAAACGGTCATTCAAAAATGACTGAATGCAGATCTTTGGAGGTCAGATATATGCTGAGGCGGCCAAAGTGATAGGGGCGTTTTCAGTCGCTCTGGTCTTTTAAGCAGTAAAAATAGACAACCCAATTCCTTAACCGAAAAGATCTCTTATCTTTTAATTTTAATTCTAACATAGATTTGCATGTTTCTCTTTTCTTTTTTTGTTCAGATCAAGGAAAGAAAATTTGCAGCTGTCCTCTGATTACAACAAACTGCAAGAATCTTACCGAGAGTTGGAAGCGTTAAAAGACAAGCTGGAAGACAAGGAGAGTCTTTGGAAGTCCAACATGACTGACGCCCAGAAAGAGGCTGAGCAGGCCAAACAGGAGGTGAGCGTCATCGACCCGACGGCGCTGCTACTGCCAGCCGATGACAGCAGCAGCGGCGGCAGCGGTGGTGATGGTAGTGCTTCTACTGCTATTGAAAGTACCACCGCTGCTGCTGCTACTTCTACTTCTACTTCTCCTCCCCGCTGCTCCGCTGTTGCAAGAGAGCCCGGGCAGCGACAGGCTGCTGCGGTCACTTTATCTCCGGGCAGCGGGTTAAACCTTGACCAATCACCACCTCAGGTACACTACAACAGAAAAACTGTGCATGGACTCTCTCTCTCTCTCACTTTCAAACTTCGGCCACTGTTGCTGCTGCTGCTGCTACCACAGCCATTTCCTCACACCACGCCTTTTGTATTACCCCCACCCCCTCCTGCCACTGCTATGTCCTTCTCTTTCACCCCCCCCCCCCTCAGTCCTTCACTCTGATAATTCACTAATTACTCCTCCTGCTTCGTCTTCTCTCTTCTTACCTTCTTTACTCATTTATATATTTTTTTTCGTCGACTCAATCTCTCATTTCATTATAACCTCCTGTTTATTTTGAGGTCTTAATTTCGTTTTTATTTGCTAATGAGTTAACACTTAACGAAGCTGAAAAGCCATTCGAAGATAGGGGTTAACGAGATGGGTAGATTGTCAGTTGAGTGATGAAGGGGGCTTTTGCTGGCTCTTGGTCTGTCCGCCATGCCCAGGTAAAAGACGTAAGTAATTCGTCATTGTATCCTTAGTATTTGCAAGGACCCGTGACAACGAATAAACGTGCAAAGTAACAATCGGTTGAAGGTGTAATATTCAGCACGAGGCGATACTAAGAATACAATTACGAATTACTTTAAGACTTCTACCCAGTCATGGCTGATGGAACGAGAGCAAGCTATCTCCGTCGATTGAATAAAGGGATCCATTTGAAATTCTGTACAGATTCCCGAGTTCGACAAGACGACGCGCCTGAAGAAGGTCGGAGATTACATTGGTAGAAACGTTGTGAGAATAACATCCAAGATGAGAACAGTAGTTTGAATAATCCCAAAAAATACATCCTTATCTTTGTTGTGTTTATCACAACGCTTTAATTGTTTGCTGCTGGTCTGTACTAATTTATCTTCGTTGTCCACTGACAGAAAAGACCAAATGTCCGATAGATGCAATAAACTATCGGACTTTATGTGCTGTTGATTTTATTCCTACACTCTTTAATGTGGATACATAATGTAAGGGAGTTAACTCTCTCCAGCGCTTAGGAAGCTCCAACACAGCTATTATCGCTAACAATAACAACAAATAACGAAAACATTTATAAGCGATAAATACTCATGTATTCCAGGCCCTTTATGACTTACTGATAAAGCATCCGATTACAGTCTCTGGTCGTGGTTTCGAATCATGTCATAGTCAGCCACGCTAATGAGCAGCAGTAATGGAAAAACACGTGTGCGTATATAACTATTTTATCAAAAATAAATAAATATATATAAACATATTTATATGTGTGTGTGTGTGTGTTACTTTAATTCACCCCAAACAAGGCACGTTGCTACTTAAACGTAAGGGATTACTGTGAATTATGGAATTCTAAATGGGGAGTCGTGCAATGAGATGTTTGTTCACATTACATTTAAATTCTGCATGTTGGTACAGTCAGAGGAAAAACGAACGGGGAGAGAATTCCAAAGGCTAGCAGTTTTTTGAAAAAACAAGCTATTAGAGTAGAAAGCCTTTCGGCATCTGGGGACTTCTACAGTGAAGGGATGAGATTTTGTTGATTGTCGGGTTGGTCAGGGATATTAAAATAGTATTAGAATAATCGTTTTTTCCCCCTTTTTTTCCTTTTTCCTTTTTTCCTTTTTCTTTTTTTCTTTGTTTTCCTTTGATTCTTTTTTTCCTTTGATTCTTTTTTTCCTTTGATTCTTTTTTTCCTTTGATTCTTTTTTTTCTTTTCTTTCTTTTTTTTCCTTTTCTCTCTTTTTTTTCCTTTTCTCTTTTTTTTCCTTTTCTCTCTTTTTTTTTCCTTTTCTCCTTTTTTCTTCTTTTCTCCTTTCTTTTTTCTCCTTTTTTTCTCCTTTTTTCTTTTGTTTTCTCCTTTTTTTCTTTTCCCCTTTTTCTTTTTTTCCCCTATTTTTCTTTTTTTCCTTTTTTTTTCCTTTTTCTTTTTTCCTTTTCTCTCTTTTTTTCCTTTTCTCTCTTTTTTTCCTTTTCTCTCTTTTTTTCCTTTTCTCTCTTTTTTTCCTTTTTCTTTTCCTTTTTCTTTTTTTTCCTTTTTCTTTTTTTTCCTTTTTTTTTCCTTTTCTTTTTTTTCCTTTTCTCTCTTTTTTCCTTTTCTCTCTTTTTTCCTTTTCTCTCTTTTTTTCCTTTTCTCTTTTTTTCCTTTTCTCTTTTTTTCCTTTTCTCTTTTTTTCTTTTTCTTTTTTTCCTTTTTTTTTTTTCCTTTTTCTTTTTTCCTTTTTCTTTTTTTCCTTTTTTTTCCTTTTTCTTTTTTCCTTTTTCTTTTTCCCCCTTTTCTCTCTTTCCCCTTTTCTTTTTTCCATTTAATTTTTTCCCCTTCTCCCCCCCCTTTTCGTTTTTTCCCCCTTTTTCGTTTTTTCTCCCTTATTTTCTTCCCCCTTATTTTCTTCCCCTTTATTTTCTTTTTCTTCCTCTTTCTTTTTCTTCCTCTTTCTTTTTTTTCATTTTTCTTTTTTTTCATTTTTCTTTTCCTCCACCCCTTCTCTTTTTCCCCTTTCTTTTTTTTCCATTTAATTTTTTTCCACTTCGTCCCCCCCCCCTTTTCGTTTTTTCTTTCCCTTTTTTTCTTTTTTTTTCTTCCCTTTCTTTAAATTTTTTTTCCTGTGTTTGCTTTCTTTTTTTCCTTTTTTTCCGTTTTTTTCTGTCTTTCTCTTTTTTCTTTTTCTTTCCTACTTTCGTCTTTCTCTTTTTTCCTTTTTTTCTATTTCCTTTTTCTTTGCTTTTCCTTTTTCCTTCTCTCATTTTCTCTTTGAGATATCTGAACATTTTTAGAAAAAAAAAATAGTTGTGACTAAAACCTGCCGAAATTTACTAAATCCTATTGTTTTTTAAACGCTTTACAGTTCATCACTTTCCTTCTCTTTTTCACCATCTTTCTCTGCTAATAACACCCTCCCCCACCCCGCCCGCCCCACCAAATTTGTGTTGCCCATGAGGTGTGTGATGGTCTTTACCTCCTGCCCAGCCCAGTTTGCATGCTGCTCTACAACCCCCTTAGCCCCACACTGAAACTTGACTTATACAGCCCTTCTCTCCCTCCCCGACATTCTAAGTTATTGCCGTTCCCCCCTATTTGCCATCAATTTTGGTGTTGTGCATCTTTTCAGCAGTTCACTCTTTCTGTAGCAGTTTCTAGATTTATACTTCAAATATTGTTTCTGTATTGTTAAAAAAGAAAAAAAAAAATTCAAAACAAAATATTTTTCATTGTCAAAGATCAACAGTTTCTGAGAAGACACTTTACAATTACACATCATCACGATGAAGGTCTTTTTGAGATGAGGATTGATAATTTGTATTATTTGGACTACTGTTCTCATCTTGGATGTTATTCTTGATACAGATTCCAGAGTTCGACAAGACGTACCTGAAGAAGGTCAGCGGTTATATTGGCTGAAACGTTGTGAAAGTAACATCCACGATGAGAACAGTAGTCCGAGTAATCCAAATATTCATTGTTTTCTTTATACATACTGTTGTTTTTATCAACCCATATGTTAACGTTTAAATTTGTTTGTTTTTATTGTTTTCATTTAGAATATATAGATATGGCATAATTATGTTTACACACTGGCTCTCGTCAGATCACCAAAGTTAAGTGACGTTGAGGCAGGTCCGTATCAGATGGGAGACCATTTGGGAATACCAGATACGTTATACCTATACAGGTGTGGCAATCTGTATAAATATGCAGCCATTAGAAAAAACATGACCAAGTCACGGCACCGCATTTGGAGCTCGGAATTTGGAATTTGTCAATGTGTCACCTACGCCTACTTGCATAGGATGACTGAAGTTAAGTCATTTATAATAGGTTTGCCTTTACTGCAGTCAAATTTTGACGGCGACTAGTTCAACAGTCACCAACACTATTATAATTCTACGTGCAATTTCGGTAACAATTTTTACCCGTTGCTCGATATATTGCTAATTTGCCACACCTATGGGAGCATAAAATGCTCACAATTTTGAAGCTTTGATACTTTGTAAACCTTACTTTCGATACTTCATGCATCTGAATTTCAAATATAGTTAGCGTTTTGTGCTGTCATAGTTTAATACAATATTAAGCAAAATGGCGTCACCTGTAAACATAAAGTAAAGTTATAGATGAATAAACGCAAGAAATATTTTGTGTTTCGGAATTCTTTAGGTGGGGATTTGGATTATTCAGACTATCGTTCTCATCTAGGTTGTTATTTTTACAACTGATTTTTAAAAAAATACTTTCTCATTTTCATTGATTTGTGGATTTGATACTGCCAGTGGATATTTAGATAATCAAGTGAAAAATGTTTTACACACACATGTGCGCACAGCGTGTAAGTTATTTGAGGACATTTTTATTTTGACAATGAACACCGAAGTGGTAGAAAGGATCTTGTTTCTCCGCTACGCACTTCCTCCCATGACGTTATATCCTCACACATAGTCCTGGGAAGTGTAACAACCACGTTGCTTAACTTTGGCGATCTAACGAGAACTGGTGCGTCGACGCGATTATGTTGTATCTTATGTAAGTTTAGTTTTAAAAGAATAATTACGTTTTAGGACTCGGAATAATGAAATGCTGAAACTTTTCCTCGTTATTGCCTTATAAAGTTATAAATTCCTCAAGTTGTGCAATTTTTTATATTGTTTTCATTGTGTGTGTTTATTATGTGGTTTTCTTCAAAATAATGAATTTAATCAACAAATTTTAGGAGTTTGAGATGAACATCTAGTCTAATGCAGTTAGTGTCAGCCACATTGTTTTTATTCAGCGTAGATTACTAAATTATGACTGAACTTTTTTTATCAGTCGAGCACCAACTTTTCAAATTAAAAAAAAAAAAAATTTTTAATTTGAAATAGAATTACTTAAATTTTTATCAAGTCAAACATAATTTTTTTTTACCTGTCTTTAGCCAAATCCTGTTTACAAATGCCTTTTTGGGATTTTGCACGGGAGAATAATTTTACATTAAACTTGTATAGCAAGTTAAATACTCGCGTCCCCCCCTCTCTCTAAAAATTAAATAGTTTAAAAAACAAGTTAATTTTATTACTTATCTTTCTCTTTCTCTCTCTTTCTCTCTCTCTCTTTCTCTCTCTCTCTTTCTCTCTCTCTCTCTCTCTCTCTCTCTCTCTCTCTCTCTCTTCTCTCTCTCTTTCTCTCTCTCTTTCTCTCTCTCTTTCTCTCTCTCTTTCTCTCTCTCTTTCTCTCTCTCTTTCTCTCTCTCTTTCTCTCTTTCTCTCTCTCTTTCTCTCTCTCTTTCTCTCTTTCTCTCTCTCTTTCTCTCTTTCTCTCTCTCTTTCTCTCTTTCTCTCTCTCTCTCTTTCTCTCTCTCTTTCTCTCTCTCTTTCTCTCTCTCTCTATCCATCTATCGATCGATCTAGATATAGAGATATAATCATATACAATTATGTTGATTAGCCATCGATAACAGTGATTTTTGGAGGAAGAAAAATTATGGGTTTGATTTCCTAATTGCCCCAGAAACCGCCGGTATGCATGGCCAATCAACGTATAATTGTATGATGTTGTAAATAAGTATATCATTTAGTAAGTTGAGTATTCTATTATTATTTCATCATATCTATTATACTATGGCCGTTTACATAGGCAAAGAATGATTACCATTTAGGAGGACTCGCTATATGTATGTATGTGTATATATATATATATATATTTATTTATTTATTTACTGAAGTTGAAGTTACAGAACTCAAACTATTGCGATATTTCAAGGGGATTACACAACACAAAATTGATTAATAAATAAGGTATGAATCCCCAGGATATATTGAATACTGCAGACAAAATGAAGCTCAATGGTTAACATGTTATGTTAAGCAGAGCTTTCATATTTAATTCAGCAGATTACAAAATTTGACATAATTGAAACATGATTACAGAATATTAATTTTCTAAATGTTATAATCTACTGAATTATATATATATATATATATATATATGAGGATTTGTTATCAATTAAGAGATTTGATTTTTCTTTCTTTTTTTTTCCCCCACAAATTTAATAAAACATTCTGATGGTGAAGAAGTCCTCAAATCCACGTTAAATTGAATCTCACATCTAAAAATTGAACAAATCGGTTTAAAAATATTTATATGAAAATTGTTGCTTAACGAATAACAATTCAATTTATTTTTTTCAAAAGTATTTACTTCTAAACTAAAGTTTTGGGAGTTACTTCCCTTACATTTGCCTGGCTGTTTAAATTTACAAGGGAGATAATCCACGTTGTTTTTTTTTAAATTATTTTTTTATAAGTGTGATTTCATAACTAATTTTCTTTTCCATGGCTTAGTTTTGACAGCATCGTTTGAATTAAACTACCCCCCCCCCCCATATTTCGTCCTTTAAAACTTACTCTCTTCATAATGACAATTAAACCTAGTTGCTTTCTCTTTCAACAGATTCATGAGTTATTTCATTAGTCAAAGTATCCATTTTTATGTGAACCTTGCTTCATTTATTTATTTTTGTATATTACCTATTTGCCATTTTTTTTTTTAAATTATCATTAATTATTCTCTTATTATAATTATGTTGATTCGGCTTCACATAATAATAGTAATAATAATAATCTGCAAACCCTAACCAGCCACATAGAAACTGCAACAGAAGTAAAACAAGATGGAAGAAACACCACATGAATCCAAGGGAACTGAAACTGCAAAAAAGAGAGCACTAAGCAGACCTCCACTGGGTGAAGAGTACTGGGACCTTGGGGAGGCTTATTGCCACCCAAATTCCAGTGAAGACCAATGGCCGTTGCCAGCGAGAAATAAATAGTAAGCAGCTGTTGCGATAACGCAAAGTCATTTGCAAAGCTTATCGAAAGAGGTAGAGAGTACTGGAAATCTGGGGAGACTTGTTGTCACTCAGACTCCAGGGAATACTACTGGTTATTATCAGTGAGTAATCTCTGATGATGACCTGTGTGAGAACTCCTAGTGAATACAAATAATAATCTCGGGTATTTAGAAATTTCCAATAATAGATTTTTTTCAAAATTCAAGTACCTTGCTTTTTGGCTAGGAGCAAAGTGTAGTATTTGGTCTCATACTACAGTTCATCTTTTCTGACCTTGATCAGTGAAAGAGACATCCTTCTAAACTTTTGAATACAAAGACAAGGCAAACACAACACTTGCGACCCGGATAGGTCAATTAAAAGATGAGGGGACACCCTTCACCATCAAATGGAATAAAATAGAGAGAAGACCATCATACTCTCCAATCATAAACAGGTGCCTTTAATGTAAAGCAGAAAAATATTACATATTAAGGGCAATTATTGACCCAAATATAAACTGTTTAAACATTAGAGACAAAATTTTTAAAGGATGTTTCCATAGGAGGCAAACACTTCTTATAAACTGGACTGACCGGTACACATAAAGGATCTTCGATAATCACCACTACTCCCTGCCAAAAACATAACCTCAAAATAGCCTTATTCAATACCAGACTTGCTCTTATATTCGCGCTTTAAATTCCTCCTGCTTTTCTTACCCAGAAAATTATTTTTTCTAATTATCACCTTCCCATTAAAATAGTCAACTTAGTATGTTCCATCTCAATACAAAAACTTAAAACCAGTAAATTATTTCCGGTTGTTAAGAGAGAAGACTCCTTATTGTCAACCTTTTTTATGGTATTAAAATAGTGCGCTTAAAAACTGTTTAATTCTTAAACAGACTTAATTTTACTTCCTAAATCTTATTCTTAACTCTAAAACAGTCCTAATCACCCACATCATCATTAATCAATTTCATAATAAATTGATACTCCATTATAAATTTATACTTTAAATTTTCATATACCTTCAAATTAACATTTAATAACGATTTGTACAGTTGCCACCCGTAGACCGTTTTTTACTGTTAGCAATAGTTGTGATTTACGAGATTTTAAAATTATTTTTTTAAATAATAAAATATTTTTTAAATTTAAATTTTTTAATTTTTTCCCTAATTTTTTGTTACATTTTGGTTTATAAAATTTTTTAACCTCACATATCTTTCTCTAACACATAATTTAGACGAAACTAATTTAACCCTTCAAAACAAATAACGCCTCAGATAAAAATAAACGTTAGCAAAAACTGGCTCACGAGATTTTAAATCTAAATTTTTTAAACTTTATTAAACTTTTTAATCTCACATATCGTTCTCTAACACAAAATTTAGACGATAGTAATTTGACATTTCAAAGCAAATAACGTATCTGATCGTGGCTTATACGAGACCCTTCATTTTCTCTACCAAGTGACAACAAAGCTGAAGATAGCTGGGAGGTTAACACCTTCTGAGCTTGAAACCAATGGTACTGATGTTGTGCTGATTCTCTGTACCGAATAATAAATATATATATGTGTGTGTGTGTGTGCATGCACACATTCATCTCCCTGAAAGATTTGTTTCCATGGTTCAATATTTTATAGGCTTGTATTATCTTATCAATTATTGTCTCCCTCATCAATTATCGTCTCCCTCATCAATTATCGTCTCCCTCCCCAAATCCTTAGGGATTGTAGATTCTCTTACCTAAGATGGTATTGATAATTATAAAAGCTCTTTCGTTTTAATAATTTGAAGCTGTATTCAAGGTAAAAAAAAAACAATGTTGAGTGTTTAACTGCAAGAAATGATGGTATGTGAAAAAGCATAGGTTTAGGAATTCTGCTCATTTTTATTTTCTTTCTTTTTTTTTCTCTCCCCCCTCCCTTTCTTGTTTTGTATTTAGATGGGTCAGACGAAAGATTTAATGGGTGAACTGACCCATAAATGTGACCAGTACACAGAAGAAGTTAGCAGTCTTCGGCAAGAACTTGGCAGTATGCTGGAAGACTACCGTTATCTCAGGGACAAAAGTAAATTGGTATGTATAAAATACTTTGCTACATGGATGAAATCGATAAAAAAAATTTTGAAAAAAAATTAGCAAATTAAATAGTATTTGTCACACAGAAAAGTGAAATGTTCAAATCCAGTCATTGGCAAGTTGCGTGTGGCTCATTGCTTCATTTTATATTAAAATAATAGTATATTCTTCTGTGGTTCAAAATTAAAATGTTTTATCGAACAAATGATTTTGGTGATAATAACGGAGATCGACAAGAAATGTCAAAGTGCTGAACTGTTTCAGTTTGGGCGTCATGTCCAAACTTGGGCACATACCTTAACATCATAAAAACGGGTGTTTCTTTTTTTTTTTTTTTTTAATTAGGATATTTTTTTTAAAGATTATTTTTTTTAAAGATTATTTTTTTTAAAGATTATTTTTTTTAAAGATTATTTTTTTTAAAGATTTTTTTTTTTAAAGATTTTTTTTTTTAAAGATTTTTTTTTTAAAGATTATTTTTTTAAAGATTATTTTTTTAAAGATTATTTTTTTAAAGATTATTTTTTTAAAGATTATTTTTTTAAAGATTATTTTTATTTTTTTAAAGATATATATTTTGTGTTTGAAAAATGTTTCCATATTACCAGTTATCCGTGCAAAATTACGTAATTTGTTTAAATAAACTGTAGCGAAGTATGTTATATTGCAAATAACATTGTACAACAAAAACCAATGAAAATTGGCTAGTCTTTTTTTTTCTCTCTTTTCTAGCTGTCGTTCATCTCCAGCATTCCTTTATTGATTCTGCTGTTTGCAGTCCTTTTGGCCTTGTATCCAACTCTTGAAGGAATCACCGCCACCTCTTCTGAGGTGAGCTGGGACGAGACAGCCACAGACCATCCCAACTCGTGAAGAGGGACATCACCACCACAAACGACACGACGACCACCACCACCACTAATAATAACCTGACAGCCAGCAGCAGGACTTCCAGATAGCAAGAATAAAAACAGGAAAGAAACTATCAATTTCAACTACCATCAATTTCCTCTTACTATGATCGTCGTAACAAAAACGGTCACAAGATTTAAAAAAAAAAAAAATCTTTAAAAATAGAAAAATAAAAAATGCACACCTGTTTAAAAAGAAAAGAAAAACAGAAAAATTAAAAACGGAGCCAAAATAAATTTGGCTCCTTGTTTTTTCTCCAGGATTTTCGGCACCATCACCATTATGACTGCAAAGTGTCATCCTAAAAATGGCCTTAACGGAATTGCAAATATTTCTTCTCATCTAATAAATCGGTGCCTGGTGTCTTCCTGGCCAATAGTGTGCAGGTGCGTGCGTGTCTCTCTCTCTCTCTCTTTCTCGCTCTTTAATCTAATCTGTTTGTGAGCCTTCGGGTTCATTCGATAGGGTTCAGTTTCAACCTGGTCTCCGAAGATCTTCCCTCTTACAGATTCTAGTATGGTCTTGTCTCGTTTCCCACTCCCACGCATTTCTTCGATTTTTCTTTCTTTTCTTTTTAAATTCGTCTTTGCTTCTTCTCCTCTTCTTCGTTTGATACACCTGCTGCTGCTGGTCACAATTGTTCAGTAAGTGCCCTCCCCCCTTCCTCGGACGTTTATCCACCCATAAACTGACCATTGCTGACCACTTGTTACTGTGTTTGTCCTGCAAAGGCCCTGGGTCACATAGAGTGACTGACTGATGGGCTTTTTCAGCGTTTCTCTATATCCTGACATGGGTATAGATCATCAGGGTGGGCTTAGGAAGAATGGGAGCCAACAAAAATGGTTACCTGTCTCGTTATTATTTTGATCGACTATTTTTTTTTTTTTTTTGTTAATTTTTCTTGGACCAATCTATAAATGGTGATGTTAAATAACCATTCATATATTTTACATCCATTTTTATTTTATTGTAGTTACTATTCTTCGTAATCGGATTAATTAACTATTATTAAACTAAGTGTGGGGTCAGGTGAGGTCTAGTGTTTTTTTTTTTTTTCTCTCGTTTTTTGTTTTATTTTTATTTTATTTTTTATCGTCAGAAACAACAATAAATCAAAATATAAAAGTTTTAAAATGAAAACTGATTTCCTTACAAACAAAATAAAGAACAACCTGTATAATATATGGATTTTAATTTTTGTTTAAAATAAAATTTATTTTACGCTTATTACTAAAAAAAAAAAAAAAAAACTTCCTTAAAATAAGAAACTATCTAAATAAAGTTTATTTAGATTATTCGAACGACTCTTCTCACATTGGATTTTATTCACGCAACGTTTCGGCCGATGTAACCTCTAACCTTCTTCAGGTGCATCTTGCCGAACTCTGGAAACTGGGCGGAATTTGGAACAGACCCCTTTATTTAATTTGCGGGGGGGTAGCTTGCATTCGTTCCGTCAGCCACGATCGGGTAGAAGTCTTAAAACTAATTCGTAATTGTATTCTTAGTATCGCACGTACTGAGGATTGAACCTTCAATCTCCAGAAGACTGTTACTTAGAACTGATTATTACTCAGCACTTTTATCCGTTGCGCCATGAGTCCTTGCGGTTACATCGCTCAAAATATTGTGAGAATAACATCCAAGATGAGAACAGTGGACCCAATAATCCAAATAATACCAATTATAAATCTTCATCTAAAAATAATTTCCAAAACATAAAGTTAAAACTAGTCGTTTATTTGTTTAGCATATCGAAATATGCCTGGCGCTTGTTCGTAATTGTTCACAACCTGTTTCTCCCAACTTTTTTACTGACCAAATTTTTTTTTTTTTCGGTGTACAATTACCTATCAGGTCGCTCGAGAATTCTGTGTTTTTTTTGGAAGAGAATTAAAAATATTTTAGAGTTAAGGAGGGGGGGGATCAGTTTCCTATATAAATTTAACGTAAACTGATCCCCCACTTTTTGACCATGTTGCGTGTTGTTTATTCCCCCATTTTTTTTTTTTTTTTTTCACCTTTTTTACGGACAAAATTTTTTTTCTTTTGTCTGTGTACAATTACCTGTCATGCCGCTAGAGAATTCCGGTTTGTTTGGAATTTTTTGTAAAAATTTGTGATTGTCAATATGTGGGGGATCAGTTTACATTTAATTTATATAGGAATCTGATCCCCCTTCTAAAATCTAAAATATTTGGGGAAAAAATTCTAAAAAAACACGGAATTCTGCAGCGAAATGATAGGTAAAAAAAATTTGTGATGGTCAAAAAGTGGGGGATCAGTTTACATTAAATTCATATAGGAAACTGATCCCCCCTTGTAAAATCTAAAATATTTAAAAAAAAAAAAAAAAAAAAATCCAAAAACACGGAATTCTCTAGCGACTTGATATGTAATTGTACACTGAAAAAAAAAAAAAAAGTTGGGAGCAACGGGTTGTGGACAATTACGAACAATCGCCATATGCCTTACTGAACAACTCTGACAGAATCTTTGTCGACAAAAACAAAGCAATTGATAAAAGAAGATGATAATTAACAAACAAAATAAAAACCTTTCATTAAACCTCGAAGCAGTCTGGTCACATGACGTAACACGCAATCTTAATTCGTATTTAATAATAAATACTTGACCTTATCTTCTTTCTAGAATGACTAAAAAAGAAGTTTGCAAAGATTTTAATATTTTCCGCTTTTGGGAGCAGTTAAAAATAACTCTAAAATGCTGTCGAACGTTTTGAAAAAAAAAAAAAGGCATATCTGAGATACAAAATAAATACGCCCCCACCCATCCTCCGATAAATGACCATGATAATACTATTAACAACGGTGAAAAATGAGAATGAACACCTTTTTATGTTACCTGTTCTAGCAACACTAACTTTTTTCGACGCGTTCTGTTCCGCTTTCTTGCTGGTCACTTTGTTATTACTTTTATTTGATAAAAGTAAAAAAAACTGCACATAACATATCACTTGGGCCGCTCCCTTTCTCTCCATTTCTTCTTGGCTGGCTAGCCATTTGAGGGCTTTGAAAAAAAAAAAAAAAAAAAAAAAAAAAACCTCCCTAGAGATACCTCAGTTGGGTCTTTTTTTTTTCTTCTTTTTTTTTTTTTTTTTTTTTTTTTTTTTCCTTCTCTGGACTAGCTAGCCAATTGGGGATATTCATGGATTCCGTGATATGAGAGAGATGTGCGCAGATAAACCGTGATACTTGACTTTTACCTTTTTAAACTTCAAGCCATAAATTCATTTGTATCCATCAGTTTAATGACTTAAAAATAAATTCCGAAATCTGAAGTGTCACGATAATCAATAATTACAAGTCTGCCATTTTATTCCATTATTAACAGGTCCATTTGGCATAAAGGTTAATGTTCACTAATGGATGGAGGAGATCAGGGTTCAATCTTTGGTAGAAAAAACTCAGAAAATTGTACTTGATGTTTCCTTGCTAAACACTAAACATAATAAGAGTAAGTGGAGCTATCCCGGAAAAGGAGTGATGCTGTCACTTAAACATCTGTGTAACAACCAATGAAAAGGGAGCCTTCAGATTGCCCTCAACTATGGTCGAACTCCGTGCCTACCTATTAACAGATTAAAGAATGGTCGACATCTGTTTACTTTGTGACTCCTCAAAATTCGAAAGTGATTTTGAAGATTTTAAGCTGAGCGATAGAAAGTAATTTTTGGTTTAGGTTAAAGACAAAAGCCAAGTATTATGGTTCATTTGTGCTCCAAAAAGCACATGAATATTTTTTTATGTGCCTCTCCGTATCAAAGAACCGTTTCTTAATTTTTTTTTTGTTTTGTTTTTTTACTTTTTTTTTTTTTTTTTTTTTTCTCTCCTTTTTAAAAAAATTTAATTTAATTTTTTTAAATGTTTTAATTACCCCTGGCTGGTTGGTTGTGTCTATATTCTTGTCTTCCATCTGGGTCCGTATGTAAATTAAATGGTGGGCTGGCCTGCTAATTATTCTCTTTTGGAAGAAGGATGTAGGTTCAACCAAGTTGTCATAGTTGTGTTATGCGGGTCCACCTGGTCAGCTGTGCTCGACCATTTCTGCCTTTTTCTTGTTTCCTCTTAAGCTTACAAGGAAAACCTTGACAATGGCCAACTGCAGCACCTTTTTACCATCAATCTATTTATTTTATATTTTTTTAAGTGGGGGGGGGGGGGTCAAAATATATTTCCAGCCCAAAGCTCTGCCGCTACTCTACTCAATATAAATAACAGTTCTTATTTAAGACCGATCGGTCTGTCCCGCTATGCGACACTCCTACAGTTACGTTCCATTTCAAGAGACAGCGTATTGTTTCACCGTAAATTGAATAAAGTTATTTTACTTTTTTAAGAAAACATTCTGACTAAAGAATAAAAATTTTTAAAATACAATTTTATTAAAATGATTTTACAAAAAGAAAAAAAGAAAAAAAAGGGTTGACTCGTACTCGAAATTATTTTAATATATAAAAAAGAAATCAATCTGCCAAAAAGGTATTTTAAAACGCAACATACTATCGAGATATACCTGTCTCTCTATCTGCTCCTATGAAAGATGAATAGGGCATGGCTATGTGATTGTAGTTTTGCATACCAGGACAGAGCCGTCGATTGAATGAGCCCTTAAATGATTTTAATATATGCTGGTATTCTTAAACTTTGCAGACAAGATGATTCAACGGTTAGCTATGGAGATATTGTTTGCAGACCGTAAATATTTAATTACGCAAAACAAAACGGGTGTAGTTTATTTTACTTATATTTCCATATTCATTTACCTCTTTTCACTGAAAATATTAACTTTTAAGGAAGGCAATTAAACTTTTTAATGAACTGGATATTAATTATAATGTATATTTTTCAGGGTTGACTATAAAATAATACATACATATATATATATATATGCGTGTATAAGTTAGTCGAGATCAATAAAATTTGAACATTGTTCCAAGAATTCAGAACCAACTAATATTAGGCGTACGATCGTTTCCAAAACTTTTTTTTGGAAATATTTTATTTTTGATTCCAAAACGGCTCTTCGTCGGCGCCTTTTATAACCTCACATACCGAAGTCTCTTGAGGAAAAAAAAAACCCTGTTAGATTTCAGTACTAAAAGACAACACCAGTGAAATGACTTCAGAAATAGCAAGAAGATAGCGAATTGCATAACAAATCAAACATTCAAAGTATTCACTACATAGATTTAATATATATATATATATATATATATATATATATATATATATATATAGTATATTGAAGTAAACAAAATTATTGCATATTATTTATATCAGTTCCAGGAATTCAACATCAACAATGTTGTTGATGTTGAATTCCTGGAACTGATATAAATAATGTTATAAATTAGTTTATTTCAGTATATTATGATAGCTCTGCTTGACCTACAGATTCACACATTGAGCTAGATTGATACCTCCACTATTTTGAGTATATATTACTATAAGTTTGACTTTACCGGCCTTTTTAAGGTGGGTTTAATTTTTACTCATTTGTATACTACCCAAGTCTTTGTATTTGACTTATCTATTCATATATATATATATATATATATATATATATATATAATATGATAGAAGATTAGATGCCAGTAACCATGCCGTTATTCATTTCTGAACAGTTATTTCCTGATGTTTCGGAGAATAATTTTTTTTACTTTTCTTCTGATGAGTTATACTCCAAGAAAAATCAGGATATATAACTCTGTATGTTGTCTAAGTGTTAATGAAACGGCCCATTAAGAAATGATCTTTTCAGAAATGAATAAAGACATTGTTACTGAAATCTAACCTATTATTTCTTTAAACATACTCTGGAGTTTAAAAAAAAAGATAACATTTATTGAGTTTTAATTCTGAAAAATATACACATATATATAATTATTAATTAAACAAGAAACAAGTTCAGATGTATTTATAAAATTAAATTAAAACGAATATTTTTTTCAAAGGTGCTCAATACTATATAGAATATTTATTATGTAAACATTTGTTTGGTTTATACAACTGGAGTCGTGTTTCGGTGATACCACTTCATCAAAGCTCAAAATGATAATGAAAATAAATTTGGACATTCGGTAGATAAGAAAAACTAATCAGAAATCAGAAGAAAACAAAAGTTTGTATTTTTGGTTTATTTTTCTTATCTACCTATTGTCCGAATTGATTTTCATAATCATTTTGAGCTTTGATGAAGTGGTATCACCGAAACACGACTCCAGTTGTATAAGCCAAACAAATGTTTACATAATAAATTATATATATATATATGATAGATAGATAAGGAAATTGTTTAAAATGAATAAATCCGATATATTTTATGTAATTAACCCTTAAATGCTTTATTTTTTGTATTGGTTTGAAAAAAGTGAAAAACGTTTCATAAGGTTAATATAAAGTAGTATAAATGATTTATTGAACAAAATGTGCAACAAATGGCGTAACATTGTACATGTATAACAAAACACTACAATATATGCATCTAAATAATCATAATACACTAGAGAATCATAAAATAAATTATATTGCAAATGTGCAACAAATGGCATAACATTGTACATGTATAACAAAACGCTACAATATATGCATCTAAATAATCATAATACACTAGTAAATTATAAAATAATTTTTACTTTCAATTATAATGAACAGATTTAAAAGTTTAGGCTCTTCAACTAGGTAGATGACACTCATCCGTGACATTGAAGATACTGATTACCTATTTAGCGGGTGTGCTGATGCAACATCATACTAATACCTACTCCCACTTGCCAACAGGCTCGTTGCAGATGTGAAACAAGTTGCAGTTTGACACATTTTTGTTGAATATTATATTTAAATAGGCATTTTGTAATGTGTCATATTTGTAACAGAAAGCATTTTAGGGTTAAATGATGTTAAATTTGATGGATTGTAATTTAACGCAAAGTCTGTAGTAATGGAATATAATGGCTCAAGAATGGCTATGATCGAAACATGATTTTTTTTTTTTAATATTAGCCCTGTTATTCATTAAAAAAAAATAAAAAATAAAAAATAAATAAATATTATTTAGCTTTTTATTGATTCTAATTCGCTTCTATAAGCGGGTCTGCTACCAATGAGCTTATTTTATTTTCCTTCCCCAACTGTTTTTATCTGAAGCATCTAAACACCTTAAAAAATATATATATTAAAAAAAAAAAAAGCAACAACACACCGTATAAATAAAACAGAGGTTATACTAAGATATATATCTGTTAACAATCACTCCAATGGGCACTTTATTTATCTATCAAATAAGAACCAAATTAATTTTTTTTTTTAATTTAAACAAATTAAACTGTTTGTTGAATTATTCCAATGCATAGATATTGGTCAGTAAATAACTTCTCTTTTCGAGGAGAAAATGAGTGAGAGAATAAAAATTATTTATCTAAGACTAAAACCATCGCTGACCCCCGAATACAGAGTTGTCCAGCCGAGCAGCTTTCGTTATCACCAAGGGTGTTACAATCTTATACCTCATCATTGTCATCATCATTTTTTAACATTCTAATATAATTTATGCATGATTTTTGTTTTATTTGTTTTGTTAGTGTTTCTTTTTAATTATTAATTTTATATAGAACCTGTTTTTGGGAAAAAAAAAAAAAAATTTTTTTTAATTTTTTTTTTTTTTTTCAAAGTCACTATTTTCTAATATACTATTTAAAAAAAAAAAAAAAAGTTACCACCAACCCCCCACTTAGTAGTTTTTAGTTATTTTCTTATTCCCATGATTACAATTTTGATTTAATTTTTGAAAAAAAAATTTTTTTTTGTTTTAATTCTTTTTCTGGCATGCATGAGAGGAGGCCTAAGGAAGATACAGCAGTTTCCTTCTGCCTCCGAAAATTGAATGCAATGTTTTATTATATTTCTAATTTGGTATTTTCTGTAAGTATATTCCCAACATCACTCACATGTAATATTTTAATTTTCTTTTGTATTAAGGTTCCACACGCCTGTCTAAGACAAAAAAAAAATGTAATGGTTTATTATTGAGTTGGACTGGGGTTATGTATTATAGCAGTGTATATACATATTTGATGACTGACAACACTGTGTATATGTATATATATATCTACCTGTATGTGTGTTTTATTTATATATATATATATTTATATATATATAATATTGATGTTTATAGGTGGCTTGTTTATATTTTATCCTTTGCTCTATTGCCGTGTGCTGATTGTATGGGTTTGACTTATTGGTTCCTTCAATTACTTGAGTTACACAGCCAACATAAATTAACAAAAGAAAAAAGACGCAATTTGTTTGTTCGTAGGTAATTACACAAGGCCATTTGTTATTAAAAAAAATCTCGGTCATTTTTTTTTTTTCTCTCCCAAATTTTACTGCTTGTTTTTTTTTTTGTAATTATTTTTTTTTATGTGAATCTCTTTATTCATATGAAGTTAGGTATGTGTATATGTATTTGCATGTAAAAGAATTCACTCCTAAACTAATTAACCGATCATTATGGATATGGGAACACAGGTGCTAGGCATAAGGGTGGGTAATATGGGCTATATTTAGTTTAGTGTTTTATGCAAAGTGGGCGAAAAGTGTGTGTATGGGGGGGGGGCCTTTGTGAAAATTCAGATTTTTGTGGAATCTAAGCGTTTGACTATCTATCACCAAATCTTCAAAACAGTAGCAGGTCGAGGTTTCACCCTGACCAAGACGTTGACCGTGCATGGTGGAGAAAAATCCAGTACGGACCCTGCTGCATGGGATAAACACAAGAAAAATGATGACTGAGGGTGTAATGGTGTCGCATGATATATATATATATATATATATATATATATATATATATATATATATCATTAAATATTACAGATGTTCTACACAGATAAAAACCAGCAATTAATGAAATTAATTTTGATAACTGAAAATATCCTAAACTGCTTTTAATACCAATACTCGATTAATACTTGCTAAACATTTAAAAATATGTGTTATTTAATCAATACCTATCCACTGAAGATGGCTTCGGTAGGAACCGAAAGTATTAAGCAACATAACGAGTACGGCAAATCCATCTGCCAGAAACTCGAAAATTAATCATAGATCTAGAAAGGATCTATGAAAAAATATGCAGACATAAGCATCTGTAATATTTAGTGAAACGTCTTCAAGAAAGAATTCTGTCCATATATGTAAGGTTAGTGGGAGAGAACCCCAGCAGAATGCTCGATTATTAAGAAAAATTTTTTTAAATAAGAGCGTAATATTTTATATATGTATTACAGAAGATCAGAACTACATCAGTTTTTTCCGGGGAGACAGACATAAAGAGAGGCTGAAGAGAATCTGGCATAGGAGACCAACTATAGGTCTCATTTGTTTGGATTTGAAACCGACGGTATTGATGTTGTTCTGAACTTTTGTAATTTATATATATATATATATATATATATATATATAACAAAAGTCTCACTAAAACAGAGGCTGAAGAGAGTTCGGCATAGGAGACCAACTAGAGGTCTCCTTTGTTTGGATTTGAAACCGACGGTACCGATGTTGTGCTGATCTTCTGTAATATATATATATATATATATATATATATATATATACTGCTAATACTTGCTTTCATTTAGGTTCTAACTTGGTTTAATCCTAGAAAACACATTGAGATCATTTTGTGGATACTGGGAAAAAGAGTGGCATCAGGGTTCGCTAAATGTTCATATAATGTTGGAATTGCTTATCCGAATTGTTGTCGTCGAAGCGGCATAATAAATATGACAAACACATACGTTGAAAAGAAGAATAAGTTTATATTACTGTAATACAATGTGACAAGTGTAGTTTCTGCTATATGTCTCTGTATTTAAATTCCATCCATCGTGGGATAATGTGGCACAAGGCCGGCAGATGGGGAGAATAAGTCAGCGCCACAAGTGCACTCTGATCCCTTAAAAAATTTCCTGGGCAGCCCCGTCAGCATTTCCCGGGGAGAGGCGCTTCCTCCAGTTAGCAATGAACTAGCTCCTTCTCAAAGAGGGAGGGTAAGTCCTGGGAAGTGTGGATCTTCAATGACTATCCAGAACTAATATCACAGCCCAACAGATAAAAGACTTCGCAAATGCCTGGTCTTTGTCAGACTGATTATCGAGAACGGATCCTCAACTGGTATGTACCGTGTCCGCAAATAGCTCGGCTACTTGACTCTTTGAGTGAATTACAGTCAAAGTATTATGTACTTATCGGAAGAGTCCATTGTTTATCTAAATAGGGGTGATACCACAATACTAATCTTTGTTATTTTTGTCAATCTAAACTATAGGGAAGGGGAGGGATTTATTGCAAAATTGAAATATTAACTTTAGACTACATCTGAGGGTGGGATGGGTTAGGGTGTCTGGATTTATATATATTATGCAATTACTGGGTGGGATACTCGGTCGACTATTTATCACGAATTGTTAAGTTGGTAGTGAATGATTTCGAGTTAAATGTGAAAAGGTTAGAAAATATAATTATAGTCTATCAATGATCTTGTTTGTTCTGAATCGTACAGCCAGAATGTAGCCATTCAAATAATATTAAATATTTGCTCTTGGTTAATGTTCCCATGTGGGAACATAAAACACATAACTCTTTTTCATTCATAGAAATTAGGTGTACAAATTTTTTTTTGTTCTTTTAAGAATTGATTTTTTTTTTTTTTTTTTAGATTCTTAGATTAAAAGATTTTTTTTTTTTTTCTTGTGAACAAATAATTTGTCAATCTAAACTAAATTTTGGGTATTTGAGAAATTTTTATGTGATATTTTTGATATGCCACACTGGAATTAGCTCTAAATATTATTTTGAAATACTTTTCTAAATATTAAATTAAAATTATTTTCTGTTTTGAAATGTAAATTACTTAACAATGAAGTGCATTTTTTTGTGGCATTTTGAGAATGTAGCTATTTATTTTATATATATATATATATATATATATATATATATATAAAATAAAATGGTACTTATATCTTACTGTGATTTAATATCAAATTTAGACAAAGAAACTTGCATGCGTTTCTGAATTTGTTCAAATATGCTCTCAATTTTTCCAGAAACGCGTGTAAGTTTTCTTTGTTCTGAAATTGACATTAGATCACAGTATTATTATATAACTCTAATCTGTCGTTTTATTTATTCCTTGCTCTATTTAAATTTTTAAATAACTATTTGATATTGAATATTGAGCTTTATTTTTTATGGAAATTGATTCTCATAAGAATCGATCTGCTGAACTATATAAAAGAATTGTTTTTGTCTTATCACATATCTCTCTCTCTCTATCTATCTATCTATCTATATATATATATAACTAAAAAGAGTTAACTGAAAGAAGAAATGATAGTGCAAGAATAATGCTACGCGATAGAATAACCGTAATTAACGGAGAGGAAGTTTCAAAGAGCTTTATAATCCGTAGACAAAAAAGGAAAACGCCATTTCTGCTTTCACGCTACTGCCATTAGTCTTTTATCTATGGAAGTCAATTCTAAAAGAAAATCCTGTTTATTTTCACGGAAAAGTTTAATGTTCATTTTACTTTTCATCAGTGGAATAATTAGCACATGTGCACACCCGGCGTACCACATTTTGTAACTGAAGATTTTTTTAAAAATGTGGTAACTGTTAATCTTCCTGTCTCTCTCTCTTAGATTGGGCGTGGTTGGTTATATAACCCCCCCCCCCCTCATCTAAATTAACTTGATGTTATGTTTTTAGATGAGGGTGTTTGTTCATTTTTTAGTTTTTTTTTTTGTTTTAACACCTGTAGATGCACTGTATTTATAAAAAAAAAAAAAAAAAATTTGACAAATCAAACGAAACAATGGCGGAGATTTTCTTTCCTGTTTGTCTGTAAATGTTGGACAAGGAAAGACGATCGGACTGTTGTTGTTGTTGTTTTTTTTTTTCTTTTAAGAGAGAGAGAAATTGTTGATTGTCAATTCTTGGATGACGTATTTCCCGTTGTTCATTCTTGTTAGAAACTAGAACAGAAAATATGTATCATCTCGAAAATGTTATGGGCCAACGGCAATCCTTTTTAGAAGACTCTGTAACTTGCGACTAGTAAATTTTCATCTAGACATCGACATCAGTTTAGTCTCTCGGCTTCTCAATCGCACGCATCCCTTTCACCAATACACCCCCACACATCCACATATGCATAACTCAATACTTATGAGCCGTAGCAAGGTCACCTATTCAACACTCTTAAAAAAGACAGGTTACTTAAAATCTGGCCCATTGGCATAATAGTAAGAGTGTTTGATATTATGCGGGATGGTCAAGGTTCAATCCCTGGTCAAGTCATACCAAAGATTAAGATGGTACTTGATGCCCTAAACACTCACCCTTGATCCTCACCTCACGATGCTAAGTGGAGTAATCCTGGGAAAGGAGTGGTGCCCTTCCCTACACTATCTAATGAAAAGGGAGCCTTTGGGTTGCCCTTGACTATGGTTGACCACTCTACCTACTTATGCACCTTGTACATGTCCTCTTCAACAATACCAGGCAGAATACACACATACATACATACACACATGCATACACACATGCACACACACATACATACACGCATTTTATTGTATTATTTCCCTTGGTTAGGGGTCTGATGTTTTCTGACAGCCTGCAATTCCAGTCTCCAAGCATGACTGTCATGAGGATTGGTTCCGTTCCAATTCCATTCCACCTCAAGATTTCTACATTTTCTTATCCAAGAGTCGCTCCTCTCAACATGGCCGAACCAACGTAGCCAACTGATCGTCAGGGGTTCATCAAGTTCTGGTATATTCAGCCTCGCAAACAACAGGGTATCAGAGCTGATATGCTTGATCGTATCTGACTCGACATTGCATATCAATGTGATCATTGCTCTGTCATTATGCTGAAGATGGCCCGTGAGAAGAGGGTGGGTACCCAGCACTCACCTCCATACAGCATCACGCTCTTAACACAGCTGCTATACTATACCCCCCCCCCCCGGTAGTGATGAGAGGGATAACTCGCGATGTCAGGACTAGCAACAGTTTGTGGAACTTACCCCGTGCTGATTTTATGTAGAAAATGATTTTTGTCTAGACGAATCCTCTAGTTGCAAAGCAGCCTCGTTTCCTTTGTAGAAGGAATGCGGTCATTTCTGCACGTTCTTGTAAAAAGCTAACGACCAAATATATGGTAGATGTGTTACTGTTTATTATGGTAGGTCATAAATAGCCTTCTTAGCTCGTAGCATTCCATTTTAGAGCGGAATTCCAACTGGATTTTTGTTCTAGTGGCATCATCCCGTGATTGCGGAAATGGTCACGTTTTCAAGCTTTCACCCCCATCCTATGTCTCCTTCTCCTGGGGATTGTTACAGCGTGAAACTGCAGTAGCGGATATTTAAATATCTAATATATAAAGTAAAGTAAGTGTCTTTCTCGAATTTTGTCATCGATAGCTTTCTTCCTACAAAATCAATATTTGATTTGTCAGTTCTTTAGATAAAGCGCTGCAGCATATTAAGAAGAATAAAACGTAAATACTTTGACAGGATCAGAATTATTTTCCTATGGACGCCATCTTTTTTTTTTTTTTTTTAAAGAAAGGGGTGTGTAACTCTGTACTCGTTAATACAGAGTTACTCCCCTTTCTTTTGAACAAAGAAAAAATATTTGGAAGAAAAAAACAGCATAGTAAATTTTTAAAAATTTAAAAACTAAAACAAATTGCAAGTACAAACATTACCGGGCAACACCAGGTAGGGGGCAGCTAGATGAAAATATTTATTTGAAAATCTTATTAAATTACTGATGTTTCTTTATCAGACAACTTTTTTATTTTCTGCAAGAAAATTGAATATTTCTAAATGAATTTCTGTGTAATTATCAACATACTTCGATAGTATAGTAATTATTTTTTTTCAGTTTAATCAAATAATTCTAAAGAATTTTTTGGTAAAAGTACAGAATAATTAACACTCAATAACTTGAAAATAAAAAATTTAAAAAAACACGTAATTTATATCAAACACATTAAAATGAAATTCTCTACCTAACCAGCCAAGTTTTAACATAACATTTTGTCACACTTTATCTTCTATAAAATCTGTCTTTTTAGTACTCAACATTAATGGTGGCCAAGACATTTTGTCCGCCATTAATGTTGAGTGTAAAGAAGACAGATTTTATAGCAGATAAAGTGTTATAACGTTAAAACTTGGCTCGTTAGGTAGAGTATTTCATTCTAATGCATTTGATATAAATTGTTTTTTTCTTTCTTTTTCTTTTTTTTTGTTTTACCGAATTTTCTTTTTTAATATATTTCTTTATTCCTTTTTACCTGGAAATAATTTATCACAAATCTTTAAAAACATCTTTTTCTTACTTTGATCATTTTATACAATCTGATGATCACACGTTCGAAAGACTTTGATTCTAATAAACCCACGACTCATAATTAGCAAAGAAAAAGGTTAATTTTTATTTATTCAATTATGTGTAAAGATTCCAAGTAGTTTAAAAACAAAACAACAAATAAAAAACATTGGAATTTTGTCAGAAATTTTTTTTCTCATAACAATAAAAATAATAATAATATCTACATTAATTCTTTATACAATATTTTACAGTTCAAAACTATTTTTTTTTGTTTTTTTTTTGTTTGTCAAGTTTGTGAGAATTCCCTGACCGCATATAGCAACAATTGGCCTTGGTTAGCTATCCTTCAAAAAAAAAAAAAGTGTGTGTATATATATATATATATATATATATATAATATGTATATTATTGATGGCTGTGAGTATCGGCTTTTGGCTGGCTCAGAGTTTTTGATTTGCTCTTGTATACAGTGCTCAATGCCTTCTCAGACAGAGCATTATAATATTTTTAAATACTCCATATATTATAATTGAATTGTGTATTTTAATTAGTCGTTAACGGTGGTTTCATGTGCGAGTGATCATCAGATAACCTAAAAAATAAAACGTTCTTTTGAAATTGTTCGTGTGTGAAACCACCAGTAATGACCAATTAAAAACATGGAATGTAGTCAATTATTATAAAGCTTTGTCTGAGAATGCATCGAACCATATATATATATATATATATATTTGTACACGCAAAACACCATTATCTTTTTATTTGAAAGAAAGACTCAATCCCTTTTTATTCAAGAGTCATAGGTTCACAAAATGCTTCCTTATCTAAAAATTATTATAATTGAAATTGGTTCTGACACCCAACTTTACCTACGACAACCAAATGGTCTATGGCTGTGTAATAAAGTTCCCCTTCGAGTTCACTCCTATCCCAAATCCCTCCCACCCTCCATTGTTTTTTTTCTCTTTTTTTTTATCCTTCCTCATCAATCTTCAAAAGAAGAAATACCCCCCCCCCTCCCTTGATATGATAGGGAAATACTGAAAAGAAATAAATGACAAGTACATAAATTTATAATAAAAGTTACTCCATTGTTTACTTTGTTTTTTAAAAATATATTAATTTTTTATTTTTTTCATTTTTTTCCTATCTGGTTTTATATGCCATATGTATATTTTCACACTAATAAATATATTTTTTTTATATATATATATATATATAATAAAGTAAAGTAAACCGGAATCACATAATCACCGGTACAATAATTTATTTCGACCCTACAGCCTTATTCAAGCATCCAAGCGAGGCGATTACATTTTTGAAAATAAGGCCGGAGGGTCGAAATAAATTATTGCACCAGTGATTATGTTATTCCGGTTGACTTTACTTTATTTTATTCTTGCTCTATTTATTACATTGAGCTCTCATACTCGGATTTCCTTCTGGAATTTATTTCACTCTAACACACCATATATATATATATATATATATATATATATATATATATATATATATAATTTGGATAATATAAAGATACATTTTATATTAGATCCTATCGTGATAAGGAGATGCTCGATATTGTAGATAGAGCATTAATATAGGAAATATTGAAATGATAAAAAAATAAAATTTGAAAGTTTACAAGTTTAAGAAAGAAATATAATAAACTGACCTTTAATCCATGGATTTTCAAAGAATTGTTCTTCTCAAAAGAAAAAAACAATGAAAAATACTAATTATTAGTTAGCATTAATTTGAAAATTTGCAACAAAATTAAAAAAAAAAAAATAATCCAGTTTATTATATTGCTGGCTTGAACGCCTGATGATTGAATAAACTTGTAAACTTTCAAATTTTATTTTTCAACATTTCATATATATATTAGTAATCATTACTATTACCAATATCACTTTTAAAAGAAACACAGTTGAGAAATTAGTAAAAAAAAAAACAATTTACATTGCTGTACCTACTCATTTGTGACCTATTTGTGTTAAAAAAATTAATAGACGTCATAAGCATTTAAAGTTCGCGTAAATACCGATTCTTAGCAGTTCTGCTGACGTTACTAACTAAACAAAGATGGTTACTTTTCTCAAAATCGGTATTTATGCAAACATTATAGGCCTATAACTTCTATTGAATGGATATATTTTTTAACGCAGGTATGTCACAAATGAGTAGGCAAAGCATAGTAAATTTATTTTAGCTAATTTCACAACTGTATTTCCTTTGAAATAATTTATGTTGGTAATTGTGAAGATTAATATATGTATACTTTACTATTCATATATATATATATACATGATATATAATATTATAAATTAATATTATATATTACATATATATTCTGTATTTCGTCTTACAGTGCTCAATATGTGAGCAGGCTTATTAGTAATATAAAAATATACTTATGGCAAGTAAGCTACATAGAAACGTTTGTTTCATTCCCACGTGTCAGTAAGGTCACCTTTTAATTAATTAACCCATTTAAAAGTGGGAAGCACCAAAATCCCTCTCTAACAAAGAGAGTGACACCCATTGGCTGAGTGGGTAATAAAACCAATGACTGTAATTGGTTGATAGCAAGTGCCAGTTAGATATAAAAGTAACCATTAAATATAAATTCATGCAATTAGCCTGATGATTTCTCCCTGGGAATGAAGCATAAACTTATCTTTGTAGCTCACTTGCCATAAGTATACTTTCATACTACTCATATATATATATATATATATTGATATATATATAGATATCTTAGACAGCATTTGATCTTTTCAAAATCATAGAAAATAGATATAAAAAAAAATAAACTTACTAAAGTCTGTAAAAACTATGAATGGAAAACTGCAATAGATGTGACATCATATGAATCAACAAGTTACACTTTTTTGCCATGCTTGGTTATGTTTTGTTGGCATTGGTATTCACAGGCGTGACCACATGAAGGTTGCCAATTTCCCTAATAAGGGTGATATTCTGACAGGACTCTATAATGGAATGCTGAATCATCAGTCGTCATCACCCCAAGAAAACAATGATTTAATTAGACAGATAGATAAATAGTCAATGAACAATAAAAAAGTATTTTTTTAAAAACATCAAAGACAATGAATTTACACTTTAGAAAGGCAGCTTGTTTTTTTGATTAGCGTCACCGTCTTTGAAATAAAAACAATTAAAAATTTTTTTTTTTTTTTTAAGTAAAGGGTAGGTGAAGCACTCTTTAGCTTTGGTGGGCAATCGCATAGAGATGGTGTCTCGATAAAAACACTGGTCCCCATCACCTCACTGGGTTGATGTCAGGATGGGCTTAAAAAAATATTCGCCTCAGTTAAGGAAATGACTTCCAAAGAAACCTGACCAGAGATAAGTTTTCAAGTCAATTTCTAAAAGCTGTCCAACACATGCCAGGATGTAAAACGGATGTTAAACCAAATATGATGATTATGATCAAATTTTGTTTTTAAATAAACGTTAACTAGTTCAGACCCCAATAATAACAGATAAATGCATTTTGAGAGCATCTGTTAACAGATGTTGATCGTAAGGGAAATCTTTGAATATAATTTTGATCTGTGACGGCATTCACCTGAAGTCATCTGAGACGGCTGAAAGTGAATTTGCAGCGTCGTGAATCCAGATGGCTCATTCACGTTTGTTCATAGCTGACTCCTCATCGTTCTTCAACCAATCTGATTCGCAAGGCAACAGCTCCGGCCCACTTACCGAGGAGGGGACGTCTGTGAATGTGTGTCTGTGTGTAGTTCGTTGCACAGACCGTGATCGTCCGCTCGTTGTGCCGATCCAAAGTCGTTGTTTGATTCCGACACTGGTCTCAGTCATTGCTGCAACAGAAGAATTCTCACTCCAAATAAAATCTCCACTCTCATTTAAAACAAGTAACAAAGTTTTATTCTTTTGCCGACTACAATAATGCCCGTTTTCTTACTTTGAATAACAGACTTGCAAATGAGACATTTTAGCCAAACCAAATCAAAACACAGGTCCAATAGCTTAGAGCCTGCACTGAGGATTGAATCTGATTATCACTTAGCACTTTATCTGTTGCGCCACGCGTCCTTGTAGACGATACTAAGAATACAATTACGAATTACTTAAGACTTCTGCCCGGTCATGGTTGCTGGGACGAGAGCAAGCTACCCCCCCCTGGGATTAAAGAAAGGGTTCCGTTCGAAATTCCATACAGATTCCCGAGTTTGACGGAAAGATTCCCGAGTTCGACAAGATACACCTGAAGAAGGTCGGAGGTTGCATCTGTTGAAACGTTGTGATAAAAACACTCAAGATGAGAACAGAAGTCCGAATAATCCATTTCGATACAAATTATCAATCCTCATCTAAAAAATTCAGAAATTTTCTATTTATGTATATTTATCTTTTCTGATCTAAAGATATAAATGCTGTCAAATGTTGGGAAAAAAAAAAAAAAAGTATCTACATCAGAAGACCTGATAATTAAATTTTCATGTGTGTGCGCTTAACGAATGCATGTACATTTCTTTCGGTTGTTCGTGTGATGCATATTTAGAGGATAATTATGTGACAGACTGTATATCTAACAAACATGGAAATGAGAAATAAAACCAAAAACAAACTAATACTAAGTCATGATTTGAAACGATGTTTTGACAAGAACAGGCTTTATATCCTGTATTCTTGATGAAGCCTATTCTATGTGAAATATTGATTCAAATCATGACTTAGTGTTAAATTTTTTTTGTTCCCATTGTCTTTCTGCTTTACTTTTCATTTCCATGTTTTATATATATATATATATATATGGTACTTTGAAAACTGATGGCTAACTTTGAGGTTATGTTTTATATGTGTATATAGGTCAGGAAACGCTTGAAAACAAATACTGATGAATATTCGGTTAAAAAGGTAGTATAGTCCTGAACATAATGCAATAAAAAAAAATTTTAATTTGTGTATAGGCGATAAATATTGTTTCCTTTTTTTTATTGCATTAGTAAATTTGGAAAAATTTCGAGTTAAAATTTAATTAGTTTCACGCATGTAAGCTTCAGCAGAACACGCTTGAAATGTGTAAATAATCGCTAATGTAGTTGTTTAAAAAAACGGAAGTTAGTGAAGAAATGATATATACATAAACCATTTCTTCTCCAACTTCCGTGTCTCTGATTTATTTACACATTTCAAGCATATTATTTTTTTACAGCTTTAAATGCGTTAAATTTTTACTCAAAATTGTTCCAAATTTATTAATATTTAACAAAAACAACAACAAGAAACAATATTATCGCCTATACACATTTTTTAATTTTTTATCACATTATGTTCAGGACTCTATACTACTTGTTAACCCAACATTATTTATGGTAAACATCTAACACTTACAATGTGTGTGATAGTGCACTGTTATTTCTACTTATGGGATAGATAAACAATATCCCTGTGACAGGGTCACGTGTAAAATAAGACTGGGCCTGGTGTTGCCACATACACCAACAAAACCATGACAAAATGACACTAAACAAATATAAAAGCCGTAGGGCTCAGAAGAAAGATCCGGTCAGCATCCTGCAAATGTTGGCCCTTCTTATTTCAGATAACAGAATACAACAGACCAAATACAGGGAAATAAATATGATTAACACAAACCAAAGACTATTCCGAGGAAGAAATGGACCACAAAGGAAATTAGACTAGTAATGGGGGAGTGCTATTATAAAAGCAACCCACACACGCAAAAAAAATTAGTTTACACATATAGAACATAATTCTAAGGTTATGCCATCGATTTTCCAAATATCCTGCGTAGATGCCGGTGATCCTGTATTGCATCCCTTTTTTTTTTTTAATTTTGTTTTCTTTAATTTTAGTTGTTTTTGTTGTAGATGTTATGCCTCATTTTTTTTACTCTTCATCATTTTCATCATAACCCCCCCCCCCTAAAAAAAAAGAAAAAAAACGCTAATCAGATTTCAAACGAATTTATCCTAAAAAAAATAAGCTTAAAAAAAAAAAAATTAATAATTAATCAGAATATTTATAGATTTTATTTTGGTATAGTTTTATTAATTACATGACTTTGATGGCGCAACGGATAAAAGTGCTAACTAATAATCAGTTGTGACACTCTTTAGAAGGTTCAGTCTTCAGTACAAACGGTACTAAGAATACAATTGCAAATTACTGAAGATTCTACCCGGTCATGGCTGACGGAACGAGAACAATCTACCCCCGTGGATTAAACAAAGAGTTCCGCTCAAAATTCTGTACAGATTCTTTAGTTCAACAAAACACACCTGAAGAAGGTCGGAGGTTACATCGTCCGAAACGTTGAGAATAACATCCAAGATGAGAACAGTAGTCCGAATAATCCACACGAACATACATTGTATTTTATTCATGCTAGCAATAATTAGTTTTGATGCTACATATCCAGGGAACCATATTTAATTAACTAACTTGAGTCTCCATGAGGGTAAAGTTAGACGAGGTTAGTTTTTAATGTGGAAAAAATCCAGTTCCCAAAAAGGGGATTAGGACAAAAATAAAAATTGAACTTTCCTACCTTATTGAGAACGGGACATGTACCACACCTTGATCCTAGCTCAGAGAGTCTAGTTACTTTTGAATTGAATTTTTTTTTTATTTATTTTTTTTTTTATTCACTTTTTCTTATTCTTGAGCCGAGCTGTAATATCTAATTTTAAGCTTTCAGTGAGTACATTTTATTTTCTCCGCTTGCCTCTCCCTCCTCATTTCTGAAGGACAAATAATCTTTGGTTAAGACTATATTATTTTACTCTTTAATCCCTAAAAGACGGTATTTTTTTTTGTTTTTTGTCCTTCCCAAACTCATAAGCTATTTTTTTTATTATGATGAAATGTTTTTTTCTTTTTTTCTTTTTTTCTTTTTTTTTTCTTTTTCTTTTTCTTTCTTTGTTTCTTTTCCTTCTCATTTTTTGCGTTTTCTTTCTTTCTTTCTTTTCCTTCTCTTTTTTGCGTTTTCTTTCTTTCTTTTCCTTCTCATTTTTTGCGTTTTCTTTCTTTCTTTTCCTTCTCTTTTTTGCGTTTTCTTTCTTTTCCTTCTCTTTTTACGTTTTCTTTCTTTCTTTTCCTTCTCTTTTTACGATTTCTTTCTTTCTTTTCCTTCTCTTTTTACGATTTCTTTCTTTGTTTTCCTTTACTTTTTACGATTTCTTTCTTTCTTTTCCTTCTCTTTTTACGTTTTCGTTCTTTCTTTTCCTTCTCTTTTTTGCGTTTTCTTTCTTTTCCTTCTCTTTTTTGCGTTTTCTTTCTTTTCCTTCTCTTTTTACGTTTTCTTTCTTTTCCTTCTCTTTTTTACGTTTTCTTTCTTTCTTTTCCTTCTCTTTTTTGCGTTTTCTTTCTTTCTTTTCTTTCTCTTTTTACGTTTTCTTTCTTTCTTTTCCTTCTCTTTTTTTACGTTTTCTTTTCTTTTTTTCTCTTTCTTTCTTTTTCTCTTTCTTTTTCAGCAAAATTCACCAAAATTAATTACGTAATAGACTAAGAACAGATTAATTCAACAAAGTCTCACCAATTCCATCATCTGTCAAATACATTTGTCAGGTGTTTTATAGTTCGGTTTTAAATCTTAGAAAATGTTATCTGCTTTTTAACGAATGAACAAACGAAAGTGAAAGGTTTAAAGCATTTCATTTTTAAAGTTGGCACAAGGCCAAACATTTAGGGTATCAAATCAAGGATCGAATTCATTACTGTACAGATGAGGATGGTATTTGTTCAAAAAAATTAATCTCCAGGAAAAAATAAATAGTTTTTTTTTGTTTTTATTTTAGATTTATTCATAAAACATTGGTCAGTTTGTCTTCATGACTTGTTTAGTCAGTTTCATTTGATGAACCTGTCTTTGACTTTGAGGACAGCCTCGAGGTGTCTTGGAACCGGTCGCAGGCATTCGTCTTTGGCAATCCTGGCTTTTAGCTCATCCTTCATATTACAGCAGGATTTGTTTGTGTCTTGTTCCACTACGCGCCACACAAAGACGTCGAGAAGGCTACAGTTAGGCAAGCTGAGGGCCAAGATGTTAGGTGAAGTGTAGTCGACAAACTTTTCTCACAGCCAGGCTGCTCCGGCACCTAGTCTTGCTGCCACACGTACGGCCTACGTAGTCGATCCAGGATTTCACTACCTCTCTCAGAACTTGGGGTAACCATCAGTGTTAAGCCTGAGTCTCATCAGGGAAGAAGTGGAATGGCATGTCGTCATCACCAGTGACAAACTCGTGCGTTTGTATGGCGTCATATCGTAGATCATGCGTTTTTCGCTCTGATGTCGCCTCGTAATCGAATCCTGAATCTTTCAATTCCTTTCTGACCTTTTCTCCCATCCTCCTGCTGTCACTGAGGAAGTCTAAAATATTCTTATTTGGCTTTCCGGCATGGATTCCAAGAAGAACTATGTGCCTCTTTCACAAATATAGACGTTCAAAATTGACCATACTCAACATTTTGTATTATTTGTATACTGAGTATAATAATAGATAGATGCTAGCTTTCATGGTTACAGTTTTTGGAAAGGGAGTCTGGTGCAACTCAATTTTTTTGTGGTACCTGCAATCATTGGGTACACAAGAAGTGCAGTGGAATTACTGGTAGTTTGAAAGAGGATAACTTTTTAAAAATTAAAAAATTTTATTTTTTATTTTTAACTTAGTTCACCCGAAACAAGGAAAGTTTCCACTGTAGACGTAAAGGGCTACTGAGAATTAGGGTGAAAGTTTAGGAGGTAATCCTAAATTGGGAGTTGTGCAGCGAGATGCTTGTTTGCATTAGTTTCAAATTTCTGCATGTCGGTACAGTCTGGGAAAACAGGGAGCAGGGAAGGAGTTTCAAAGGCTGGCAGCTCGAGCAAAGAATCTATTGGAGTTTGTGTGCAAGAAGTGTAAAAAGACAATGGAGACGGATGAGAACTCAGATGTGCAGAAAGTAATATTTGGATTGCGAAGCGTTTGACGTTGTTCAGAAGTTTTGTTATCTTGGAGATACCATAGGAGGAGAAAGTGGAGAAGGTGCTTTTGTGATTGCACAAGTTAGGAGTGGATGGAGTAAATTCAGAGAACTTCTGCCATTACTAACCAGCAGAGCGTTACCACTGTCGACTGAGGGAAGAGTCTATTAAGCATGTGTACGCATGGTGATGATGTATGGAAATGAAATTTGGCCAATGAGGGTTGAGGACATGCGTTGCATGGAGAGAAATGGTATGATGGATGTGTAATGTGAGTCTTAAATACAAGCTGATAAGCTCAGAGGAAGATTAAATCTGGACAGTATAGAGAGATGTGTGTCAAACAGGAGTCTGTGTTAGTATGGTCACATTGAAAGATTGGATGAGAGTTCTTGCATTAGTAGATGTAGAACAGTTGAGGTAGCAGGGTCATTCACGTGAGATGGCCAAGGAAAACATGGGAGGAAGTGATAAGAATGGACTTGAGAGAAATAAGGATAAATAAAGACCTGGCCAGATATAGGTTAGTTTGGAAGTCAATTTCTAAAAGCTGTCCAACACATGCCAGCATGTAAAATGGACATTAAATCCAATATGATGATGAAAACTATAAAAATTCAGAAACCACAATTAATTCTACATAATCATTTTTCTAAACGAGTTGAAATTATTCCACCCACACAAAAAAAAAAATCGAATTACACGTTTATTGCTGAGTATATGTTTACAAAAACAAAAATAAAAATCCTCCTGGTTTCCTGCAGGTAATCCTCATAATGCACCTGTTGAACTCTTTCATAAGCCCTGGGGAGGGTCCACGATATTGGATGCAACTATGTATAAATACACAGGTGAAATATGGCAATTCAAAATAAATTAACAGGAAAACTCTTTGATATATTTACGTATACGGCAAAAGTAGGTATCTACACCAAAAATTAGGGAAAATTATCGAGTAGAATTTTAATTAAAAATATGAACGAGTTTTATTGTATTTTTCTGATTCTCCATTGGCACGAACGCAACTAACTTATGGTGGAAATATTAAAAAAAAGTTTTTTAAATTGGAAAGAAAATTATATTTACATTTAAAAGTACATCAAAACTCTCCGCTAAATAACCCCACCCACCAAAAATGAAATTCTACCTTTTTTAGGCAAGTTTAGAATCGGAAGCGGGAATTTAGAAAAGAATCGGTAATTGTATCGGAATCAAGAAAAAAAATTGGAATCGTCAATTGACAAATAAGCTACCTGGAAAGGTTCATGTTTTATTCCCGAAGGCCTGATGATTTCCTTTGGGAATAAAACATGGACGTTTCTGTGTAGCTTACTTGCCATAAGCACATTTTCATACTACTATTTATACATATCGATATTGAAACAGAGACACAACGGGTATTGTGATATTAGAGATAAGGATTTCAGTTCTATTCACTTGTTCGCATTTTCCGGATAATTTGGTCCCCCCCCCTCTCCCTCCCCCAAGTCTATAGAATTAACATCTCTTTATAAATGTGTTCTTTCTTGCTAGAAACCTGACTATGTAACAAAAGTTTGAGGCCGATCGAAAAGAGAAAGCGTGTGAAATGCCAAAGGAAGGCGAGGGTGGAGTTGGCAGCAGCAGCTTTAATAACAGAGATGAGGAATGAACAAGACATAAGCAATCACTTCCCTTCAGACAACACGAGGTAAGAAGCACATTCCTGCTGCTCCTGAATGTTCCTGCTGAGAAGGGTATCAACCTAACATTTTTTTTTTTGACATACCCCAACTATTCACGGTTCACTTCACCCCTACCCCACCATTGGTAATATATATTTTTTTATCACTGAAAAAGTGAACTCCGTTTCACTTAAAGAAGCTCAAAACGCCAAATATCAACCTTCAAAGAGCATGGAACCCTGGAAAAATACAAAATGAAGCTAATGTTCCGAGCAAGAAATCCACTCATAACATAAGAGGCATTTTCTCTGTCTGTCTGTCTGTCCGTCAGTCACAATTTTTTTAAAGAAATATCTTAACTTCTTTTAGAAATAGAAAATATTGCATTAATACTAAATTTCCGACAAATAAAGCGGATGCCATGACCGGAAATCGAAACCGAAACCTTGATATCTTCAGTCTGATGTTCTACTAACTAAGCTATTTAGATTTTCTTATAAATAGATCTTAAAACATTACTTTAAGAAAATAATTATAGCTTTGATGTGATGTCAGATTTATGATTTACGTCATGTTTTAAAACAGGAATTAAAACGTAAGCGATAATAAAAATAAATAAATGAATGGTTAAACATGAAATTCTTTTAATAGCCCAAAACCATTTATTTTGCTTCAACTACATATTGATATTAAAAAACTATTTTATATATAATATATGCTAGAATTTGGGGCCGTATATATATATATATATATATATATATAAAATGAAATAAAATATGAAACTAAAAGTATACTTTTAGTAGATAGAACCTATAGTGAAATGGTTTAAGCTCAATATACGAGATAGAGCAATTATAAAGATAAATGAAAGAAGAGGGATAAACATGTACGAATGACAAATTTATTTCAACTTCGATTACTTTGTATTGAACAATCGAAGTTGAAATAGCTTTGTCATTCGTGCATGTTTATCCCTCTTCTTTCAGTTAACTTTATATATATATATTATATATATATCTTGTTTTTAAATTCCCGACAAAGTTTTTCATGGTAAACAACTGATGATCCCTTAAATAATGTTAGAAGCAAACTAATATAATAACTGAAAAAGTTAAATTGACTTACATGAGTGATTTTCCACTGAACGGCTTGGGACTTACGTTTTTTTTTGTTTGTTTTTTTTGTTTTTTTTTAAATATAGTTTTAATGGTTGAGAAACTTCCAAGACTATATATATATAGTGATTGTTTATTTTCCAATGACCAAAAAATTCAGTCTTTTTAATCAAATCATTTATTTTAATTTTTGCATGGCAGAATTGAAGCTGGTCTTACAATAGTTTCTCAACGAGTAAAAAGCCATTAAACGCATTCACTCACGGTTCCTTAAAAACCGAAATGCAAGGCATATATAAAGTGTCACATCAAGCACAGAGCTCGTGGGGGAAAAACAAAACAAAAAGAACAACAGAAAGCAGGTAACACTTACAATAGAATGACAGAATTCCAATAAAGTCGCCATTTTGAAATTATCACAGAGCTCCGTTTTCAAATAGCCTTAGGGAAGATCAACCAATCATGTAAAAAAAACTAGTTGAAATGACCATTGGATAATTATTATTGTTATATAAGTAAAGTCAATATGTAAGATGAAATCTGAAAATATAGTCTACGGTAGTGAATTCAACTAACCTCTTATATAAGAGAGGGCTTATTTATTTTATTGCGATGGCCACATGGGCAAATTTCGATGGAGATGTATTTACATATTTTTTTAATTTATTAACTCCAGTGGAATAATTTAAAGTCCTGAGAATTTATAGTATATATATATATTACATACATACATACTAGACAAACTGTCTAGGCCCAGAAAATCTCATCTATTATATAAAGGGCAGTTGCCTGCTTGTGTGTGTCCACCTAAAAGTCAGAAAGTTAATATAGTAGGAAAATGATAATACGAAACCAGCAAAACAAAAACTGACCCAACAGGATCTGTTTTTGATACTACATGCTTAAAAGGTTTTCATAGTTATACATGTCACCCATGGAATCATTAATAAAATTCACAATCCTTTTTGCAATCCAACTATATTTGGTACAAATAAACTTGTAAATTTGAGGGAAAGGCTTGTTGGAGATCACCATTTTGTGGTAGGGTCGCGTTGTCTGTATTCCTTTTGTTGCATAGATATTCACTACGTCGAGCGAGAGAGCAAATTACTACTTTATCGTAGTTACTTATCAAATAAGTCTTAACCATTCGCGGAGGGGGGGGGGGGGGGAGGAGGAAGAGATCTTTCACCTGTATTTTCTTAGGAAAATATTTCCCTTAATCGGTTGTAGACTACATGTTAAAAATCATGTCTCATCGGTTCGCCTCCAAAACCTAGACTGGCTAAAACTGTCTTCTCATGGATCCCTCTGTTTCCCACGCAAAGGCCTGTGATGTCACAGAGCCTCTCGCAGGTGCAGATTGACCCTTGATCTGGGGTCTCGTCACGCAGTGAACTTGTCACGTCTGTGATTTCCGACTGTGAGAACAGGCCCTATTCTGCACTCGACTGCCGGGTTCACCCCTCGCTAATTCGCGCAAGTTAAACTAACGATTTCCAACAGATACACCCATTCCCATAGGGCCATTATCCAACATTTTTACTGGCCTTGTTTAAAATGACAAAAAAAAACGGTCATCAAATTTTCAGTTAAAAGGATGAACTTCTCTACAATTTAAACCAATTTTATTCAATCGTTTCCTTAACACAAAACGTGGTCCCGTAAGAGTTACGAAAACAGGAATAGAAGACAGGTTTGTACTACTACTACTACTACTACTACTATGATGACGACGATGACGACGACGTCTCTAACCAGGTGTCACACTAAAGTAATATATTTTCGTCTATTTCAGATCCAATAGATAACATACTTGATAGATAATTTAAGACGTTAATATATGTGACCAAAACAAGAAAAAAAAAATCGTTCCTTCCATCTCAGTCCAATCGAGAGTCAATAGATTTTGTTGTAGGGTTGCTGCGTCTGTATCTATTTTAGTGACCTTGTTTGAAATGAAAAAAAAGGGTTACAAAGTTTTTGTTTAAAAGGACAAACTTCTTCTCTCCAATTTAAACCAATTTTATTCAACCGTTTCGTCAACACGCAACATGGTCCAGAAAGAATTACGAAAACAGGAATATAAGACAAGTTGATTCAACTGACATGTATGTACTATAGAAATGGAATTGAGTCCGTTCGTTCCCTCTCGTTTAGAAAAGCCATTGCGAGAGGCAAGAAGAGAGATATACCATTTTTCTCGATGACGTCTCAGACGAAACTGATTATATTTTGCTGGAAACCGGCTTCGGCGGAAGCGGAAATAGCCGCCTACACAATGAAAGTTCTTATCAACCAACGTATCACTACGCAAGTGAGAACATGCCTGTGTGTACTTACCAAACCATGTACTAATCACTCCGTGAGTGAGACCACAGAAGTGCAAAAGAAAATAGATTGTAATTATATAACTACTCGAAACTTCACTCTATGCCCGACTTGTCCACCATGTTCCAGTCAGGAATTTCCATCAGTCCTTCTTTTATTGCCATTAAATGATAAGCACGCTTGGATACGATGTTAAAAATTGTCAACAATTAATAACTTTGACACATTCTTCTCGGCTGTGATGGCCGTCTTCAGTTCAGAAATAGTCTGAGGATTGTTTTGATAGACATAGTTAGCTGTACCAATCAAAATGTGGGCGGTTATGGTCCGGTGTATCTGAAGCCCATCTATGCTCTAACTGATGAGACGATCACCAAAATATTCTCGCATATTATTAAACAGCAAAAAACAAAGACTGTTGGACATTCATGACTGAAACTTGATGGACAAGCCAGACATAGACTGATGTTAATTTGTACTAAATATGGTTGGATTGTAGAAAGGATTGTGAATTTTATTAACGATTCCATGGGTGGCATTTAGGGGCCTCCCTGTTTGGGGTCTCACCATATATGTCAAACTTAATTGTGATATTTTGTCTGGTTACGCAATGGATAAAGGTGTTGATTAACAATCAGTTTTATGTGGCAGTCTTCTATAGGTTAAAATGTCACTCCTTACTACAGGTGATAATAACTAAGAATAACATTAAAATTACTTAACCCGGTGATGGCTGTCGGAACGAGAACAATCTACCTCAGAGGTGCACATTTGGAACATATCATTGAAGGTCGATAAAGTAAAGACTGTTGAACATTCATGACGAAACTTGGTGGACAAGTCAGGCATAGACTGAAGTTTATTTGTACCAAATATGGTTGGATTTCAGACAGGATTGGGAATTTTATTAGCATATTATAAGGGTGGCATTTTTTTCTGGGTCACCGTGTATTTAAAAAAAATTTTTTTTAAATGGAAGCTTTTTTTTTTTTTCCAATCTTCTCGACAGATTTGTATTTCAACCGATCGCTGTGGAGACGAGTGGAGTGATTGGCTCTGCCACACGCGACTTCCTCGACAACCTTGGTCTATTAATGACGTGCAACACCGGAGACAATCGCGAATTGTCTTGGCTTTACGAGCGCCTCTCTATCGCCATTATTCGTGGAAACACCTTGAATCTGCTCTCGGCCTGCCAAGCCAGCCGAACATTCGAACAAAACTATCTACTGTGATACAATTATATATAAGGAATCAAGATTTCTCGATATTGAACTAAATAATGTCCAAGTGACGAATAAGGTATTTATTAATTATTTATTGAATTATTAATCTTATACTTTACTTTTTCACCGAATGGATCAGTGCAATTTATTTGTTTCTTATTAAATGATTGAAAATTAAAAAAAAAAAAGAAAATAAATAAAATGGAAGCTTTTTTATTTTTTTATTTGTCTTCTCGTCTGATAAACAAGTTTCGATCTACATTGGAACGGCCATTTTTTTTTTTTTACATTCTTTTAATTGGTGACCCTCAGAAGATAATCTCCAGAGGTCAAATAGAAATTACCTTCACTTAAAAAAGCAAAAGAAAACATTAAAACAAATATGGCTCTTGTTAGGCTGAATAACAGCGATAATTTATAATTGTCTCTTGGAGTGATTGTTCGTTCGGGCAGCCTGTTCGTGTCGACATACTTTTATAATTGAAATGTTGAAGTCGTTGCTTTGCAGCAATGGTTTGGCATTTGTGAGAAAAGTGCAGGGAACTTGTTGGAAAAATATTATTCTAGGCCAAAAGGAAAAGAGAGGAAGAAAATAAATATGGAAGATAGCAAACACGAAATTGGCGCATAAGGGAGACAACCCGGACACTGACAAGTTGAAAAGTGGATTTTGTGCTTGCTTTTTTTTTTTTTACTCAAAAACTAGGAATACAAATTATTTTTTTTTTAAATGCAAAAAAATAATAAAGAGAACGTACAATGTAAAGGAAATATAGTTACTAGTATGATCAAGTCTGGTATGAGGCCAGATATCGTGAGCGATATGTATTAAGCTGTTGCTTACCCTCTATTAATTACCCTGGATGATAAAGTTAAATGCAGGGTCGGCTTTTGGTCGAGATCAAAGTGTAGTATCTGTTCCGATGGATACTGCACCCTATAGACTGGTATTGTCTTGGCCTTCGGGGCTTGATTTACGCCGGTCTATGGGATTGTCCTGTGCAGTTCTAGGAGGTCCACCCTCCCAGGCTTTGCCTACCCCCTTTGGGGAGGAGTAAGTTAATTGCTTACTGCTTGAGGCGCCCCTACCGGGGAATGCCGACGGGGCTGCCCAGGCAATTTTTGATGGTCAGAGTGCTCACCTCTCGAGCGCTGGCTTTTCAACCCCCACTTTCCGACCCGAGCTTGGGTCACATCTTACTTGTGGGAGTAGGATAAAAACTGGCCTTGTGCCTAACTCCTGGAGAGGAGTAAATTACTCTGGATTAGGACAAAAAATAAAAATTGCCGCAGTTTAGAAAAACAGATATTACACTTTGATCCCTGAAGAAACGGACTATTATATATATATATATATATATATATATATATATATATATATATATATAAAATAAAAGTGAAATATAAGCCATTAACAATGCAAGATTAATTTATTATTATTATTTTATTTTTTTTTTACATTAATCTTATTAATTTCGGAATAAAATTCCATCATTAGAGGTGACCAGTATTGAGTCATTTTTTTTCCATCAAAAACAAGAATAAACAAATTTATTTATATATATATATATAGGGTGGGCAAAAATAAGGGTCCTATTTTTAAAAATTCATAACTTTTTTATTTATTGATTTTTTTTTTTTTTTTTTTTTTTTTAGAACAAGTAAAGGACCCCTTCCGAAGCAAGCATGAGCCGTATTAGCCCTAAGGAACGTACCCTCATTTAGAAAACATTATTTTTGCTTAAAAAACTCAAAACGGTGTAAAAAACAATACTTTAGTTTTTGTAAGTTTTAAGAAGTGTTTTTCGGCTAAAATTTGTTTTGTTTATTTCAAAAAATCTCGGAAGGGTCAGTCTACACACACATAAAGTTTGGTGAGTTTAACTTTTATTTTGTGGAAGTTATTCATATTCAAGTTATTCAAATTTAAAGATAGGACCCTTATTTTGGCCCACCCTGTATATATATATATATATATATATATATATATATATATATATATATATATGTCCTCGAACAAAACAGTTTTCCACCACTTGTATGCCATCTTATGAAGATTAAAATCAAGATATAATGCTACTAGACCTTATGTCTAGAATCCTTATTCCAATTTAGATCAAAATCCATTACATGATTTTCATTCTAGAAAATGTCTACAAATTAAGGCTTTAGCTTAAGGTGTATTTGAAATTCAGGGAATCTTGCTAATTAGTGTCGAATGACTATGGATTAAATTCAATGCAAATCTGAAATATTGGAATTTTCAAATTGGGAGGTTGTGCTCATATTATGCTCCCTAAAACCCTTTAAAACTCTTGAAAGAAACAGAAATTTTCAACAGTGTTGATTAATTAATGTCTAATACCTATTGTTAAAACTTTAGACAAATTGGAGGTATCTGAATTTTCACAAAGGGCTTCCAACTCCTTTTTTACCCCTTTGCATGAAATTAAATTCAACTAAATATAGCCAACATTTCAACCCCTTACGCCTAGCAGCTGTGTTCCGAAATTCCTAATGATCGGTTAATCAGTTTAGGAGTGAATCCTGTACATACAAATATAGAAACATACTTAACTTTATATAGGGAGAGATATACGCTCTCCTATGTGTTGAGAACTCTAGTGTAGGTAATGATCGTTTGTACTTAGCATAAGGCAACATTCTTCCGTAAAAGGAATTAGGTCCTTTCGGATATCAGTATCGTAAAATATAAACAAATGAATAAAAATTAATTTAAAAACGATATAATTTCTTCAACTCACAGTAGCAGTTTTGTTAGCTCAGTTGGGAGATAATTGGTCACGATTGATAGTTTCGGTTTCAAATCTAGGTGTAGATGCGCTTGCTACGTCTAGCCACACTGATGTGTCGTGAAACGACGAAACAGCTGTCTGTGGATGACTATTATATATATATATATATATATATATATATATATATATATAATAGTTATACACTGACTGCTTTTTGTATAAATAAAAATTTATGGAAAATATATCTGAAGAGAGCACGAAGGCTCGAAACACGTTATAAAATTATAAAATGATCAAATAATAAAATAATAAAATAATAAACAATTGTTGAAAAAAGCTTTTTACAAATGTTGGTAGCCTTATTTCTTTAATATATATATATATATATATATATATATATATATATATAATTTTTTATCTAATATAGTGGGAAAAATCCCAGCAGAGTGCTCGATTAATAGAGAATCAAAATTAAGAGCGTAATATTTATTTTTGGGGTACAGAAAAATTAGTACAACATTAGTACCGTCGGTTTCAAGTTCAGAAGGACTTAACCCTCCGGCTCTCTTCAGCTTATGTTGTCACTTGTTTTAGAAATGTGAACCCACGTATCACTCTCGTTTGGATACCCACAATTTTGATTTAAAAGACTGCACCCTTCTCAAGACCGAATACTCTCTCCCACGTCGCAAATGCATCGAAAGCGCTATACTACTTCTTTCATCACGATCTGAGATAAACCTCAAACACTGATCCTATTCCTTAAGCAAACATCTGGCAAAAACTGCACTGAAACACTGCAATATATTGCGCCACTGCGATCTCGGTTAAAGAAACTTTTTTTTTTACGACACATCATACACATTAATACACAGAAAGACATGACAAGCAAAATGTGTAAGCAGGTAAACAGTGTAGAATTATAGATAGGACAGAAATAAAGATATACATAGATAAATAAACTGAGAATAGCAAGATCACCTTCTGATGAGAAGAATATTTTTTCTTTGAAAATTCTATGGATTTATCCTCTACCTTGTTGGAGAATAAATTTGTTAACTATCTAATAATATTTTTGCTTATTTTTGCTCTGATTTAACTAATATATATATATATATATATATATATATATATATATATATGTATATATACATATATATATATATATATATATATATATTAAAATAACTCAAAGCTTCTTTAGACTATATATTGGGTATTTAGATCTGTATGGCTAGGTTTCCTTCCTCTTATCTATTTGCCTTTCTGGTACCAAAGGTACTAAAGCTTTTTTTTTTTTTTTTTTTTTTTTTTCAATGCAACCTTAATTCCTATATAATTTTATTTCTAGCTACCATATCGTAGAATGGTTCGTAGATGTAGTGTTTAGATAGTATTTTATTATTATTATTATTATTTATTACTAGTATTACTATTGTTATAAAGAATTTTATTTGATATGCAAATTACCATATCACACGGTAGTCTTAAGGGTAGTATATTATTATTATTATTATTATTATTATTATTATTATTATTATTTTATTATTATTTATTTATGTATATATAAGTAACATTTTAAGCTGAATTATTTCGACACTTGATTATTGGGGAAATGGTAGTTTTATCTGTACCATTGGAGAGCCATGCATATAACTGTCCTGTTTTTAAATCTCCGAAACAGTTACATGGTAAACAGCTGAAGATCCCCGTGTTAATATTAGATGCTTACGTTAAGGTCTCCTGCTTTTGTTTCACTGTTAGATACTTAATTCCCCTTTTTATTTTATTTACTTACTATTATATATTATTTATTTATAAATTTTCCAACAAATGTTAAGTGTACACTGTTTTTGGATTTAGTTAGTTTCTCTGGGAATTTAAACTGCATTTTCCTTTCTTTTTTTTTGTCTTTTTGTTTAAAATAACTCAAAGCTTCTTTAGACTATATATATATAATCTTTTGGTACAGAAAAATTAGTACAACATTAGTTCCATCCAAACGAGAGTGACATGTGACTTCACATTTCCGAAACAGATGACAACATAAGCTGAAGAGAGCCGGATGGCTAAGTCCTTCTGAGATTGAAACCGACGGTACTAATGTTGTACTAATTTTTCTGTACCAAAAAATAAATAAATATTACGCTCTTAATTTTAATTTTAATTCACAATTAAATGAGCACTCTGCTGGGATTTTTCCTACTATATTACAAAAGAAGTTATATATATATATATATATTTATATTTCTTACTTTTCTGTTTTTGCTGGGGATGGGGCATGCTACCGGATGCCAGACATTTACCGGCTATTTCAGACACTCCAGCCTAGAGATCGTTTTAAGATTCTAACCGTCCCTTTAAGTGCAGTTATTTGTATTTCTCTTGCACTTGGTTCACCGGGTATACTCGCCAGATAGCTTTTGAAATATATATATATGTGTGTGTGTGCGTCTGCAAGTGAAAGAGTATACATCAATAAGGGAAACGATGCATGTAAAAGTTAAGTTGATTCGTGAGCCGAGATACAAGTTTAGGTACTTTGTCGTTTATCAGCCCACGCCAAATCCGTTGATTGGCGCCATAGTATTTAGAGCCCTAGGCGAATCCAACAACTTTCACACCGTTCTCTTCGCCCAATACATTTTGATAAGCCAATTAATTCCACGAGATTAAACTAGATTATTTGGATGACTGAACGGTGCCAATTGACACGCACTAAGAAGGCTCCCGTCCCCGACCCCATGATGAAGATTCAAGAACTCGACGCAACCACGGAAACCACAAAGTTCTGTGATTGTTTATTCCTTGCCTTGGTTATGGCGTACTGAGTCGAACATAAAGATTTTATATATTACAAACTGTCCCTACCCGGCGTTGCCCGGGATGCAATGAAGAAATTTTATTTTTTATTTTTTTTTATTTTATTGTTTGACCATTTTAAAACTTAACATAGACAACTCCTACTATGTATTATTTGTTCTCATCTTGGATGTTATTCTCACAACGTTTCAGCCGATGTAACCTCCGACCTTCTTCAGGTGTATCTTGTCGAACTTGGGACTCTTTCTGTCGAACTCGGGAATCTGTACATAATTTCGAACAGAACCCTTTATTTAATCCACGGCGGTAGTTTGCTCTCATTCCGTCAGCCATGACCGGTAGAAGTCTTAAGTAATTCGCGATTGTATTCTTAGTATCGCCCGCACTGAGGATTGAACCTACACACTTCAGAAGACTGTCACTTAGAACTGAATTTTACTTAGTACTTTATCCGTTACGTTATGGGCCCTTGCGAGTTCGACAAGATATACCTAAAGAAGGTTGGAGGTTACATCGACCGAAACGTTGTGAGAAAAACACTCAAGATGAGAACAGTAGTCCGAATAATCCGAATAATAAAAATTGTCAATCCTCATCTCAAAAAGTCAGAAACAACTCCTATTATGTTCTCCAATTTAAAATTAGTTATCTCCTTTGTGATTTTTATTTTTAGGTGATTATTTAAACATGTTTGATATTAGCCATTATCTGGGCCAGACTAAGTAATTCTTTTAAATAAATTGTAGCAAAATATGTTATTATATTGCCAATAACATGCTACACCAATAGCAAATGAAAATTGGCGAGTTAGAAGAAAAGTTGGGTTTATTAGCTTGAATGCTATTTAAATCTGACTTTGAAAATCCGACAACATAACTTTATATGTTAGTAGATTAAAACTTTCGATGTTAATGCTACAAACAAGGGAGCCAATTATACACACAGTGTCTATCTAAAAAAAACGTTGATTTTTTTAAATTTTTATTTTTTTATGGAAAATGCTCCAGACAAGGCATGAAGCCACTTGATGTAAGGAGCTAACAAGAATGAAAGATGATTATCACAAAAACAGGAGATGCCTATTGACCTTGGTTTTTTCAAGACCAAGGCTATAGGTAGGAGAAAAGCAGTCAGCAGGAAGAGAGTTCCACAAGTCTGCAGTTCTTGGAAAGAAGCTACTGGAATAGGAAGCTGTATTACAATGAGGTATCAAAAACAGCAGATTTATGGAGACCACTTGACCAACGAGTCAAACGAGCTGGACCAAAGAAGCAGGGGATAGATCACATAATTCTGAATTTGAAATGGCGTATCCAATAACAAAAGATACGCAAACAAAAACCCTGAAATAACCAAAATACTCATATATGGAGGCATCACATTGGTGAATGGAAAAATTATTCCAACCTAGCATTTAGGTGAAATGCTTTTCCATATAAATAGTTGAATACGTTCAAGTATCACAAATAAAATGACATCTATAAAAAGCGTCACGGGATTTTGTGTGGGAAGCTGTGTTTTGCCAGTCTGGGTTTTGGAAGCGGACCGAACGGACAATATCTCTATGTAGTCTTCAAATGAAAAAGGGGAATTAAATTCCCTAAGAGAATACAGGCAAGGGATTTCTCTCCCCCCCCTCCTCGCAATGGCTAAGGATTTAAATTAGGAAGTAACTATGATAAAGCAGTAATTTGATCTCTCCCTTGACGTTAATGAATATCTCCGGCGGCGACGATAACTGACGCTTGAAATAAAAGAATCAAAAGTTTAAAAGATTGTTTGTCTCGTGAAAAGTGGTATGACGGTTTTTGTTGCAGACACACCGATACGACATCAAGACGACACCCCTCCACGCGACAAGGAAGAAGTAAAGGTACGAGAATTTAAAGACTAGACGAGATCGAGACGGCACCCCTATGCGACAAAGAAGTAAAGGTACGAGAAATTAAAAGGTATGCAACATATACATTTTTGGTGTTAAAAATGACCAGTTGTTTAAGCGAGAACTGCCATGGCCCATTCCGGGGACGGTCTACAACAATAGTTCAGATCGATTCTTATGATAATCGATTTTCAAAGTTAAATGAAACTCAATATTCAAACTTTTAAAGGGTTATTTTAAATTTTTTTTCGAGCTATAAATAAATAGAATGACACTTCAAAATTATATGATATTGAGTTTGAATGTCAATTTCGTAGCAAAGACAGTGATAGAAACTAAGCTCAGCGTGGTGGTCAAACAACAGTGAGAGAGGGTGAAAGTGATAGACAGGAAATTAGTCAGAGATGGGTCACCTGGTGAGTTAATTGCAAATTACAGCTAATTAGAAGAATTGGGGATGGCACGGTGGCTGAATGGTTAACAATGCGGACTGAGGACCTGGGTGTGTCGGGTTCGAATCCAGTTCGTTCCACAGAAACACTTTCATCAAAACCCACAACTGACCTTGTGTCTGACATCCTGGAGAGGAGGTAAAAAATACTTAAGTTTGAAGAGTCAGCCATAGAATACACTCCACTCGAGGTAATGTGGTAAAAGAGCAATCGCTCATGGATTCTTCATAAATTTTTAAATCGATTTTTAAAACATAACTCAATCCCAAAACCAATGAATATTTTAGCATGTATTTTGTGTGATCAAAATATATAAAGAAACTAACGTTGATTAACACAGCTTTAGTATAATAATAATAATAATAATAATAATAATAATAATAATAATAATAATAGATATGCTTATCCACAGACAGACTGCTTTGCAGTATCACAGTTCTTCATTGTGGCTAGATATCTGAGTGCTTCAGGTTGAGATTGAAACCTCGTTATTTTTTCGACAGTTTCTCTGATTTTTTTATCCACTGCTCTAACAACACAAGTGAAGAAGGGGAAATTTTACTGTTTATACAAACATTATCAGCAGCCAAAGAGTGCTCTATTCGTTTTTATGAAGAGCTTTGCATTATCGCTAAAGATAGCTGGCAATTTCAATCCCCAAAAGGCTCAACACACGATGGGGTCGGGAGCATGTGTATAGTCATCCATAGACAGACTATTTCGCTGTATCACAGCTCTTCAGTGTGTCTAGACGTTCGAGTGCTTCAGGCTGTGATTGAAACGTAGTTGTTTTTTTTATTTAAAGTCCCTCTGAGTTTTATCCACTGCGAGAAAGGGGAATCTTACAAAGTATTATTTGAATTGTTCGGACTACTGTTCCCACCTTAGCTGTTATTCTCACAACGTTTCGGTCGATGTAACATCTGATCTCTTCAGGTGCATCTCGTCGAACTCGGAAATCTCTATGGAATTTCGAACGGAACTCTTTATTTAATCCATTGCTTTCGTTCCGAGTAGAAGTCTTCAGTAATTTGTAATTGTATTCTAAGGATCGCCCGTTCCGAGAATTGAACCTTCAACCTCCAGAAGACTGTCACTTAAAACTGATTATTACTTAGCACTTTTACTTTTTTAGTTCAGAGGTTATGTTGGACAAAACGTTGTGAGGATAACATTCAAGATGAGAACAGTAGTCCGAATAATCCAAATAATACAAATTATCGATCCTCAACTCAAAAATTTCGAATCGAGAAATCTTACTGTTTATATAAACACCAGCAGCAGCCAAAGAGTGCTCTATTCTTTTTTATGAAGAGCTTTAAGCTCTTATTCACAAAACGTACATTTTGGCATGACCTTTTTCTCTTTGGTTCTTTGATATCTTTTTATTCCCTCCTGGTATCCAAAGTTAAGTTCTCAAAATGATTTCTTTTGCTCAGGTATTCATTAAAACATTCCAGTCTCAAAGCCCCGCCCCCCGCCCCGCCCTCTCTCTCTCCTCCTCCTTCCCTCTCTATCCACCTCCCTCCCTCTCTCTTATAAGCCATTTGTAAGGTTTAGAGAAGCGAGAGGGGAGGTCAGAGAATCAGAATAAGTTTAGCAGTTCAAGAGTTAAGAGATTAAAAAAAAAAACAAAAAAAAAACTAGCTCCAATGCTTTGGAACATTCCAGCAAAAAAAAAAAAAAAAACGAAAAGAAAAAGAAAAAGAAAGTGATTAAATAAATAAAAAGGGGTTTGTTCTTTTTCTTTCCTTCTTTCTTTCTTTCTTGTTTCTTTCTTTCTTTCTTTCTTGTTTCTTTCTTTCTTTCTTTCTTTCCTTCTTTCTTTCTTTCTTCTTTCTTTCCTTCTTTCTTTCTTTCTTTCTTTTGTCCATTATTGTTTCGTCAAAGCTCGCTTCGCCTCTTTCAGATGCCAGGGAATCTCATTCGAAGAGAGTTCCCATCTAAGAGACGAGCCCCCCCCCCCCCAAGAGTTTGGTATTTGGTAAAAACATGTGCTGAAAAAATATGTGCTAAGTTCATTCCAATTGAAAGAGAAGAGGATGGTGTCTCACTGTGTACGCACCTGTGTGTATGGGGAAGGGGTTAAGTACCAATTCTCGAAAGCATTGCTGTAAGACCCTACTTTTAGAAAACACGGCTCAAGCTAATCTCTATTTATATAAAGTTAGCTACGTGTATATGTTTATATATTCATATGTAGAGAATTCACACCTAACCTAATTAACCGATCATTATGAATTTTTTGAACACAGCTGCTAGGCGTAAGGGTGGGCAATGTGGGTTATATTTAGTCTAATTTAGTTTTATACAAAGGGAGAAAAGCGGGTGTGCAAGCCCTTCGTGACAATCAGATACGTGGAGTATTTAAAAAAGTTCGTTAGGTGGTATAATATCGGCATAACCTCTCATTTGAAAATTCAAATATTTCAGATTTGCATTAAATTTTCCCCATAGACATTATGCACCAATTTATCAAGAATCCCTGAATCTCAATTTCTTCTTAATACCATTTAGGCGTAAACGTTATATTTTAGCCATTTTCTAGAATCAAAATAATGTAATGGATCTTGATCAAAGTTGGAATAAGGATTCTAGACATAAGGT
>OY744541.1:75043087-75063087 GCA_963556195.1 Sepiola atlantica
ATCGCTAATTACAAGCCGGGCACAGGGCATCTCCAGCTGTGTGGCAGAATGAGAAAGCGTTTGTTTTTGGCGATAACGATGGGCTAAAAAGAAAATCCCATTTATTTTAGGGAAGAGGGGAGTGAGGCGCCCGTCCCCACCTTCCTTGAGAGAGGAAGGCACACAGGAAGTGAGATGGTGAAGAAGGGGTGTATACGACCATAGACATCTTCAATAAATAATGTGCGTTTTTCACGCACAGACAGAGTTGAAGTGATGCTCGGAAAAATTGAATTGACGCCCGGGCGTGCGCAGAAGTGGACGAAATTCAAGCCACCGCCTTTGCCTGTTGATTTGTGACTTAAACAACAACTTGTGTAAAGAATTCACACACACAGATAACTAACGAAATAACTTAGAGAAAACACAACCTTTGCTAAAGACATTTACGAGTACGGTAGACATTAATGCAATGTAAAATCAATTCTTTTATTTTATTAATAATTACTTTTCTATACAAAAAAAACGACCGAGTTGTTGAACATTGTTCTTTTCCTTTTGTTCTGCTTTGAATGATCTACCGCCTTCACAGAGCCAACCGGTTGCTGTTCACCCAGTGATTGCTCGCTGATATAAACAGTTTCAACGTGGGAGTGTGTTTGTAGCTAGATGAGACGACTAGATCGGCGACGTCATTATCATCATCGTCGCCATCCCGGCCTAGAGGAACTTGGATCTATATTTATTTTTAATGCCACGACGATCGGCACGGAGTGGGGTTCATAAGGGCATTTTGCTTAATTGGTGTATAATGACTATTAATCTTTCTTTTGATATTGCCATATTCAACAATGTCTGACTATGGATGAAATTTAATGCAAATCTGAAATATTTAAATTTTTCAATGGGAGGTTCGGCCCTTTAAAACCCTTTTGAAATACTCTGAAGAAACGGAAATTTTGACACCAGTTAATAAATATTAACTGGTGTCTAATATTGTTCAGATTTCACAAAAATCAGAGATATCTGAATTTTCACGATCTGCTTTCACCCCTTTTTACTCCATGCGCATGAACCTAAATTCAACTAAATATAGCCCACATTTGAACCCCTTACGCCTAGCAGCTGTGTTCCAAAATTCACAACGATTGGTTAATTAGTTTAGGAATGAATCCTGTATATAGAAATATATCTATACAACAATACGCTAAGGCAATTTCATGTTCGTACATACGTTATCACCCTCCACCCCTTTTTTTAAAAGATGGGATCACCCAATCGGCGAAGATGCAATGCAATGAAGTAAATAAACATTTTTTTTAGCTGATGTCGCTTTTGTTTCGAACGTGAATCGAAAATACACTTTCTTGGCCGTCGGACTACGATCAAAGTGTAGCAGCTGTTCTGTCTATATTTTCGAACTCGGTGATATTTCTGTTGAACTCGGGAAAATCTGGACGGAATTTCGAACGGAACCCTTTATTTAATCCACGGGGGTAGCATGCTCTCATGCCAAAACAAGAATAGGTTTAAGGCTCCCAAAATTCATAGTATACCTGTCTGTAATGGCGTGTGGCGCAGTGGATATAGTACTTAGTTAAATGCAGTTTTAAGTGATAGTCATCTGAAGGTTGAAGCTTCAATCCTCTGTGCGGAACCAAAAGCATGCTACCCATGTGGATTAAATAAAGGGTTCGAAATTCCATCCAATGCTGCTTACAAGCCCAGCGATACAAACAAACAAAAAAGGATTGGACAGTACAATGTTGTACAATAATTTTGTGGGGTCTGCGTTCACGTCGGATGTCCATAGAATGAAAATATGTCACAAATTCCTAGAAGGGTTTTGCAGATAGACCCCAATAACCATATATATTCTGAAGCTGCATTAACCAGAGTACTTAGATAAGTATGTTCTAGTTTGAACAAAGGTTGTACAATACTATCGTGGGGTCTGCGGACTGGAAATATTTTAATACACGGCAGCAATATACAACAGATGAAGGATACAGCTGTGAAATTCCATGGGTTCCGCTAGTAAACATATAAACCCCTTAGCATTTAGGTAAATGCTTCCCTGTAAAAGATATTTGAATATGTTCAATTATCAATATCGCAACAACAAAAACAAACAAACATTTATATGCAATATCCATCCTTTGCTGCTAAGGAGTTTTCGTGGCCCAGTGGACTTTTGTTGTCACTGAGGTCCCGGTTTTGAATCTCGCTGGATCTAGCCATGCTGATGAGTTGTAGACGGCGAAACACGTGTCCGTGAATAATTATATTTTATATACATATATATGTATTTTAAAAAATATAATTATCCACGGACACATGTTTTATCGTTATACGACTCATCAGCGTGGCTGAACCTAGCGAGATTCGAAACCAGTACCCCAGAGTCTGAAGCCTGAACTTCTACAACCGAGCCAATCCCTGCTAGTATTAAATGTATCGCTTTTTTTGTAGATGTTATTTATTTGTTTATTTTTCTTGCGATATGTTTGAACGGAAAGCACTATACCTAAATGCTAATTGGGATTTATCATTAATAGTTAGACTTTCAAGCTGAATGAATATCAATTTTAAAAAAATTTTAACACCAGAGCATATACAAATAAACAGTGGAAAGTTAGATTTCAGTAAGCATGTCTTTATTCACCTTTCAAAGAATAAAAAAAAAACATCTGCATCTAGCACATGGTTTTTTGAAGGCATTTTGCCTTTTTCTTTAAGTTTAAAATTTTAAAGATGCTTAAACAAATGAACTTTCCCAAATTTATATATATATATATATATATATATATATATATATATATATATATATATATATATACCTTCTTTGTAATATGGTAGGAAAAATCCCAGCAGAGTGCTCGATTAATTAAGAATTAAAGTTAAAAATTAAAAATTAAGAGCGTAATATTTATTTATATTGGTACAGAAAAATTAGTACAACATTTGTACCGTCGGTTTCAAGCACGGAAGGACTTAACCATCCGGCTCTCTTCAGCTTCTGTTGTCATATATATATATATATATATATATATATATATATATATATATATATATAACGTTTCTCGGGAAAATTAAGAAAACCAAAAATTGCAACCTCCAAAAGTTTCTATCTTTCTTTTTTTCTTCTTCATTGTCTCTCTCTCTCTCTCTCTCTCTATCTATTTCTCTCTCTCTCTCTCTCTCATATGATTTAGCATACTTTTTTCTTTCTTTGCTTCTCATTTTCCTCCATTAATTTTAAGCTGTTTTCACTTACCATTTGGAAGGAAGCAGACAACGCAAAAACGACGAATACAAGCAGACATTTTGTTTTTGTTTTTTCCTGTTGTTTCTTTTTCCTTTAATTCGATGCATTTTCTTTCTTTCGCACCTCCCCCCCCCTCCATTCCTATATTGTACATATGTAACAATAAGTATTTTTCCTTCTACTGGGCAGCGAGCACTGCTCCGTTTGGTCTATCACTTGCTGCCGCCGCCATTGGGTGCAGATCTGGCTGCCCGAGTTCTGCAAATGTCAAACGTTGCTGCAAATAAAACAAAAAACAAAAAAGAAACTTTTGCGGCAGGCAAAAAAGATGGAAACAACATTTTGAATATTGATGTGGGTACATATCATCATCATCATCATCATCATCGTCATCATCGTCATCATCGTCATCATCATCATCATCACCATCATCATCATCATCATGTGATGCTGTTCTTCTCATTAATTATATTATCATTAATTATTATTATTATTATTAGTAGTAGTAGTGGTAGTAGTATAACTAGTAATAGTAGTACTACTAATACTTATAGAAGTTTCATTCCTTTGTAATTATGTTAATTATGATTGTTGTTCTTTTTTATAATATTCATCATCATCACCAGCAGCATCATATTCAATGTAACATCCTTTTTACATGAGACATATATTGGCGAACAGGAAACGTTTTAGACAGGAGTCACGAAGGAGTCAGAAGGATTATGGTACACCGAAATTCGTGGAAAAGGGTATTCAATAAATATGGATAGAAACAACGTCACGTGAAACGACAGCGAGTTATGAGTAAAGCCTAAGTTTCAGACAGTTTCGACGCAGCAGTCGAACAGAGAACACTCTTTTAAAAATAATCTAACAAAACGATGATATAATTAAGCAATGCGCTTAACATATAATTAACCCTCTCTCTCACTTTCTCTCTCCCCCTTTGACCTTTCAGCCACTGAACGATCATTTTGTTGAAGAAATCTTTCATAACTAAAATGTGGGTCTAGTAATTAATTGAATACTTATATTAAGAATGCATGTCAGATGGCCTTTGTTTCAGCCCCAAAAACAAGAAACAAAGTGAAAGACGAAACTATCCTTAGTTACAAATGGCCAGATGCACGCATGGTGTCGGCAGATAGCAACGAAGGTATGGATGATTTAATTTGATAAATAATTGATGTCAAATGACTATGTAACAATAAAAGCGAAACTGAAAGCCTAAATCGATGAGATAACTGTGTTAGATATTAGGCGAGTAGTCCCACTAGTATATAAAATGTTGAGTTTAGAATAACAAGAAATAGAAGGTCAGCCAGGGTCGACTTGATGGACCTGAGGTGAGGATTAGTAGACTGTGGGTATATAATAAAAACGGATCTGGAATCACATGGCTCAAAGTTAGAGGAGGACAGTTCGTTTGGGAGCACACAACATGTGGACGTGTAAAATGATAGAGGCTGACAAGATATGATTAATTAGTAATTTCGGTTTCTTGATATCTGCCCCTCCCCCCCCCCCCATTGGTCAGTGATTTAAAACAAAGTCAGACCCAAATAGCATTTAAGCTGATAAATGAAACTTCTGAATTTTTGGGAAGAGGATTGATAATTTGTATAATTTGGATTATTCAGACTACTGTTCTCATCTTGAGTGTTATTCTCACAACGTTTCAGCCGATGTAATCTCCAACCATCTTCAGGTGTATCTTGTCGAACTCGGGGATCTTTCTGTTGAACTTGGGAATCTGCACAGAATTTTCGAACGGAATCTTTTATTTAATCCAATTAAATAAAAGGCTCCGTTCAAAAATTCCGTGCATGCTCTCGTTCCGTCAGCCATGACCGGGTAGAAGTCTTCAGTAATTCTAATTCCTAGTATCGCTCGCACTAAGGATTGAACCTTTAACCTCCAGAAGAGTTTCACCTAGAACTGAATTTTACTTAGTACTTTATCCGTTACGCCAACGGGTCCTTGCGAGTTCGACAAGATACACCTGAAGAAGGTCGGAGGTTACATCGGAAAATATTTATTTTCTTGTTTTCAAAATTGAGTTACACTTTTCTATGCAAATGACTGAAACCTACAAAAGATCAAAATACTGAGCATGTGCTACTTGGCAAGCAAGGCATTGAGGGCACTTTGCATCCGGTAAATGTGAATCTCTATCTTGACACTCCACGATCTCACAAGTGACAGTAGAGGCTTGCTCGTTTTACCCTAGCATTCCCCCACATGTAATAGAAAAGTATTCAAACTACTGTGATAAGTATTATTATTTTGTGATGACAAACACCACGGGGAATCCCAGTTATAAACAAATAAACACAAGGATTTAAAAATGTTAATTTAAACGTGAAAAATAGCATCCAAGATGAGAACAATAGTTTGAATTATTCAAATATTAGGTTGTTACAAAAATAATGGCCACCTGAAGCGATGGGTTTTAAAAAGTCATTTTAACACAGAATTTGTAGTTTATTTCTGGTAAATTTTAACATATATAATAATTAATGTGTTCTCAATAATAATTTGTAACTTTTTTTTCAGATAGAAAGTATTTTTGACGCATGATGAACATGCCAAAACATGACCATCGCCTTCTTATGTTGCATGAGTTCAAACTTGGGCACAATGCCTACGAAACTTCTGCCAATATCAATAGAGAATGAGGAGATGGATCCACAGGCGATCGGACAGTACGAAGGTGGTCCCAGAAATTCCGTAGTGGAGATGAGAACCTTGAAGATGAAGAAAGTAAAGGACGCCATGTAATCTTGACAATTAACAATCGCAAGCACTTGTTGATCAAATTCCACGTCAAAATGTTAAAATAATGTCTCGGACACTTACTGTCAGCACTACAGCAGTTTTACACCATTTACGTAGTATTAGAAAGGTGGAAAACATTTTCATGAATAAATGTGTTTCTGAAATCGGCCATGATTTTTGTAACGACCAAATAATACAAATTGTATACGTTATAAGGAATACACATTTGTGTCAGACAAATATATAAAATACGCACATGCAAATTGGTAACACTTTAATTTTCAAACGGAAGCTTGTGCCGATATACTAACAGCCCTTTAAAATACCACAAAGAAACCGGAAATTTTGGGAATATGTATTGATTGATGTCTAATGTCAAAAGTTAATAAATATTTTAGCTATGAATTTTCACGAAGGGCTTCCAGTTCCCCTTTTTCTCCCTTTTCATAAAAATACAGTAAACTAAATATAGCCCACATTACCCACTCTTACGTCTAGCTCTGAATGGTGTGACATCACTCTCTTTGACATGAACAGTCTAGGTGACACCTTCCTCTTTTGCTACGTTCTTTCAAACCGGCAACACGTGAGATTTCACGTATCCAGGAAGACGGTTACGTTACCCAGTCTATCGACACTCCCTATGTATCACTCTTTACTTGTAGGCATACATCTCTCTCTTTTACTTCTTAACAATTAGCACAAACCAAATACATGTGTTGGGCATGAATTATCTAAGTTATCTACCTTTGATTTATTCTCGGCCAACATTAGAGAATACACTCCCCTGTGCGAGAGTTTAGAAAACTTGTTCTGACCATGAGTAGAAAATTTATAACCAGATTGTACCTTTTCCTGATGCGTCTTTCAAAGCCGTCAGGCATGGTCTGACCGGCTGTCCATCTGAGCCTTGCATTTAAAAACACTAATGCTGTGTCCGTTAGATGCTTTCCTGATCACAGTAACATAGACTCTTGAAAGCTAACCAATTTTGTCGCCATCTTTTTCCAAGCAGTGACACAATGTAACATTTTACATATTCAATGGATTCTCACATATCTATCTCTATCCACGATCCTGGCAATCTATATACTTTTTTATTGTATTGGGACCTTAATGGATTCTAGGTTTAGTACTCATGTCTGTAGCTCTCACTTTGTGTATTATATTGGTTGTTGATGGCACGTGGGAGATGTACGCCCTCGGTTCAGTTCAGTTCCGGTAGTGGACAACGGAGATGACATATCATCAGAGAATGCTGAATGGCAAGAACCAGTTTCCATTGCAAGCAGTAGTCTAAGAGTGGAGAAGAGGCGGGACCGACTTTTGTTGAGCTGCCCCATTCCACGGCTGATTCAGGCCCCAGTACATCTGCCAATTCATCCAGATGTTGAATAATGGCCCTATGGGAATGGATGTATCTGTTGAAAATCGTTGATTTGACTTGCGCGAATTAATGCGGTGTGGACCGGCAGTCAAGTGCAAAATGGGGCCTGTTCTCACAGTTTAGAAATCACAGACGTGACAAGTTCATTGTGTGACGAGATCGCAGATCAAGAGTCAATCTGCACCTGCGAGAGGCTCTGTGACGTTGCAGGCTTTTGCGTGGGAAACAGAGGGATCCGTGACGTCACTCGTTCTTCGTGAGAAGCGAGTTTGGCCAGTCTAGGTTTTGGAGGCGAACCGATGAGACGTGATTTTTAGCATGTAGTCTACAACCGATTAAGGGAAATATTTCCCTAAGAAAATACGGGCGAAAGATCTCCTCCCTCCTCCACGAATGGTTAAGACTTATTTGATAAGTAACTACGATAAAGTAGTAATTTGCTCTCTCTCTCTCTCGACGTTAGTGAATGTCTCTCAGCTGACGGATAACTTCGCCTGTAATAAAAAGAATTGAAAGTTAAAGGATTGTTTGTCGATTGAGACGGCCACGAGGCTCTTTGTTGCAGCGGCGAGGTTCACGGCAGGTAAGAAAGAAGAAAGAATTCAACCACTAGACGACATCGAGACGGCGACCCTCTACACGGCGAGGGAGAAATCTAAAGGTATGCAAACAATATATGAACTATGTGATTTATGATGTTTTAAAAATGACGAGTATTAAATGTGAACTGCCACGGCCCTTTCTGGGACGAGTATACGAAACGAGGAAAGGTACGGCCCCAAGTAGAGGGCTATGCAACACAGGGAGGAGGAAGTAACTGTCCTTCTATAGAAGAGTGCTAGGGTAAAACGACCAGCCACTCACTGTTACCTATGTGATCATATGATCAGGAGGGAGTGTAACGATAGAGACAAAAACTTCAAGGCTTGACAGATGTTTTGTGTGTTAGGCGGCCGTTTACTTGAGGGAAAAAACTTGTTCTCAGAATTTTATATTTAGAACTAATTTGCATGTGTTGGCAATTGATTTGAGTTTAAAAAGATGGAATAAACCCAGACGGTAGAATGATTGAAGCAGCTGAGAGCGGCATTTTTTGTAATTTTGTCAGGGTGGTTAGAGTGTTGCATGAGTTCCTCCCTAGGTTTTGGGACCATCATTGTGACCTCATTAAGGCTACACAGTAGATTTATAGACATTTATGTCTACTACAGCACAATACTAGTATACAATTTGTCTCATAGTATTTGAAACCAATAAATATTGACTACTTAAAGATAAAGATGTTATTGACTATTTAAAGATATAATTACTCACTCTGTTAAAATATATTCATAAAATAATTCCATGCAGGGAAAATCCTGGTCACAGCACCCACAAAAAAAGGTTTGATATATAATTAAGGGCCCATGAGATGTAACATTTAATACTAACGCTAAAACTTTTTTTTTATTATCGGTCCATTTGTTTTCCTAAACGAGGGAAGCATTTTCATTGGTTTAAAAAACTGTGCATAATTTTTTTTTAAGCGTTAGGAATATTTTAGGACATTGGTAGATAAAAAAAACACTGAAGGATCAATTCAATAACTATTTAAATTGTTTAATCATAATTAAAAATACTTGCTTGTGTGCAAATAAATACATTATTTTATAATATCAAACAATTAAACATCTATAAAAATCCATTAAAACTATTAAAGATCTATTAAAACTCTATTAAAAATCCATTAAATAATAAAATCTATTAAGACTGTATTAAAAATCCATTAAAAAAATAAAATCTATTAAAAAATATATATAAAAAATCTATTAAAATACATCGTTTTATGATATTATTTTATGAAATTAAAAATACATAAAAAATACATTAAAAATCTATTAAAAACTAAATATTAAAAATCGATTAAGAAATAATATATTAAAAATCTATTAACAATCACAAAGATGTAACAAATATGATAAATAAAAATAAAAACAAAGGCAAACTGTATCATTTCATTATTTATTTTCTGTTTTTGAGTTTCCTTTTTATGCTATATTCATATCGTTATAAAAAATACACATTTTTGCGTTATGGTCTTCCGTAGTTAATACGAATTTTAAGCGGGTTATTTGAAAAAGTGAAAGTAGTTTACTAGAGTTGTGTTTTTAACAACTTTTCTTTCATGTCGAAAATATTAACAAATGGATTTCAGCTGTGTTTTAAGCAAAAAGCAAGTAATATTTTTTATATAACGAATTTCAATGATCTTTAAATTTAATAATTATCTTACAAAAATTTACTTTTTACAACTCCCAAGAAAATATATTGTATTTGCAGAAGATGTTTAAAATGTCTAACGTTTTCACTCTTTGGCTTTCATTTTTGAAGATAATGGTTTAAAGGCGAAATTGCGTCAACTCTGTTAAGTTAGAACGAAAAGAAAAACATGGCTGCCCATAAGCTCTGCTCGAGGACCCTCGATAATCGCTCAGAAATCGAAAATTAAATAAAATACTCGTATAACATTACATTTACGCACGATTGGTAATATATATAGGATGTGTTTCTACCAGTAGTTTGTTTAATTTTTGAGTGATTATTAAGGGCCCTCGTGCAGGGCTTATGTGATCTATACGGCATTTATTTTTACAAAACTCCAAACTAGACAATTACCCAGTTCCAAAACATAAAAGCTACGCGTAGCTTTTATGTTTTGGAACTGAATATTGTATTCATGGGAGGGGGGGGGGCATATTTTTAATAATGAAAACGATTCTCTATTTTTAAATGATTGCGATTGATTGGTTCATTTGAGTCACGTGAGACAAATCCTTGCGCATAGTGGCGGACACAAAAAGTGCTGCCCGACGAAAAATGTATTAAAACATCTTAAAACGGGTAATAAAAAGTAGATTTTTACTCGAAATTGTTCCCCATTTAATATTATTTTTAATAAACCACATAAAACCATTTTCATCGCCTATCCACAATATTTTTGGTGTTTCTTTAGAAACGTGGCCGAGACGAAATATGAAAGGGGGAGATAATTCAAACGACGAAATATGAAAGGGAAGATAATCAATTTTTTTTTTATCGAATTTAAAATGCAAAAAATAAACCGGTGCTCACCCAGAAGTACGGAGACATGCGCAAAAAAAACAACAAAAAAACAAAAAACAAAAAACAAAACAAAAACAAAACAAAAATAAAGCAAACTAAGGAATATCTGTTTGATGTACGTACCTGTCACGGGCTGAATATATCCTATAGCAAAAAACACGTAAAGTAATCAAGTACTTTTTTCTTTTATAAAAGAAAAACTAATTTAATCGATAAACGAATAAGATGGAAATATCGCCGCCATTGGGGCATGTTCAAGGGAGATAATACGAACTTTTTATACTATTTATAATACTCACTTAAGAAGTTCACAAAAGTTCGTATTATCTCCCTTGAATATCTCGCTTGAACATGCCCCAAAATGACGACGATATTACCTTTATTCGTTTGTCGTCGTTTATCGATGAAATTAGTTTTTCTTTTATAAAATAAAAACTACTTTATTAATTTACGTGATTTTTAGTATAGGATATTTTTTTTATTTTTTTTTATTTTTTATTTTTTTTTATTCAGCCCGTGACAGGTACGTACATCAAACAGATATTCCTCAGTTTGTTTTATTTTTTCCCGCGAATGTCTCCGTGCTTCTGGATAAGCACCAATAACACTTCTGAGGATACGTTAAAATTAAATAGATTTATTGAAATAAATCAAACATCAAATAAATAAACCGGTTTTAATTGAAATGTTAGGGTTTAGGGTTAGATTTGCCATCCCCCCAAGTTTGACTTATCAGCCCCTTTCATATTTCGTCGTTTGAATTATCCCTCCCCCCTTCAAATCTCGGCCACGTTTCTAAAGTAGCACCTGATTTTTTATTACAAAACTCCAAACTAGACAATTACCAGTAACTCTTTTAAGTGTTTGTTTTTTTCTGATTTTGTTTTTTGTTCGGTTGAAAATTTTTGATAATCGCCCAAAGTCAATAAATAATTGTTACCAAACGCAAGAAAAGTTACTTTTCTACCTACCTGCAGATAAGTTTGTGTTTTAACACTTTTTTGGCACTTGTGCAAAATAGAGATTTTTGTTTTAATTTGTAAAGAGCTACAGTACCGTCAAGGGCAGACAATCCTGGATTAAAAAAAAACAAACTTAACGTAATAATTAAATTAGGTAATATAATTATGGTTCAATTGATTATTTAATGAGTAAACTATGACGTAATAATTAAATTAGGTAATATAATTATGGTTCAATTAATAATTTAATGAGTAAACAATGACGTAATAATTAAATTAGGTTTTATTAATAATTTAATGAGTAAACAATGACGTAATAATTAAATTAGGTAATATTATTATGGTTCAATTAATAATTTGATGAGTACACGATGACGTAATAATTAAATTAAGTAATATCATTATGGTTCAATTAATAAATTAATGAGTAAAAAATGACGTAATAATTAAATTTGGTAATATTATTATGGTTCAATTAATAAATTTAATGAGTAAACAATGACGTAATAATTAAATTAGGTAATATAATTATCGTTCAATGAATAATTTAATGAGTAAACAATGACGGAATAATTAAATTAGGTAATATTATTATGGTTCAATTAATAAATTTAATGAGTAAACAATGACGTTATAATTAAATTAGGTTTTATTAATAATTTAATGAGTAAACAATGACGTAATAATTAAATTAGGTTCAATAAATAATTTAATGAGTAAACAATGACGTAATAATTAAATTAAGTAATATCATTATGGTTCAATTAATGAATTAATGAGTAAAAAATTACGTAATAATTAAATTTGGTAATATTATTATGGTTCAATTAATAAATTAATGAGTAAACAATGACGTAATAATTAAATTAAGTAATATTATTATGGCTCAATTAATAATTTGATGAGTAAACAATGACGTAATAATTAAGATAGGTAATATTATTATGGTTTAATTGATAATTTAATGAGTATTTATTTACTCCTCTCCAGGAGTTAGGCACAAGGCCAGTTTTTATCTTACTCCCACAAGTAAGATGTGACCCAAGGTCGGGTCGGGAAAGTGGGGTTTAAAAATTGCCTGGGCAGCCCCGTCGGCATTCCCCGGTAGGGGCGCCTCAGGCAGTAAGCAATAAACTTACTCCTCCCCAAAGAGGGGAGGCGAAGCCTGGGAGGATGGACCTCCTAGAACTGCACAGGACAGACCCATAGACCGGCGTAAATCAAGCCCCGAAGGCCAAGACAATACCAGTTTATGGGGTGCAGTATCCATCGGAACAGATACTACACTTTGATCTTAGCCAAAAGGCCAAATATATCATGAGTAAACAATGACGTAATAATTAAATTAGGTAATAAATATTATTATGGTGTTGTTTTGGCAAATGATGAAATCGCAGTGTGAAACAATGCGATAAAAAATTATGTATAGGCAATAAAAATGATTTTATGTTAAAAAAAAGAAGATTATTACATGATGAACTGTTTCAGTTAACGTTAAGTCAGTTTGCTTTTTACATCCTACTTCCGGTTCCACTAAGACGCCATTTTGTAAAAACTTTTGAAAAGACATTTGAAACGTGCGTTTCTTCATGCGTAATACTACTAAATAGGTTGGTAAATTTGTCATTTTCTGCTCAAAATGACGGACAACTCTGACGTCAATGAATCGTCTGCTATTTTCCGACCTCGCAAATGGTAAGTAAACCCAAATAAATCCTTTTAGACTAATTTAAATTTACCTTAAATTATTTTAAAGGAAACACAGTTTGGAAATTAGTCCCAAACAATTTGTTTGGGTTTACTTACTCATTTGTGAGGTCGGAAAATAGCAGACGATTCATTGATGCCAGAGTTGTCCGCCAATTTTGAGCAAGAAACGAGAAATTCACCAACCTATTTAGTAGTATTACGCATGAAGAAAAACATGTTTCAAATGGGTAAATATGCTAGCATATTTTTACAAAATGGCGTCTTGGTGGAACCGGAAATCACCGCACTACGTGATAATTACTGCGCTGCAGAGGTATCACGTGACATGAAAATTAGGCGCCAAATTTGTTTTTTCAAAATTGTATCTTCAGTCCGAGAATAAAAGTTGTGTAATACGCACGTATTATTGTTACCCCATTCTATTCTTGTCTTTTCTTCTATGTCTTCGTGACTCATAGTCTACCACGATGTTACGCTCTAACCCTCGAAGCTTAACACTGACAATTTTGAAATGATTGAATGGATTGCTAAGCGTCGTTTAAACTTTATTTAAAACTTAGCAATTTTTCTTTATTTTAAAGTTGTTTTTATTAAGAGAGCACAAGAAGTGTTTACAAATAAAAGTTGTTAATATTTGTTTTTATTAAGAGAGCACAAGAAGTGTTTACAAATAAAAGTTGTTAATATTTGTTTTTATTAAGAGAGCACAAGAAGTGTTTACAAATAAAAGTTGTTAATATTTGTTTTTATTGCGAAAACACAAGAAGTGTTTACAAATTTTCTATAAAAAAAGGTTGTGAAAGAAATATTTTATAAATACTTTAATTTTGTGAATAAATTATTTTATAATTCACTACAAGACTTTACTTCGTTTCATTACACATCTTTTACGTTCCAGTTTTTTGTATTGCTCATGGAGCCATGATTATTTTTTGTATCGCCCTCGACGAAAAATTTGTTAAAACGTCCTTTTCCCCTATTATTTCTTAATACTAAAATATTTTTTACTCCAAAACGTTCATGTCATAATCTTAACAGAAAAAAATGGGCACTTCTGCATTTCAACCGTCACTTGAACTTAATAATTGAAGAGTTCCATTCATTCCACTGAGTCAATATATGAAAAAAAAAACATGTTGACGGTTGGTTGTCTGCCCCTAAGTCCAAGTGGCGGTTGAAATGCAGAAGTGGCAAAAAATGTTATCACCGATACACTAATTTTATTCAAATTTTTGAAGAAACTGTTTGGGACGCCGATCTCATAATTTACCGTTGTTTGGTCATTAAATTATTAATTGAACCAAATTGTTAGAAAACGAATTAATTTGCTTAAGATGTCAGCCATCTTAAAGCTGAAAAGTTCAAGATAACCGAATTTTTGTTGTTCTGGATCTGTTAGAAGAGAATGGGCTAATTTCTATAGCTTCCCGAGAGTTCGCCAAAATTCACTAGAATGTCGGAGGTTACATCGGCAAAATAGTCGTGAATATAACTACCCAGACAAGAAAAGTAGGTCTAATAATTCAAATAAAACATAACACTAAAGTATTCAAATAAATTATATTCAAATAAAATAAATTAGTATAAAAAAGTTACGTTCCCACACCGGGAATCGAACCCGGGCCGCCTGGGTGAAAGCCAGGAATCCTAACCACTAGACCATATGGGAGAACGCATAAAGAGTAAGCAAATTATACGGTATTTATAATGACGATAGCAGCAGCAGCGGCAGAAACTGTTCTATTTTTATCAGTCAGTTTGTTTTGATGAGTTAAATCGCGCTTCTTTCTTAGGACGATGGTAAAATTGCATTTTAATGGCGCCACTACTAAACCGCGTATTTTCAAGAGTTGATTAATTTCTAGACTGCACTTATCTCTCCATAAAAACACAAAACGGTTAAATCCTATTTCGGTAACCAAAATTACTTAAATACTTTCGGCTTCACTCCCAAACAATTTATTATTATTATTATTATTATTTTTTAAAATTTTTACTTCGACCATGTTTTAGTAAACGCGTAGTTTCGAGACGCATGTAATTTTATCGGAAATTGTATATATTTTTAAAGATTATGACATGCTGAATGTAGTGGCATTAAATCAATTTACTATTACGCATGAAATAGTTATATAGTGAATTATAAAAAAAATAAGGTACTTGTTCGTTTTTTACTGACCATTTTTTCCTCTTTTTTCGGTGTACAGTTACCTATCAGGCCGCTAGAGAATTCTGGAGTTTTTGGGAAAAAATGTCAAATATTTTACAGTTTAGGAGGGGGATCAGTTTCCAATGTAAATTCAACGTAGACTGATCCCCCTCTTTTTGACCATCTCAATTAAAAAAAAAAATCTTTTTCGGTGTACAATTACCTATCATGTCGATAGAGAATTCCGGGTTTTTTGAAAAAAAATTCAAAAAATTTAGATTTTAAGACGGGGGATCAGTGTTCAATGTAAATTTAATGTAGACTGATCCCCCTCCTTTTGACCATCTCAAATTTTTAAAATTCTTCTTCTGTTTACCTATAATGTCGCGAGAGAATTACCGGTTTTGGGGAATATTTTTTAAATGGTTGAGATTTTAGGAGGGGGGATCAGTTTTGACCATGGTGCATGTGTTGTTTGTTCTTATGGACCAACTTTTTTTTTTCGCTGGAAAAAGACGAACAAGTACCAGAAATAATTGTCGATATTGAGTTTTCTCGCTTCCGAATTTGTGGCCGTGGGCCGCCATCAGTGGACTATTTTTCTTGTACCAAACGGTCATAAACAACGTTTTAAGTTTAATTTAGACGGTTTCAAACCGATATAAATGATTGCACGCTGAAAATAATTAAATTTAAAATAAATTGATTTTTTTTCTCATTCAAATTATTTGATAGCTTTCAGTAATCAAGTAAAAATTCGGTAAACCAGAAAGAAATACGACCGGTGCTCTGTCTAAATTCGTCCCTTGTATTAAAGACGTCCGGTTTTGATTTTAAATAACTTATCAAATTGGTGTTAAAGAAAATCATGAAAAGTTTTGTAGTAATATTTATTTCAAATAATTTATTTTATAAAAATAAGTATTCACAGAGGTAATTATGTTTTATTTTTCGGAAAATTCAATGTTTATGTTGTTTGATTTTTTGGGGGGAAATATTCAAATCTTTATTTTCTTTCGGAAATATAATAAAATGTTTTTGTTTTTTATTTTAAATATATTATTTTAGAAAAATAAGTAATCAAATATGATTTGATTGTTTTGGGGAAAATATAAAAAGAACATTTTCTAAAATAGTATATTTAAAATTAAAAAAAACATTTCATTATATTTCCGAAAGAAAATAAAACCATAGAAAAACAAAAGCATTTTATTTTATTTCCGAAAGTAAATAAAAATTTGATTAAAAAAACAACAAAAAAACTGCATTATTTTTACTGAGAAAGCGGTGCTAAGATACAAAAAGGGTCCCCAGATTTTCGTCTGCAAACAGGAAGTCGCCTCATATTAAAGGCACCGCTTTTTTGTCCCCTTCTCATAAAGGTTCCGAGAATGTCGTAGAATTGGTATTTTGACCCCCCCACTCGCGGATTTTCCCGTACTTTCAGTTTTTGGGAATCTTTTACGAGACTCAGCAGAGTAAAAACGCAAAAAAAACAACAAATTACAACAAATAAAAGTAACTGTAAGCTGTAAAAGTTAGTTTCAAACTTGCATGTGCTATTTGTTTGTATTTTAAACCCGTTTGAAGTGCTATTTATTAGAAATCAATAGTTTTCTCACCGCAACTTGAGAAAACAAAATGGCCGATTTTTTTTTTGGGGGGGGGGGGTTACTAACAAATGCACCTGGAGCGGCCATATTGATTTTTGGGAAAACGTTGGGAAAAAAAACAAGACATTTTTTTTTTACATCTAATGAAAACCCATTTATAATACGTAAAAATAAAAACAAATTACATAGGTAAGTAGAAAAATATCTATTCTCGTCGTAGGTCAACTTCACTTGTTGCAAATTTATATTTTTAAACCCTTTCTCGTTCTTTTTTTGGACCCCGTTCGCGCCTCTGCTGAGTCTCGTAACATATACCCCATTTTTTTTTAATATATTACTTGTTTCTAAATTACTTATTTCTTGAAAAAAAAAGGATTATTTATTATTATTCTCAAAAGAAAAAAAATCACATTTCGTTGTTTATTCTTTAAATAAATTACTTTTTTATGAAAAAAAGATTCTTTCCGATTTTGTAAATATATTTGTTCTATTTTGAAACTAAAAAAGGCAGATGCGAAGAACACGGAAGAACGCTGGCTTCCGGTGGAAAAAGGTTGAAGAAAGTGTCTGTCTACGGATGCTTGAAAGTGGTACAACAATTTTTTTTATTCATATTAATTTCAGACTTTTCTATTTTTCATATTAATTTCAGACTTTTCTTTCATCATATTCTAATAATTAACATGATATAGACTATTTGAAAAATAATTTATTTGATTGTTTTCAAAACTTTAAAAACATTTTCATTGAAGAAAATAAACAAAATAGAATAATCTTTTTTTTTTCAAGAAATAATGTTTCTGAGCACCGGAATGTGTTTTTTTTATTTAATTTTTTATTTTTAATATTTAGTGAAAATAATGTTTTTAAGGAGGGTTAGGGTAGGGTTTACGGTTGAGGGCATTTTCATTTCTAAGAAAAATGTTTGATTCCGGAAGTTACTCTATTTCCAAGAAAAAAGGTTTTCACTATTATTAAAAAAAAATGTTTTGAAAACAATCAAATAAAAACAAATAAATTATTTTTTCAAATTGTCTGTATTATGTTAATTATTAGATTATGATGAAAGAAAAGTCTGAAATTAATATGAAAAAAAGAAAAGTCGGAAATTAATATGAATAAAGAAAATTGTTGTATCACTTTCAGGCATCCGTAGACACTTTCTTCAACCCTTTTCAACCGGCAGCCAGCGTTCCTCTGTGTTCTTCGCCCGGTATTTTTTTTGGGGGGGGGGGGGGGGGGGACAAAAAACCGGTGCTTTTAATATGACACGATTTCCTGTTTACAGACGAAAATCTGGGGGGCCCTTGTGTATCTAAGCGCCGAGAAAGCATCAAACCACCTATGTGAATACTTATTTTTTTGTAAAAGAAATTATTTCAAATAAAAATTACTACAAATTTTCTTTAACACCAACTGCTGACTTTGAGTCGAATATCTTTCTGGTTTTCTAAAAATTCCATTAAAAAATTATTTCAGAAAATTTTAATTATAAAATTTACCATGAAAAAAATTGGCACTTGTATAGATCGGGTACACAGGTTGAAATTTATTTTAGAAGAGTTCCAATGGTGTAAGGGGCAGTTAACTCTCTTTTTTTAGTACGCAATTTCTCCGAAAATGGAAAATATCCATTTTTTAAATAAGAAGTCAAGCAAATTCAATATTTGAGAAAATCAACAGTATATTGATAGAACATTTATTGAAGAAAATAGAATTTGGGAAAATGAACAGTATATTTTTTCATTTCAAAACCAACAAAACGAACAGTCCTTTTGTTTAGATTAACAGATTTTTAAATTTTTTTTTATAGTTTAAAATATTAAACTATCGCAGAAATTAACATTTGTGAAAATCAACAGTATATTGATAGAACATTTATTGAAGAAAATAGAATTTGGGAAAATCAACAGTATATGTTTTTCATTTCAAAACGAACAGCCAACGGTTTTGGTTTAAAACATTTTTGATTTTTTTTTTATAGTTTAAAAAGTAAATTTTTCTTGATTTTGTTTTTTTAACCGGGATAGAATTCAGAAATTTGTTCAAAAAGACTCTGTAGGGGGGGGGGGGGTGCGGGAAATTTCTGCCGCCACATAAATTCCGATAAATAGGATAAGCCACCACTTTTTGTTGAGTATTTGTTAAATATAATAATTTGCGCATATTCAAGGCATTCAAGTCGATTACGTTAATTTTCGGAGAAGCTAGAAATTATGTACTTAAAAAAGAGAGTTATCTGCCCCTTACACCAGTGTACCCGATCTATACAAGATCCAAAAGATTTTATGTGGCATTTTTTTCGTTTTAATTATGACCGTTTGATGCAGGAGAAGCAGTCTAATGATGGCGGTCCACACCACAGCAACGATTTGGGCACGAGCCGAAATTTATTTTAGAAGAGTTCCAATGGTGTAAGGGGCAGACAACTCTCTTTTTAGTATATTGATAGAACATTTATAGAAGAAAATAGAATTTGGGAAAATGAACGGTATATTTTTTTTATTTCAAAACCAACAAAACGAACAGTCCTCTTGTTTGGATTAACAGATTTTTATTTTTTAGTTTACAATATTAAATTAGAGCAGAAATTAAAATTTGTGAAAATCAACAGTTTCAAGGCATTCACGTCGATTACGTCCATTTTCGGAGAAGCTAGAAATTGCGATAATTTAATATTTAAAACTATATATATTAAAAAAAAAAATCTATGAATCCAAACAAGAGGACTGTTCGTTTTGTTGGTTTTGAAATGAAAAAATATACTGTTCATTTCCCCAAATTCTATTTTCTTCAATAAATGTTCTATCAATATATGAAAGAAAGAGAGTTGTCTGCCCCTTACACCATTGGAACTCTTCTAAAAATAAATTTCGGCTCGTGTACCGCATCTACACAAGTGCCAATTATTTTTATATCACTCTTCTTTTCGTCTGAACTCTTCCAATTTTTACATTGACTAGTTTTACAGACAGCCATCATGGACCCATGCCAGTATGTTGGCTTATTTACTAATTTAAAAAGTGATTTTCCCCCACCTATTTCATACGTA
>OY744541.1:75065587-75203087 GCA_963556195.1 Sepiola atlantica
AATTTGACAATTATTGATGAATTCCTATAAATGAAGAGACGGGTAACTTTGAATAAACAAAGGCAAATGCATATTTCAATGAGTGATTTTTATTTCAATGTAGGATTTTTTAAAGAGAATTTGTACCTGTGTCAAAAGATCATGACTTGTATATTGTGGTTAAAAAAAAGGATCCACACCAGTTGATGATATCAAGCAGAGAAACATAGTTTGTTGAAATGTGATATGTGTTTTTGTTGTAGCCCTGTTTAGGGGCCCGACATAAAGACACGGAACACGGGGTTAGGTGAACAATATATGTTGAAGAAAAGATATGTGCAGAGAACAAGAGAAGTGATATATCAGTCGTGGGTGGTTAGCGGAGATTTTTTAATCCTCACATAGTATTCCTGATCATTCGGATTTCAATCTATCTATTTCATTAACTCTTATCCTCGAGTGGCTTTTGGCCTTGATAAGTGGTGACTCATTAGTCATCATTTAATCCTGGCATTCCATGTTTTTGATCAGCGGCGGGGGGGGGGGGGGGCGAATAATTACTCTTTTCTTGGTCGGCTGTTGTTTTGAGCAGGGTCTTGACTAGAAGTTGGGGTAGGGAGTCAGGCGAGCAAGAGAAAGGGTTCAAAGAGTGGGCGGGATAGGGGTGTGTGTCTGTTGGTGGCGGTGAGAAGGGTTAAAATAATGGGCCATGCATGGAAAGTTTATAAATGATATTAGTTAATGGTAAGATAAAAGATTGATTAAAATTCAAGATTAAATTAAAACTGAGGGAGGGGGGGATCTACTATTATACTAAATGTGAGTTAATCAACGTTGGTTTCCATAAGGTTTTTCCGATACAACTCATCACTCAATGAGTGTCGGGCGTAACAAATAAAGCAATAACTTTTAGGCGAATTTCGACTTGATTCACCAACATAGTCTTCCTTTCAGTGTGATACACTGATTCCAACGCTTCTCTAACAATTCGATGCCTTTTTTGTAAAACAATTTGTCTCTGGCCTCAAAATACGCCTTAGTTTCCGATATCGCATTCTTGAACGCTAAAGAAGTAGCGTTTCTCAAAGCGTTGCTATTTTTTTTTTCCAAATTACTACATGAAAACATTAAAAAAACGATTTAAATCTCGACCCCCCCCCTGACCTAAATCTGTTCCAGTTGATCCCGAAAACAATTAATATTTAAAATATTGAAGTTGTGTCTTGTGTGGTTTTTTACTTTTAGCTGGACACACACAGACCCACAGACAACTTTTCTTTACATAATGGAAGACGCTTGAAAAACTGACGATACATTATTATTTTATTTGCAACTGAGTCACCATTTATGAAAGCCGAAAATTGAGGATGAGGTCGAAAGATTGACAGTTGAATGAGGATGAATACTGTGAGAGGATTGAAAATCTCTACATACCACTCAACTCAAAACAACAGTTGACCCAGAAAACAGCAATTCTTCCCCCTTTGTCAGAAACAACGTCCATGGAATGTGAGGAGTAAAAGGTAAAACTAGGAGGGGAAGCGTTACAAGGATCATCATCATCGTCATCATCATCATCATCATCATCATCATCATCATCATCACTATCGGTTTCACATCCGTTTTACATACTGACATGTGTTGGACGGCTTTTAGAAATTTACTTCCAAACAAACCTATCTCTGGCTAGGTCTTTCTTTATTCCTTTTTCTCTCAAGTCACTTATCATTTCCTCCCCTCTTTTCCTTGACTTTCCCCTATGAACTGACCCTGCTACCTCAACTGTTCTACATCTACTAACCCAAGAGCACTCATCCATTCTTTGAACAGACATAGATCGGATTTTGGTGTTATGTCTCTTCAGACTTTTCTTTCTTTTTTTTTTTTACCAATGAGTCACAACTTATCAAGGCCAAAAACCACTCAAGGATAGATTGACAGTTGAATGATGATGACTACTATGAGAGGGTTGAAAATCTCCACATACCGCCCACTCAAAACAACAGTTAACTCATAAAACAGCAATTCTTCTCCCTTTGTCAGAACCAACGCGCATGGAATATGAAAACTGAAAGACGAAATAGGAAGAAAGCGAAAGTTATGAAGTTGCCGAAAGTAAACCTAAGGTCCACTTTCTACTTGGAGAAACCGCAGTTTTTTAAGCATTTTATTTACTTTTACACATGATTATAATCATGATGGTACAGTGGTAAGAATGTTCGGGAGTCCAGGGTTCAATCCTCGGTTGAGTCATACCAAAGACTTAAAATAGTACTTGATGTCCACTTTCTAAACACTCAGCATTATAATGTGAGGATCAAGGGTAAGTGGAGCAAAGGAGTGACGCCCTCGTTTACACCTCGAAAAAGTGCGAGTCGAAGATCCTACAAAAAAAGTAATCACCAAGAAGTGTGTGCATGCAATTCCATGTAAGTGTGGAAAAATATACAAAGGTGAGACATGTCCCCCCCCCCCCCCCCACTAAAAGTAAGGCTAGAAAAACACTGGAAAGCCGTAATACATGGAGATATTGAAAAATCAGGTATGGCTGACCATATATGGAGGGAAAAGGGAAACCATCTACCCTTATGGGACGAAGTAAAAATTATAGAAAGAGAAGAATGGTGGAGAGTAACACGACTCAAAGAAGCAGCGCATATGTTGGGCGACAATGGCCTCCTAAATAGACCGAGTATAAAATTTAATACAATATGGGGACCGTTATATATATATATATATATATATATATATATATATATAGGAAATATTCAAATGATTTAAATTAAATTTTATTTATAAATATATATATATATATATATATATATATATATAGGAAATATTCAAATGATTTAAATTTAATTTTATTTATAAATATATATATATATATATATATATATATATATATATATATAGGAAATATTGAAATGATGAAAAAAGTAAAGTTACATATTTTACAAGTTTATTATAATCATCAAGTGTTTAAACAAGGACTATAATAAAATGACCTTTAATCCATGAATTTTCAAAGAATTACTCTTATCCTCAGAAGAAAAAACCCCAATAAATTTCTAATTATTGGTAAGTATTAATTTGAAAATTTGAAACAAGAGTTTTAAGATATGCTTAAAACAATATATATATATATATATATATATATATATATATATATATATATATATATATATAATGTTCCAAAATCACATGGCAGTAAATGAAAAGTTTAAAAGTGAACACAAGGTCAGAGACAATAGGCCGTAAACAGTGGCAAATGGACACAGTTAATCCCCACAATCGTGATCACTGGAGACTTAGCATAAGGGCAGCCAGGCAGCGTTGAACGTCTGGTCGAAGGGAACATAGACGATAAACCTGGATAGTGAGTGAGAGATATTTATATAATAAATAGTAAGACTGCATGTCTAAAACAAGAATAGGTTTAAGGCTCTAAAATTCATAGAATAGTCCGCAAAGACCCGTAGCGCAACGGATAAAAGTGTTAAGACTACGGTCGACCACTTTATTTTTATTTTTTTACTTATAACCCGCTCTGTAATTTATTTACATTGACACTTTTTATTATTATTTTAATCGTATGTTTTACAATACAATTTCTTTAACACATGTTTTATGTATACTAGCAGAGAGACCCAGTGTTGCCCGGGATTGAATGTCCTTTTACCCTCATCCCATAACACTATATTACCTTTTTTATGCTCATTTTTTAGATCTTATAATATTAAAATTTTTGGGGTGGGGCCCAACGTTGTACTAAGCATTGCTTGGGCAAGAGAGGGTGCAAGTACAATGATATTTATTGAAATAATATTCGCTAAGTTTATAGCGTATAACCTCCTTGAGGCACACTCGGCATTTTACGGAAATCAATGAGTAACGCTCAGAAATCCTGCTCCAAACCATGAACCCTTTACTAACATTTCTATTCTTTTTTTTTATATGTGTGTTACACGAAGAGAAATCATATGAGAATGATACGATGGATGTGTAATGTGAGTCTTAAAGACAAGGCTTAGATCTGATGACCTTAGAGGAAGATTAAATCTGGATAGTATAGGAAGATGTGTGCAGAACGAGGATTCTTCCTTAGTTTGGTCACATTGGAATACTGGATGAGAGTTCTTGGATTAGTAGATGTAGAACAGTTGAGGTAGCATGGTCAATTAGCAAAGGAAGGCCAAGGAAAACATAGGCGGAAGTCATAATGGTGGGTTTGAGAGAAAGAGGGATGAATCAAAATCTGCCCAAAGATTGGGTAGTTCGGAAAGCCGTCCAACACATGCCAACATGTAAAACAGAGTTAAGTAGTAGTTGTAGAAGAAGAAGATGATGATGAAAGAGAAAAGATGAAGAAAAAGATGATGATGAAGATGATGATTATGATGGAAAAGAAAAAAAGATGATGATGAAAAAGAAAAGAAGATGATGAAAAAGAAAAGAAGTTGTTGAAAAAGAAGATGATGAAATAGAAAAAAGATGATGATGAAAGAGAAAAGAAGATGATGAAGAAAAAGAAGATGAAGAAAAAGATGAAGAGGAAGATGATGATTATGATGGAAAAGAAAACGAAGATTATGAAAAAGAAGATGATGAAAACGAAGAAGATGATGATAAATAAGGAAAAGGAGAAAAAGTAGTATTTTCTTTTTTCCGGATGTCAAGTGCGAATGCAGACCTCACAATAATTCTTTTTTAATGGAAATCGCTCCAGACAAGGCATGATGCCACTTGATGTAAGGAGCTAAAAAAATACCACTTCAAGGTAAAAACCCAGCCAACGATAAGTGTTATATCGATAGATTCTGACCTAAAAGACAGTAATTCTTCCCCCTTTGTCAGAAAAATCGCTCATGAAATGTGAGGACTAAAGGACAAAATAAGGGAAGCTAACCTCTTTGAAACTGTATTATTTTAAAGATAAATAACTTCTTCGATCAAAGTGAAATATCCAAGTTCTCTGGAAGTTCAGAATATATATGGTCATGGGGTTCTATCACCAAAACCCTAGGAGGAGTTTGTGAACGAACAAACAGACAGACAGACAGACAGACAGACAGACAGGAACTGCAACTCTCTATAGTATGAGTAAAATTTGGTCAAGGTCCTGGACTGTTTTTGCAACCATCTAATCCTCTGCAAATCTAGGCATACCTCAACCTATTTGCGACGATTGTATACGAAATGCGTCGAGCCGGGGAGGGGGGGGGGCGTGGGTTGTTTCACACACCGTGCCAATGGAGTCACATTTCCCTGTTACAGATTACAGGTGTTTTTGTTGTTGTTGTTGTTGTTAGCCTTTTATGTGTGGTATCTATCCAGGAAGTGGGCACAGTCTTCAAGACAAAGTATAATAACTCTCTATCTAAACGATGGAGAGAGAGAGAGAGAGAGAGAGAGAGAGAGAGAGAGAGAGAGAGAGAAGGAGGGGATGTATGGATAGATAGAAAGAAGTAGTAATTAACACAGTTGTCAGACCCTCATATCACCCCCCTTGCTCTCCCCCCCCCCCTCATCCTCGCAACAACTGATGGTGGTACACCCCAAACCTTACTCTACTTTTCACCTTTGAGGCAGGCGAGATAGTCAACTGTCAGTGAGTTGGGATCTAGCCTAAAATGGAGCTGCTCTGATATGTTAAATGAGATTCATCAGGAAGGGGGGTGGGGAGCGAGAAAGAGAGAGAGAGAGAGATTCAAGAAACAGAAGAAAGAGAGAGAGTGAGAGAGAGAGGGGGAGAGAGAGAGAGAGAGAGAGAGAGAGAGAGAGAGAGAGAGAGAGAGAGAGAGAGAGAGAGAGTCTTAGTGACAGACAAGGAGACTTACAGACAGACCGAATCGTTGAGGGTCTGTTTTGGATGGGGGGAAAGAAGGCAACGGGTCGGGTTTAGTGTTCCAGCGATTCAAGAAGTATATTTTGTGTTTCGTGATGGAATCTTGAGCGAACGAACGCGCGTCCGCGCGCACACACACACACACGCACGCACACACACACACACACACACACACACACACACACACACACACACACACACACACACACACACAAGTATAGATATAAATACAAACGCACACAAATATAGTCAAACACACACATATAAATAAACGCACAAATACATGCACATACACACAGAAAATATAAGCAAAATTTCCAATATACACACAAAAATACTTTTTTTTTTCCGAAAGATTCACCACATATCAAATCCGAAAGGCCACTCGGGGATAAGGGTTATTGAGTGTCGGGTGGACGGTGAGACAACAAGAATTTATTTACATTGGACTTGAAAACGGGAAGCAGCCCTGCGGTATAGTGTTGCTCAGACGGGTAGTTCCTACGGGTCCTTACAGAAATCATCATCATCATCATCATCATCATCATCATCATCGGTTTAACGTCCTTTTTCATGCTGGCATATGTTAGACTGTCGAAATTGACTTCCAAACTGACCTATCTCTGGGCCGATTTTTATTTATCTCTCTTTCCCTCAAGTCCATCCTTTTCACTGCCTTCCATGTTTTCCTTCACCTTCTCCTGTGAACTGACCTTGCTACCTCAACTGTTCTACATCTGCTAACCCAATAACTCTCATCCATTCTTTGAAAGTGGCCGTACCATCGAAGTTTACTCTTCTGCATACATCTCCCTATACTGTCCAGATTTAATATTCTTCTGAGGTCATCAGATCTAAGCATGTCTTTAAGACTCATATTGCATATTCGTTGTACACACACAAACACAGACACATAAAGAGAGTTTGAATTACCTACTAGACACTATCCTCGAGTGTCTTCGGTCTCTCTGTACAAGGTTTTGTCAGGATAATCTGACATGAGAAAACTTCCCCTACAATTAAACCCTGACCAAATATTAAAAATAACATAGTATTCGAAGCCCAAATAATATCTCATTGACACGGCTATACACTGGCTCATATGAGGAAAGGTGCACCTTTTCCAAGTAATGTTACCTCAAGTAACAGTACTTAGCTGGATACTCCACCAGACTAGATAAATTCTTGTCCTGGAATCCGGTAAGACCAAGAGACCAAAAGAAAGATATAGTAAACTGGTCAATTGGGGAGAGGAAAATTAATATTTTAAACTTCTTTACTAACTAAACGTTTGACAAGTAAAAGAGAACTTTAATGGAATATTCGAATATCTATGTATCTTGTATATAGATCAAGTGTTAGCTCGAGGAAGGGGCCCCTTGATTTCTGAGAACTTCGACTGAAGTAAAATGAAACAATAAATACAAACAAGAATACACACTTGTGACGTCACCCTTAGTTATTCCCAGGTTCATTACATGTTACAGTCTAATGTATGCGTTAGATAGAAACCATAATTTGCAGATTGTTTAATAAAAAATAAAAAATGATTACAAAACAAATGCATCTGCACAGTATTTATACACAAAACATACATTTACACTTTGAATAAATATTTGAAGATATTAAGAATATATGAATAACTGGAAAAGGGTTGATATGCCGTAAAACAAATTAACTAAACCATATATTGTAAGATATAAAGAACTCGATTCAGTATTGAATAACTGGAAAAGGGTTGATATGCCGTAAAACAAATAAACTAAACCATATATTGTAAGATATAAAGAACTCGATTCAGTATTGAATAACTGGAAAAGGGTTGATATGCCGTAAAACAAATGAACTAAACCATATATGGTAAGATATAAAGAATTCGATTCAGTATTGAATAACTGGAAAAGGGTTGATATGCCGTAAAACAAATTAACTAAACCATATATGGTAAGATATAAAGAACTCGATTCAGTATTGAATAACTGGAAAAGGGTTGATATGCCGTAAAACAAATGAACTAAACCATATATGGTAAGATATAAAGAATTCGATTCAGTATTGAATAACTGGAAAAGGGTTGATATGCCGTAAAACAAATGAACTAAACCATATATTGTAAGATATAAAGAACTCGATTCAGTATTGAATAACTGGAAAAGGGTTGATATGCCGTAACACAAATTAACTAAACCATATATTGTAAGATATAAAGAACTCGATTCAGTATTGAATAACTGGAAAAGGGTTGATATGCCGTAAAACAAATTAACTAAACCATATATTGTAAGATATAAAGAGCTCGATTCAGTATTGAATAACTGGAAAAGGGTTGATATGCCATAACACAAATTAACTAAACCATATATTGTAAGATATAAAGAACTCGATTCAGTATTGAATAACTGGAAAAGGGTTGATATGCCGTAAAACAAATTAACTAAACCATATATTGTAAGATATAAAGAACTCGATTCAGTATTGAATAACTGGAAAAGGGTTGATATGCCGTAACACAAATTAACTAAACCATATATTGTAAGATATAAAGAGCTCGATTCAGTATTGAATAACTGGAAAAGGGTTGATATGCCGTAACACAAATTAACTAAACCATATATTGTAAGATATAAAGAGCTCGATTCAGTATTGAATAACTGGAAAAGGGTTGATATGCCGTAACACAAATTAACTAAACCATATATTGTAAGATATAAAGAGCTCGATTCAGTATTGAATAACTGGAAAAGGGTTGATATGCCGTAAAACAAATAAACTAAACCATATATTGTAAGATATAAAGAACTCGATTCAGTATTGAATAACTGGAAAAGGGTTGATATGCCGTAAAACAAATAAACTAAACCATATATTGTAAGATATAAAGAACTCGATTCAGTATTGACTAACTGGAAAAGGGTTGATATGCCGTAAAACAAATTAACTAAACCATATATGGTAAGATATAAAGAACTCGATTCAGTATTGAATAACTGGAAAAGGGTTGATATGCCGTAAAACAAATTAACTAAACCATATATTGTATGATATAAAGAACTCGATTCAGTATTGAATAACTGGAAAAGGGTTGATATGCCGTAAAACAAATTAACTTAACCATATATTGTAAGATATAAAGAACTCGATTCAGTATTGAATAACTGGAAAAGGGTTGATATGCCGTAAAACAAATTAACTAAACCATATATTGTAAGATATAAAGAACTCGATTCAGTATTGAATAACTGGAAAAGGGTTGATATGCCGTAAAACAAATGAACTAAACCATATATGGTAAGATATAAAGAACTCGATTCAGTATTGAATAACTGGAAAAGGGTTGATATGCCGTAAAACAAATTAACTAAACCATATATGGTAAGATATAAAGAACTCGATTCAGTATTGAATAACTGGAAAAGGGTTGATATGCCGTAAAACAAATGAACTAAACCATATATGGTAAGATATAAAGAATTCGATTCAGTATTGAATAACTGGAAAAGGGTTGATATGCCGTAAAACAAATTAACTAAACCATATATGGTAAGATATAAAGAATTCGATTCAGTATTGAATAACTGGAAAAGGGTTGATATGCCGTAAAACAAATGAACTAAACCATATATGGTAAGATATAAAGAATTCGATTCAGTATTGAATAACTGGAAAAGGGTTGATATGCCGTAAAACAAATGAACTAAACCATATATTGTAAGATATAAAGAACTCGATTCAGTATTGAATAACTGGAAAAGGGTTGATATGCCGTAAAACAAATTAACTAAACCATATATTGTAAGATATAAAGAACTCGATTCAGTATTGAATAACTGGAAAAGGGTTGATATGCCGTAAAACAAATGAACTAAACCATATATGGTAAGATATAAAGAATTCGATTCAGTATTGAATAACTGGAAAAGGGTTGATATGCCGTAAAACAAATTAACTAAACCATATATGGTAAGATATAAAGAACTCGATTCAGTATTGAATAACTGGAAAAGGGTTGATATGCCGTAAAACAAATGAACTAAACCATATATGGTAAGATATAAAGAATTCGATTCAGTATTGAATAACTGGAAAAGGGTTGATATGCCGTAAAACAAATTAACTAAACCATATATGGTAAGATATAAAGAATTCGATTCAGTATTGAATAACTGGAAAAGGATTGATATGCCGTAAAACAAATGAACTAAACCATATATGGTAAGATATAAAGAATTCGATTCAGTATTGAATAACTGGAAAAGGGTTGATATGCCGTAAAACAAATGAACTAAACCATATATGGTAAGATATAAAGAATTCGATTCAGTATTGAATAACTGGAAAAGGGTTGATATGCCGTAAAACAAATGAACTAAACCATATATTGTAAGATATAAAGAACTCAATTCAGTATTGAATAACTGGAAAAGGGTTGATATGCCGTAAAACAAATTAACTAAACCATATATTGTAAGATATAAAGAACTCGATTCAGTATTGAATAACTGGAAAAGGGTTGATATGCCGTAAAACAAATTAACTAAACCATATATTGTAAGATATAAAGAACTCGATTCAGTATTGAATAACTGGAAAAGGGTTGATATGCCGTAAAACAAATGAACTAAACCATATATGGTAAGATATAAAGAATTCGATTCAGTATTGAATAACTGGAAAAGGGTTGATATGCCGTAAAACAAATTAACTAAACCATATATTGTAAGATATAAAGAACTCGATTCAGTATTGAATAACTGGAAAAGGGTTGATATGCGGTAAAACAAATTAACTAAACCATATATGGTAAGATATAAAGAATTCGATTCAGTATTGAATAACTGGAAAAGGGTTGATATGCCGTAAAACAAATTAACTAAACCATATATGGTAAGATATAAAGAATTCGATTCAGTATTGAATAACTGGAAAAGGGTTGATATGCCGTAAAACAAATGAACTAAACCATATATGGTAAGATATAAAGAATTCGATTCAGTATTGAATAACTGGAAAAGGGTTGATATGCCGTAAAACAAATTAACTAAACCATATATGGTAAGATATAAAGAACTCGATTCAGTATTGAATAACTGGAAAAGGGTTGATATGCCGTAAAACAAATGAACTAAACCATATATGGTAAGATATAAAGAATTCGATTCAGTATTGAATAACTGGAAAAGGGTTGATATGCCGTAAAACAAATGAACTAAACCATATATAGTAAGATATAAAGAATTCGATTCAGTATTGAATAACTGGAAAAGGGTGGATATGCCGTAAAACAAATTAACTAAACCATATATGGTAAGATATAAAGAACTCGATTCAGTATTGAATAACTGGAAAAGGGTTGATATGCTGTAAAACAAATGAACTAAACCATACATGGTAAGATATAAAGAATTCGATTCAGTATTGAATAACTGGAAAAGGGTTGATATGCCGTAAAACAAATGAACTAAACCATATATGGTAAGATATAAAGAATTCGATTCAGTATTGAATAACTGGAAAAGGGTTGATATGCCGTAAAACAAATTAACTAAACCATATATTGTAAGATATAAAGAACTCGATTCAGTATTGAATAACTGGAAAAGGGTTGATATGACGTAAAACAAATGAACTAAACCATATATGGTAAGATATAAAGAATTCGATTCAGTATTGAATAACTGGAAAAGGGTTGATATGCCGTAAAACAAATGAACTAAACCATATATGGTAAGATATAAAGAATTCGATTCAGTATTGAATAACTGGAAAAGGGTTGATATGCGGTAAAACAAATTAACTAAACCATATATGGTAAGATATAAAGAACTCGATTCAGTATTGAATAACTGGAAAAGGGTTGATATGCTGTAAAACAAATGAACTAAACCATATATGGTAAGATATAAAGAATTCGATTCAGTATTGAATAACTGGAAAAGGGTTGATATGCCGTAAAACAAATTAACTAAACCATATATGGTAAGATATAAAGAATTCGATTCAGTATTGAATAACTGGAAAAGGGTTGATATGCCGTAAAACAAATTAACTAAACCATATATGGTAAGATATAAAGAATTCGATTCAGTATTGAATAACTGGAAAAGGGTTGATATGCCGTAAAACAAATTAACTAAACCATATATGGTAAGATATAAAGAACTCGATTCAGTATTGAATAACTGGAAAAGGGTTGATATGCCGTAAAACAAATGAACTAAACCATATATGGTAAGATATAAAGAATTCGATTCAGTATTGAATAACTGGAAAAGGGTTGATATGCCGTAAAACAAATGAACTAAACCATATATGGTAAGATATAAAGAATTCGATTCAGTATTGAATAACTGGAAAAGGGTTGATATGCCGTAAAACAAATGAACTAAACCATATATGGTAAGATATAAAGAATTCGATTCAGTATTGAATAACTGGAAAAGGGTTGATATGCCGTAAAACAAATGAACTAAACCATATATGGTAAGATATAAAGAACTCGATTCAGTATTGAATAACTGGAAAAGGGTTGATATGCCGTAAAACAAATTAACTAAACCATATATGGTAAGATATAAAGAACTCGATTCAGTATTGAATAACTGGAAAAGGGTTGATATGCCGTAAAACAAATGAACTAAACCATATATGGTAAGATATAAAGAATTCGATTCAGTATTGAATAACTGGAAAAGGGTTGATATGCCGTAAAACAAATGAACTAAACCATATATGGTAAGATATAAAGAATTCGATTCAGTATTGAATAACTGGAAAAGGGTTGATATGCCGTAAAACAAATGAACTAAACCATATATGGTAAGATATAAAGAATTCGATTCAGTATTGAATAACTGGAAAAGGGTTGATATGCCGTAAAACAAATTAACTAAACCATATATGGTAAGATATAAAGAACTCGATTCAGTATTGAATAACTGGAAAAGGGTTGATATGCCGTAAAACAAATTAACTAAACTATATATTGTAAGATATAAAGAACTCGATTCAGTATTGAATAACTGGAAAAGGGTTGATATGCCGTAAAACAAATGAACTAAACCATATATTGTAAGATATAAAGAACTCGATTCAGTATTGAATAACTGGAAAAGGGTTGATATGCCGTAAAACAAATTAACTAAACCATATATGGTAAGATATAAAGAACTCGATTCAGTATTGAATAACTGGAAAAGGGTTGATATGCCGTAAAACAAATTAACTAAACTATATATTGTAAGATATAAAGAACACGATTCAGTATTGAATAACTGGAAAAGGGTTGATATGCCGTAAAACAAATTAACTAAACCATATATTGTAAGATATAAAGAACTCGATTCAGTATTGAATAACTGGAAAAGGGTTGATATGCCGTAAAACAAATTAACTAAACCATATATTGTAAGATATAAAGAACTCGATTCAGTATTGAATAACTGGAAAAGGGTTGATATGCCGTAAAACAAATTAACTAAACCATATATGGTAAGATATAAAGAACTCGATTCAGTATTGAATAACTGGAAAAGGGTTGATATGCCGTAAAACAAATGAACTAAACCATATATGGTAAGATATAAAGAATTCGATTCAGTATTGAATAACTGGAAAAGGGTTGATATGCCGTAAAACAAATTAACTAAACCATATATGGTAAGATATAAAGAACTCGATTCAGTATTGAATAACTGGAAAAGGGTTGATATGCGGTAAAACAAATTAACTAAACCATATATGGTAAGATATAAAGAACTCGATTCAGTATTGAATAACTGGAAAAGGGTTGATATGCCGTAAAACAAATGAACTAAACCATATATGGTAAGATATAAAGAATTCGATTCAGTATTGAATAACTGGAAAAGGGTTGATATGCCGTAAAACAAATTAACTAAACCATATATGGTAAGATATAAAGAATTCGATTCAGTATTGAATAACTGGAAAAGGGTTGATATGCCGTAAAACAAATGAACTAAACCATATATGGTAAGATATAAAGAATTCGATTCAGTATTGAATAACTGGAAAAGGGTTGATATGCCGTAAAACAAATTAACTAAACCATATATGGTAAGATATAAAGAACTCGATTCAGTATTGAATAACTGGAAAAGGGTTGATATGCCGTAAAACAAATGAACTATACCATATATGGTAAGATATAAAGAATTCGATTCAATATTGAATAACTGGAAAAGGGTTGATATGCCGTAAAACAAATGAACTAAACCATATATGGTAAGATATAAAGAATTCGATTCAGTATTGAATAACTGGAAAAGGGTTGATATGTCGTAAAACAAATTAACTAAACCATATATGGTAAGATATAAAGAACTCGATTCAGTATTGAATAACTGGAAAAGGGTTGATATGCCGTAAAACAAATGAACTAAACCATATATTGTAAGATATAAAGAACTCGATTCAGTATTGAATAACTGGAAAAGGGTTGATATGCCGTAAAACAAATAAACTAAACCATATATTGTAAGATATAAAGAACTCGATTCAGTATTGAATAACTGGAAAAGGATTGATATGCCGTAAAACAAATAAACTAAACCATATATTGTAAGATATAAAGAACTCGATTCAGTATTGAATAACTGGAAAAGGGTTGATATGCCGTAAAACAAATAAACTAAACCATATATTGTAAGATATAAAGAACTCGATTCAGTATTGAATAACTGGAAAAGGGTTGATATGCCGTAAAACATATTAACTAAACCATATATGGTAAGATATAAAGAACTCGATTCAGTATTGAATAACTGGAAAAGGGTTGATATGCCGTAAAACAAATAAACTAAACCATATATTGTAAGATATAAAGAATTCGATTCAGTATTGAATAACTGGAAAAGGGTTGATATGCCGTAAAACAAATGAACTAAACCATATATGGTAAGATATAAAGAATTCGATTCAGTATTGAATAACTGGAAAAGGGTTGATATGCCGTAAAACAAATTAACTAAACCATATATGGTAAGATATAAAGAACCGATTCAGTATTGAATAACTGGAAAAGGGTTGATATGCCGTAAAACAAATTAACTAAACTATATATTGTAAGATATAAAGAACTCGATTCAGTATTGAATAACTGGAAAAGGGTTGATATGCCGTAAAACAAATGAACTAAACCATATATTGTAAGATATAAAGAACTCGATTCAGTATTGAATAACTGGAAAAGGGTTGATATGCCGTAAAACAAATTAACTAAACCATATATGGTAAGATATAAAGAACTCGATTCAGTATTGAATAACTGGAAAAGGGTTGATATGCCGTAAAACAAATTAACTAAACTATATATTGTAAGATATAAAGAACACGATTCAGTATTGAATAACTGGAAAAGGGTTGATATGCCGTAAAACAAATTAACTAAACCATATATTGTAAGATATAAAGAACTCGATTCAGTATTGAATAACTGGAAAAGGGTTGATATGCCGTAAAACAAATTAACTAAACCATATATTGTAAGATATAAAGAACTCGATTCAGTATTGAATAACTGGAAAAGGGTTGATATGCCGTAAAACAAATTAACTAAACCATATATGGTAAGATATAAAGAACTCGATTCAGTATTGAATAACTGGAAAAGGGTTGATATGCCGTAAAACAAATGAACTAAACCATATATGGTAAGATATAAAGAATTCGATTCAGTATTGAATAACTGGAAAAGGGTTGATATGCCGTAAAACAAATTAACTAAACCATATATGGTAAGATATAAAGAACTCGATTCAGTATTGAATAACTGGAAAAGGGTTGATATGCGGTAAAACAAATTAACTAAACCATATATGGTAAGATATAAAGAACTCGATTCAGTATTGAATAACTGGAAAAGGGTTGATATGCCGTAAAACAAATGAACTAAACCATATATGGTAAGATATAAAGAATTCGATTCAGTATTGAATAACTGGAAAAGGGTTGATATGCCGTAAAACAAATTAACTAAACCATATATGGTAAGATATAAAGAATTCGATTCAGTATTGAATAACTGGAAAAGGGTTGATATGCCGTAAAACAAATGAACTAAACCATATATGGTAAGATATAAAGAATTCGATTCAGTATTGAATAACTGGAAAAGGGTTGATATGCCGTAAAACAAATTAACTAAACCATATATGGTAAGATATAAAGAACTCGATTCAGTATTGAATAACTGGAAAAGGGTTGATATGCCGTAAAACAAATGAACTATACCATATATGGTAAGATATAAAGAATTCGATTCAATATTGAATAACTGGAAAAGGGTTGATATGCCGTAAAACAAATGAACTAAACCATATATGGTAAGATATAAAGAATTCGATTCAGTATTGAATAACTGGAAAAGGGTTGATATGTCGTAAAACAAATTAACTAAACCATATATGGTAAGATATAAAGAACTCGATTCAGTATTGAATAACTGGAAAAGGGTTGATATGCCGTAAAACAAATGAACTAAACCATATATTGTAAGATATAAAGAACTCGATTCAGTATTGAATAACTGGAAAAGGGTTGATATGCCGTAAAACAAATAAACTAAACCATATATTGTAAGATATAAAGAACTCGATTCAGTATTGAATAACTGGAAAAGGGTTGATATGCCGTAAAACAAATAAACTAAACCATATATTGTAAGATATAAAGAACTCGATTCAGTATTGAATAACTGGAAAAGGGTTGATATGCCGTAAAACAAATAAACTAAACCATATATTGTAAGATATAAAGAACTCGATTCAGTATTGAATAACTGGAAAAGGGTTGATATGCCGTAAAACATATTAACTAAACCATATATGGTAAGATATAAAGAACTCGATTCAGTATTGAATAACTGGAAAAGGGTTGATATGCCGTAAAACAAATAAACTAAACCATATATTGTAAGATATAAAGAACTCGATTCAGTATTGAATAACTGGAAAAGGGTTGATATGCCGTAAAACAAATAAACTAAACCATATATTGTAAGATATAAAGAACTCGATTCAGTATTGAATAACTGGAAAAGGGTTGATATGCTGTAAAACAAATAAACTAAACCATATATTGTAAGATATAAAGAACTCGATTCAGTATTGAATAACTGGAAAAGGGTTGATATGCCGTAAAACAAATAAACTAAACCATATATTGTAAGATATAAAGAACTCGATTCAGTATTGAATAACTGGAAAAGGGTTGATATGCCGTAAAACAAATAAACTAAACCATATATTGTAAGATATAAAGAACTCGATTCAGTATTGAATGACTGGAAAAGGGTTGATATGCCGTAAAACAAATTAACTAAACCATATATTGTAAGATATAAAGAACTCGATTCAGTATTGAATAACTGGAAAAGGGTTGATATGCCGTAAAACAAATTAACTAAACGATATATTGTAAGATATAAAGAACTCGATTCAGTATTGAATAACTGGAAAAGGGTTGATATGCCGTAAAACAAATAAACTAAACCATATATTGTAAGATATAAAGAACTCGATTCAGTATTGAATAACTGGAAAAGGGTTGATATGCCGTAAAACAAATTAACTAAACGATATATTGTAAGATATAAAGAACTCGATTCAGTATTGAATAACTGGAAAAGGGTTGATATGCCGTAAAACAAATAAACTAAACCATATATTGTAAGATATAAAGAACTCGATTCAGTATTGAATAACTGGAAAAGGGTTGATATGCCGTAAAACAAATTAACTAAACTATATATTGTAAGATATAAAGAACTCGATTCAGTATTGAATAACTGGAAAAGGGTTGATATGCCGTAAAACAAATTAACTAAACCATATATTGTAAGATATAAAGAACTCGATTCAGTATTGAATAACTGGAAAAGGGTTGATATGCCGTAAAACAAATTAACTAAACCATATATTGTAAGATATAAAGAACTCGATTCAGTATTGAATAACTGGAAAAGGGTTGATATGCCGTAAAACAAATTAACTAAACCATATATTGTAAGATATAAAGAACTCGATTCAGTATTGAATAACTGGAAAAGGGTTGATATGCCGTAAAACAAATGAACTAAACCATATATGGTAAGATATAAAGAATTCGATTCAGTATTGAATAACTGGAAAAGGGTTGATATGCCGTAAAACAAATTAACTAAACCATATATTGTAAGATATAAAGAACTCGATTCAGTATTGAATAACTGGAAAAGGGTTGATATGCCGTAAAACAAATTAACTAAACCATATATTGTAAGATATAAAGAACTCGATTCAGTATTGAATAACTGGAAAAGGGTTGATATGCCGTAAAACAAATGAACTAAACCATATATGGTAAGATATAAAGAATTCGATTCAGTATTGAATAACTGGAAAAGGGTTGATATGCCGTAAAACAAATTAACTAAACCATATATTGTAAGATATAAAGAACTCGATTCAGTATTGAATAACTGGAAAAGGGTTGATATGCCGTAAAACAAATTAACTAAACCATATATTGTAAGATATAAAGAACTCGATTCAGTATTGAATAACTGGAAAAGGGTTGATATGCCGTAAAACAAATTAACTAAACCATATATTGTAAGATATAAAGAACTCGATTCAGTATTGAATAACTGAAAAAGGGTTGATATGATGTAAAGCAAATTAACCAAACGAAATATCTGAAGATATAAAAAACTCGGAGAATAAAAACAAAACATCCAAACCATATATTGTAAAATATTAAAGAACTTTTGCCGAAATTACTCGATTCAGTATTGAAAAACCTGAAAAGGGTTGATATGCCGTAAAACAAAACAACTGAACCAAATATTTGAAGATATCACACATTGCTCTTTATTATAGAACCATTACTGAAGTACAAAAACGTTTACCAAAAAGGGTTGATATGCCAGAAAACAAAACTACAAACAAAACCAAACCATTATACGCGTACAAGTAAGCACACGCTAACACACACATATAGGTGAGAGTATTTGACTGTTTATTGGAGTAGTAGTAGTAGTAGTAGTAGTTTTCTTTTGACACCTACTCATATCCGTCCGAGTTTCTAGCAGAGACATAAGTACAGAAATGACGCCATGTTATTTACCCTACCCAACAATTCTGCACACATACGCACGCGTGCGCTCACACCCACCCACGTATAAACACACAGATGAAGAGAGTTTGAATACGTACTAGACACCACCCTCGAATATCTTCGGTCTTTCTGTACAAGTGTCCGTCAGGACGTCTTGATGTGCGGACACTTCCCCTTTGAAGTAAACCCTGACCGAGTATTCAAATAAAAATAACATAGTATTCGAAGCTCAAATAAGATCCCCTGGATCACACGAGGAAAGTAATGTTGCACCATTGCTCTTTATTATAGAAGAATTATTGAAGCATAAAAACGTTTACCAAAAGGGTTGATATGCCATAAAAAAAACTACTAATACAAACAAACAAACAAACAAACTAACTTTGTACAAGTACGCCCACGCAAACACACACACACATATGTGAGAGTATGTTGAATGTCTACTGGAGTGAGGTTGAATGCCTACTAGACAAAACCTTGCAGTGTCTCTGGTTTCTCAATATTAACAAAATAGCATAGTATTCGAAGCCCAAATAAGATCTCCTTGGAGATCATACGAGCAAAAGTAACGGTGCACTTTATCCTAGTGATGATACCACAAGTAACCACACTAAGCTAAATACTCCACCAGACAAGATCAATTCTGGTCCTGCAATCTGGCAAAACCAAGGAAAGATCACGAGAAAAAAGAAACTAACTTAGTAAAGGTGTCCGTTGGAAATTCTTCTTTTTTTACCTGCTTTACTTACTAAAGGTTTGAGAAGTTAGGGTTAGGGTTAGGTTTGAGAAGTAGGGTTAGGTTTGAGAAGTGGGGTTAGGGTTAGGTTTGAGAAGTAGGGTTAGGTTTGAGAAGTAGAGTTAGGGTTAGGTTTGAGAAGTGGGGTTAGGGTTAGGTTTAAGAAGTAGGGTTAGGGTAAGGTTTGAGAAGTAGGGTTAGGTTTGAGAAGTAAGGCAAGGGTTAGGATTGAGAAGTAGGGTTAGGGTTAGGTTTAGTAGTAGGGTAAAGGTTAGGTTTTAGAAGTAGGGTTAGGGTTAGGTTTAGTAGTAGGGTAAAGGTTAGGTTTAGGAAGTAGGATTAGGGTAAGGTTTGAGAAGTAGGGTTAGGTTTGAGAAGTAGGGTTAGGGTTAGGTTTGAGAAGTAGGGTTAGGGTTAAGAAGTAGGGTTAGGTTTGAGAAGTAGGGTTAGAGTTAGGTTTAGAAGTAGGGTTAGGGTTAGGTTTGAGAAGTAGGGTTAGGTTTGAGAAGTAGGGTTAGGGTTAGGTTTGAGAAGTAGGGTTAGAGTTAGGTTTGAGAAGTAGGGTTAGGGTAAGGTTTGAGAAGTAGGGTTAGAGTTAGGTTTGAGAAGTAGGGTTAGGTTTGAGAAGTAGGTAAGGTTAGGTTGAGAAGTAGGGTTAGGGTTAGGTTTAAAAGTAGGGTTAGTGTTAGGTTTGAGAAGTAGGGTTAGGTTTGAGAAGTAGGGTTAGGGTAAGATTTGAGAAGTAGGGTTAGGTTTGAGAAGTAGGGTTAGGGTTAGGTTTGAGAAGTAGGGTTAGGGTAAGGTTTGAGAAGTAGGGTTAGGTTTGAGAAGTAGGGTAAGGGTTAGGTTTGAGAAGTGGGGTTAGGTTTGAGAAGTAGGGTTAGGGTAGGTTTGAGAAGTAGGGTTAGGTTTGAGAAGTAGGGTTCGGTTTGAGAAGTAGGGTTAGGGTTAGGTTTGAGAAGTAGGGTTAGGGTTAAGAAGTAGGGTTAGGTTTGAGAAGTAGGGTTAGGGTTAGGTTTAGAAGTAGGGTTAGGGTTAGGTTTGAGAAGTAGGGTTAGGTTTGAGAAGTAGGGTTAGGGTTAGGTTTGAGAAGTAGGGTTAGGGTTAGGATTGAGAAGTAGGGTTAGAGTAAGGTTTGAGAAGTAGGGTTAGGTTTGAGAAGTAGGTTAGGGTTAGGTTTGAGAAGTAGGGTTAGGGTTAAGAAGTAGGGTTAGGGTTAGGTTTGAGCAGTAGGGTTAGGGTTAGGTTTAGAAGTAGGGTTAGGGTTAGGTTTGAGAAGTAGGGTTAGGGTTAGGTTTGAGAAGTAGGGTTAGGTTTGAGAAGTAGGGTTAGGGTTAGGATTGAGAAGTAGGTTTAGGGTAAGATTTGAGAAGTAGGGTTAAGGTTAGGTTTTAGAAGTAGGGTTATGGTTAGGTTTAGTAGTAGGGTAAAGGTTAGGTTTAGGAAGTAGGATTAGGGTAAGGTTTGAGAAGTAGGGTTAGGTTTGAGAAGTAGGGTTAGGGTTAGGTTTGAGAAGTAGGGTTAGGGTTAGGTTTGAGAAGTAGGGTTAGGGTTAAGAAGTAGGGTTAGGTTTGAGAAGTAGGGTTAGGGTTAGGTTTAGAAGTAGGGTTAGGGTTAGGTTTGAGAAGTAGGGTTAGGTTTGAGAAGTAGGGTTAGGGTTAGGTTTGAGAAGTAGGGTTAGGGTTAGGATTGAGAAGTAGGGTTAGGGTAAGGTTTGAGAAGTAGGGTTAGAGTTAAGTTTGAGAAGTAGGGTTAGGTTTGAGAAGTAGGTAAGGTTAGGTTGAGAAGTAGGGTTAGGGTTAGGTTTAAAAGTAGGGTTAGTGTTAGGTTTGAGAAGTAGGGTTAGGTTTGAGAAGTAGGGTTAGGGTAAGATTTGAGAAGTAGGGTTAGGTTTGAGAAGTAGGGTTAGGGTTAGGTTTGAGAAGTAGGGTTAGGGTAAGGTTTGAGAAGTAGGGTTAGGTTTGAGAAGTAGGGTAAGGGTTAGGTTTGAGAAGTGGGGTTAGGTTTGAGAAGTAGGGTTAGGGTAGGTTTGAGAAGTAGGGTTAGGTTGGAGAAGTAGGGTTCGGTTTGAGAAGTAGGGTTAGGGTTAGGTTTGAGAAGTAGGGTTAGGGTTAGGTTTGAGAAGTGGGGTTAGGTTTGAGAAGTAGGGTTAGGGTAGGTTTGAGAAGTAGGGTTAGGTTTGAGAAGTAGGGTTCGGTTTGAGAAGTAGGTTTAGGGTTATGTTTGAGAAGTAGGGTTAGGGTTATGTTTGAGAAGTAGGGTTAGAGTAAGGTTTGAGAAGTAGGGTTAGGTTTGAGAAGTAGGGTTAGGGTTAGGTTTGAGAAGTAGGGTTAGGGTTAAGAAGTAGGGTTAGGGTTAGGTTTGAGAAGTAGGGTTAGGGTTAGGTTTAGAAGTAGGGTTAGGGTTAGGTTTGAGAAGTAGGGTTAGGTTTGAGAAGTAGGGTTAGGGTTAGGATTGAGAAGTAGGTTTAGGGTAAGGTTTGAGAAGTAGGGTTAAGGTTAGGTTTGAGAAGTAGGGTTAGGTTTGAGAAGTAGGGCAAGGGTTAGGATTGAGAAGTAGGGTTAGGGTTAGGTTTGGGAAGTAGGGAAGATCCTTAAATGAACACTCGCATGTATTGGGTTGGCTAAAAAGTTTGTTCGTTTTTTTGAATGCCACTTTTCCAGCCTACTAAAGATCGTTTTATATTCCTATTCTTCAAATCCTGGGTTTGGTGTAGCAACTATGTTGACGTCATTACATTTTTGCTTTTATTTCAGGCCGTGAAATGGAAGATCAAGCAGAGCACTACCGACATCTGATGCTTTTCTTTTACTACAGAAAAGGAAAAAAACAAAGTAACTCCAGAAACCTGCATAAAGATATGCCATGTGTATGGGAAGAATGCTGTTACAGAACGGGTGTGCCAGAAATGTTTTAGTGAGATATGCTCTCAGCTCTGGCCGCCCAAAGGTGGTCTACAATAACCAAGTGAAAGCCGTAGTTGAACAAGATTGCTGTTTGACAACCAGACAAATCGCAGACATTCTGAAGATTTCCAAATCGAGCGAGGAAAATTAATATCATAAACTCGGTTAAGTTTCTGAACTTGATGTTTGGGTCTCCCATAAACTGACAGAAGCAAAAAAAAAAAGAAGAAACTTTTTGGCCAACTCAATATATGCAAAGAAAGAGGTGTCGATCATAACAGAGTTGCCTCCCATGTTTTTATTGTAGTATAAAAAAAAAAACAGCTCAGCAACAGGAACTTAAAAAAAAAAACAGGAACTTAAAAACGAGAACTCAGCAACAAGAACTTAAAAACGAGAACTCAGACCGAGAACTCAACAACGAGACAGAAAAGACGTCAGGGAATGAGCTCCTAAAAATAACTTAAAAATGTGATCTGAGTTGCACAGTAAACTGATACAAGTATTATAACCAGGTAAAAAATGTAAAAGGTATGTCACATTATTATGCGCTCTATTCTTATGAATAAATAAATAAGTTTGTTAGCTAATAAAAGACAAGTAGTTGCGTCTTTCATTTCTAAGGAGGAAATAGAGAGAAGACTAGTGAATCTACTTGTCTATGGAGTGAGAACCGGATTATTTCCTTTACCTGAATGGGTTTATCCAGCATATTGGTATGAGTAGAAAGAAACTTGAACAGTGTCCGAGAGAGGAAAAAGGAAATTAAGAGTTCTTAGAGCTGTCTTAGGTCTGTCAGCAACTATCTTTAGGCGAAGATAGTATTTGCTGTGAGCGTCCAGTGTCGCTTGGCCTTCACTTTGCTACATCACTATACAAGAATATCTCATTTAACTACAAAAAGAATTCCAACGTTAGCCCCTCTTGGTTTCTGAGGGTTAACTGAACTAAAATGAAAAACGGAAGAGAGATAAATAAATACAGAAATTTATACAAACGTACGTTAAAACACGTACTTAAACATTGATTGCGTATTTTAGAAAATTTATTTTCTTAGCGATTTAGGAGTATCAGAGAGGAGGGGGAGGTCAACCTGTCGCCACGATGTATCAGCTTTGCCTGCCTCTTCCCCATCATCATCATCATCATCATCATCATCATCATCATCATCATCTGTTCTGGCATGTTGGGGTTGTTTTATAACCTCGTAATTTAGGTTAATTATAAATAATAACTTGTAAATAAATGGATGAACTATCAAGAGAAACGTTTAACAGATTTATTAAAACTGAACACAGAATAATTTAATGAGTTAATTGGCCGTTGGACGCGATTGATATATTCACAGTCTGACGCCGTGATCTTTTGTTTTCTTTCTCTCTGGGCAGACGACCCTTTTCTCCAAGGGCGATAACTCTTAACTCCCGAAACGATTCAAGGGAGGTAATCCCGTTTTCGTTAGGTGTCCTAACGGTTGTCGACAGGGACGACAGATGGCCATAGCAGTTCTAAAAGAGGAAAGAAAGCTTAGCCCTGATTAGTTGAATGGGGTAGCTCTCAGCTTTTGGCGTTTTTCCGCGCTGGTTTCAACATAGTTCCGGACATTTCAACTTGGAATGAAGTGTTATCCTGGACTCCATCGGTAAAAGATACAGTCGTAAACATTTCTTTTTGTAAGAAAATATTGGAAATCAAGAAGATTTTTTTTTATTAATAAGGACAAGAACTTTCCGAAAAGAAAAAGAGTTCCAGACTTGAAGAGAGACGTTTGCTGGGATTCGGAAATATTTTTTATCCCTTTGAAAAGGGAATGCAAGAGTTAAAAACCAGAAACTTTTAAACAAAATTATCAAGTGCCGGAAAAAACCTAAGAAGATTTGAAGATTTATAACCGGAAGTGTTAAAAAAATAGAACAGTCTTTTTGAGACTTTTTGGAAAAGAATTCCCTTTTAAAAGCAAAAATTTCGGCAGCCTCGTAACTCTCGCTTCCCTTATTTTGTCCTTTAGTCCTCACATTTCATGTGCGATGTTTCTGACAAATAGGGAATAATTGCTGTTTTCTGGGTCGGAATTGAAGAATTAGTCTTATGAAAGACCTTTTTTTATTAAAGTTTATTGAATGTCTCTTTGTTTTCCAGCTTTCTTCAAGTAAGACTTTTGTTGTTTTTCTTATTTTTTTAATATAAAAGCGAGTTTTGTTCTCGTTCTTTCAGCCCATTTTTCTGTATCCTTTTAGGTGTTATAAACCCTTTATCACTTGAAACGATAATCATTTGTGAAAGAGTTCTCTCTTATGTAGAGACCAATTTTTAAAAATTTGTATGACTCTAATTGATTTTGCTATTTTTAAAAGCCTGTTGCGTGTTTTTTTTATCGTTACACTGGTTGACTTCGTTAAAGGTTAAGGGAAGAAAAAGGAGCGCAAGCATATTTTTATAATTAAAATTATAATTTAAATTATAATTAAATTAATATTAATGTAAATTAATTAATTAAATTAAATTAATATAATTAAATTTATTATTATTAAATTATAATTATAATTATAATTATAATTAAAATTAAATTAATATAATTAAATTAATATTAATATAAATTAATTAATTAAATTAAATTAAATTAATATAATTGAATTAATATTAATATAAATTAATTAATTAAATTAAATTAATATAATTAAATTAATTATTGTTAAATTACAATTAAAATTATAGTTAAAATTATAATTATAATTTATAATTAAAATTAATTATTTTTATATTAAAAAAGGAGTGCAAGCACATTTTTATATATGAATAAAAAAAAAACGTATTGAAATACATTTCTGAGTCATTATTTGCTCTTTTTTGTGTTTTTTGTATTAAATTGTTAGATGAAAGTACAGAATAGTATCTCCCCCCACCACCTCCCCATGCTAAGAATGGCTTTCTAAATTATAACGTTATTATTTCAGCTCGGTCTGTAAACTGCATAAGTACCCTTTTTAAAAAATTATTTTCTTACTAATTCTCTGGATTTTCCTTATAAGTTATGGTTACACCCCCAACCCCCAAAAAACAGTTTGAATTATCTCCCCTTTCAACTGACTCTTCTAAAATGAAAAAGAAAATTTCATCTGCCCCAATAATACAGAAGCACCGATTCAATTAATAATTTAATGACCAAACGATACCGTAATGATTAAAAATAACTTTCAAAATCCTATTTTAAAAATAAATTAATTTGGTAAAAAATAAAACAGTTACGAAAAATAAAACAGTTATAAAATAAAACAGTTAAAAATAAAACAGCTAAAAAATAAAACTGTTAAAAAATAAAACAGTTAAAAAAAAAAACAGTTACAGAGAAAAACTGTTACGAAAAAATTGAAACAGTTACGAAATAAAACAGTTACGAAAAAAATAAAGAAGTTACGAAAAAAAATAGTTACGGGGAAAAAACTTACGGAAAAATAGAACAGTTACGGGGAAAAACTGTTACGGAAAAAATAAAACAGTTACGAAAAAAATAAAACAGTTACGGGAAAAATTGTTCCGGGGGGAAAACTGTTCCGAAAAAATAAAGCTGTTACGAAATAAAACAGTTACGAAAAATAAAATGTTAAAAAATAAAACAGTTACAAAATAACACAGTTAAAAAATAAAACAGTTAAGAAATAAAACTGTTAAAAAATAAAACAGTTAAAAATAAAACAGTTACGGGGAAAAACTTTTATGAAAAAAAATGAAACAGTTACGAAATAAAACAATTACAAGAAAAATCAGTTACGAAAAAATAAAGCAGTTACGACAAAAAACAGTTACGGGGGGAAAACTGTTACCGAAAAAATAAAACAGTTATGGGGAAAAACTGTTACGGAAAAATAAAACAGTTACGAAAAAAATAAAACAGTTACGGAAAAAACTGTTACAGGGGCGGAAAACTGTTACGAAAAAATAAAACTGTTACGAAAAAAATAAAACAGTTACGAAAAAAAATGGCCCCGAACATACAAAGGAATGGCGATTGCAATTGCACAGAAGACATTTTGTTCTCCTCACTCCATGGATTTGCAGTTCTGTACATCACACACCCGTGCTTCCACAGACGGAGGGACGACCAGAAGACGACACATCCTGATGTTGGTTCCTCCAGGATTTTCACCTGTTTGCTGAGTAGCTCTGACACTGGCAGGTTACTACCGACTTTACCATGACAAAGAAAGGTTTAACCTAGGCGTGTGTGTGGGGGTGTATGTGTGTGTATGTGTGTCTTTGTGTGCAGATATCTTTGGATCTGTTGACTAAACGAAATGTCTGATCAGACAACCAGATGTTTTTCCTGTTAATGGAGTGGGCGAGGCTGGCATATAATTTTAATACTAATGACGCTCTTCTTTACGGTTCATTTCACTGCAAAAGTATGATAAATGTTGAATAATTACACACACACACACACACATACACACATATATATATATATATATATATATATATATATATATATATATATGATTATTTTTATTTACACAGACATGTACAAAATATGCGACACTGGCATGTCGATGTTATCGATCAACAGCTATTATAAACTGAGATCTCATCAGGCAGAGTTAGAATCCGGCAGAGTTAGATCATATTTGGCAAGAATATATATAAAAGCTCTATTTGATATTGAGCACTTTTTATAAACCCGGTTAAAATTCTTTGGATTACTACCCTGTGGATGTTTTACCTGGATTATATATATATATATATATATATGTGTGTGTGTGTGTGTGTGTGTGTGTGTGTTTTGAAGATTTACCAAAACATTTCGTTCAAGAAATCGTTCATCACAACAAAAGACTTTCATAGATTATTTATTTTTCAGATTTTTCGAAGTTAAAAATGTTTTCCCTACACGTGTTTCTCTACTTGCTTGAAATTCTTTAACTTTGAAAAATCTGAAAAATAAATAATCTATGAAAGGAAAAAGTCTTTTGTTGTGATGAATGATTTCTTGAACGAAATGTTTTGGTAAACCTTAAAAGAAAAACACATATAAATGTTCTGTACCCTGTAATCGAGTATCATCGAGCTTATTTTTATTGGACTAATCTCGGTCTTCACTGAATAAACTATCTTCTAAGTGAAAAATGTAAATACACACACACACACACACACACACACACACACACACACACACATATATATATATATATATATATATATATATATATAAATAAATATTAAATTATTAATACCTACAGACGCTAGCGTTTCAAGGTTATTGCTCTCATCAGTGCAGGAAAGTAACAATTTCAGACGGTCGGGAAGCGCGAACCCGGTTCACAGAGTCAGCCATATCCACTCGGCCAACGGAAACTGTCACGTAAATAAGGGAAATTAAGATCTATATGTACCTAGAAGCGGGAACAGATAGAAGACTAGTCGAGAGTGTTCGACGAACGTATTCGGAATATTGCATTACAGCTATTTGACAGCCTATTTTTAATATCCCCTATTTTTAATATATATATATATATATATATATATATATATATATATATATATATATATATATATATAGTACATGTATTGTATTAGTTTCTGTAGATGTAAATCCGTTGAAACTCAAGTGTTTATAAAAAGTGCTCAATAACAAGTAGAGCTGTTCTTAAGTATACATTTTTATTTATAAATTTTTATTTATACAAACATTATCCACATTACCATCCCATTTGGATGAATTTATGTGGCGCCAACAATACTGTCGCACTGAGACCAACTCATTCAATAACAAATAACATATTCAACAAATTCAATAAAAAAAATCACATTCCGTCGTTCAAAAACATTATTTCGTTGCTCAAAAACATTGTTTATTTTTTAATATATTACTTATCTATTATTATTCTCAAAAGGAAAAAAAATCACATTCCACGTTGTTCGTCTTTAACCACTGTCCGTTTTTCACAACTTTTTACTGACCATTTTTCTTTTCTTTTTTCGGTGTACACTTATCTATCAGGCTGCTAGAGAATTCCGGCGTTTTTGGAATTTTTTTTCAAATATTTTACATTTTAGGGGAAGGGGTCAGTTTCCAATGTTAATTCAACGTAGACTGATCCCCCTCTTTTTGACCATCTCAATTAAAAAAAAATGATTCTTCTGCTTACAATTACCTATCATGTCACGAGAGAATTCCGGCGTTTTTTGAAAGAAATTTAAAAAAAATGAGATTTTAAGACGAGGGATCAGTCTTGTTCGTCTGTTACCATAGTTCGTTTTTCACAACTTTTTACGTCTTAAAATCTCATTTTTAAAAAATTTATTTCCAAAAATCCCGGAATTCTCTCGCGACATGATAAGCAGAAGAATAATTTTTTAAATTTGAGATGGTTAAAAAGAGGGGGATCAGTCCACGTTGAATTTACATTGAAAACTGATCCCCCGTCTTAAAATCACAATTTAAAAAAAATTCTTTCCAAAACCCCCGAAATTCTCTATTGACATGATAGGTAATCGTACACCGGAAAAGATTTAAAAAAAAATTGAGATGGTCAAAAAGAGGGGGATCAGTCTACGTTGAATTAACATTGGAAACTGATCCCCCCTCCTAAAATGTAAAATATTTGAAAAAAAATTCCCAAAACACCGGAATTCTCTAGCAGCCTGATAGATAAGTGTACACCGAAAAAAGAAAAGAAAAATGGTCAGTAAAAAGTTGTGAAAAACGGACAGTGTTTAAAGACGAACATGTGCCCACTTTTTTCTTAAAAAAAAGAAAGATTTATTCTATTTTGTTTATTTTTTTAATAAATTACTTGTTTCATGAAAAAAAGATTCTTTCGTTGCCGGTATTTTTGAAAAAAGCTTTCCGCCCGGTATTTTTGGGGAAGGGGACAAAAAACGGTGTCTTTAATATGACGCGACTTCCTGTTTGCAGACGAAAAATCTGGGTACTCGTTTCGTACCGTAGCACCTAGAGCTGAAAAGTTCAAGATAACCTCGACTTGTTTACGGAGAAGTTGAAATGAAGTCATGTGTATTTAATTTCGTAATTATTTTTTTTAAATAGGATTTAAAAAAGATCAATATTGCTTTTTTTTTTGTTGATTTCAATAAATAATCGATAAAATAAATAAACTAATATAGGTACGTGCAAAATCAATGGCCGATTCCCAAAATGAAAAAATATTTTGACCCCCACTTTACTTAAAAATACACTAAAATTCAGGAAATCAACCAATTTTACTGAAAATTTACCTCTCGGGCGCTGGCTTTTCAACCCCCACTTTCCGGCCCGACCTTGGGTCACATCTTACTTGTGGGAGTAGGATAAAACTGGCCTTGTGCCTAACTCCTGGAGAGGAGTAAATAATAATCACTCTTGGCTCTTTCTTGGCCTTTTGGCTAAGATCAAAGTGTAGTATCTGTTCCGATGGATACTGCACGCCTGTCCTGTGCAGTTCTAGGAGGTCCACCCTCCCAGGCCTTGCCTCCCCTCTTTGGGGAGGAGTAAGTTAATTGCTTACTGCTTGAGGCGCCCCTACCGGGGAATGCCGACGGAGCTGCCCAGGCAATTTTTGATGGTCAGAGTGCTCACCTCTCGGGCGCTGGCTTTTCAACCCCCACTTTCCGGCCCGACCTTGGGTCACATCTTATTTGTGGGAGTAGGATAAAATTGGCCTTGTGCCTAACTCCTGGAGAGGAGTAAATAAAAATCACTCTTGGCCTTTTGGCTAAGATCAAAGTGTAGTATTTGTTCCGATGGATACTGCATGCCTTTCCTGTGCAGTTCTAGGAGGTCCACCCTCCCAGGCTTTGCCTCCTCTCTTTGGGGAGGAGTAAGTTTATTGCTTACTGTCTGAGGCGCCCCTACCGGGGAATGCCGACGGGGCTGCCCAGGCAATTTTTAAATGGCCAGAGTGCTCAAATTCTCGAGCGCTGGCTTTTCAAACCCCACTTTCTTGAACCGATCTTGGGTCACATCTTACTTGTGGGAGTAAGATAAAACTGGCCTTGTGCCTAACTCCTGGGGAGGAGTAAATAAAATCACTCACTTTTACAGCGCAAAATTTTTTTTTTTAGAGATTCAACAATTTCGTTCATTTCACAATTCATCGTCAATTATTTGGAAAGATTTGTATTTGTTTTGTCTTTTTTTCATTAATAAATATTTAAGTTAAAAACAATTATTTATTAATAAATAAAGAGAATTCAAACATGACATTTTCTTTCAAAATTGAATTCTGTTTATCAATAAATAACTGTTTTAACTTTTTTTTCAATGAATAAATTGTCAGTGTAGTCATTGACTTTAATTTACTTTTTCATTAGTCTAATATATAAAGTAGAGTTTTTCCCCTGTACCTTCTCGGAGTATAGGAAAATAACCACATGCATAACAGGCTACTAAACTCACCACTATACTACACTTATTCACTCGAGCGTGTTTTAGTAAATTTGTTATTATTTTTTCCTACCTAACACTAACTATTACATTTGGCCCGCCATCCACGTCTCTCCAAAAAACCAACTCCATATAGGTGGTAGCAAAAACTTTTCTCCCTAACAATTCTGTACTGTCACTCTACTCATCGACACCGGGAACTAATAAGCACAGTTTAATTTTCACAGAACACCGGTTCTCATTTATTATTTGCCTGGTATTAATTTACTACATAATATAAAGCAATACGCAAAAACTTAATGACCACTCCCGTTCACTGCCAACACACAAGCTTAGATTAATTGGCCTATTTTCACGTGCATTTTTGACTTGAATCCGTGGTGCAGTCGTTAAGAAGGCAGGTTTCCTGATCGCCAGTTTTAGCGTTCGATCCCATCCTACTCTACCACTTTTTTCTTTTTTTTTTAAATTTAAAACATTCGCCAACACAGTAGAGGGGGGGGGGGAGAAAAACAATAGGCCGTTTCTTTTTTATTCGACGTCATGCAATAGGTAGTACTTTCTCCCGTGCAACGCCGAGCGATGGGTTCCGCTAGTTACTAATAAAATGAAGTCGCGTAGAGGCGATAAACACGCACACACGATACTTAATTTTGTTAATATAGAGATTATAAAAACTTTGAGCTATATTTCAATTATTCACGAACAAGATATTCATTTTCCGTATATTGAAGGAGTTAACTTCCAAAGAGGCTGCCATGTTTTAGCAGCTAGTTTTTTTCACAGTGGGGATAGGGAAAATTAGTTCACCATGCATTTTTTTTTCTGTTTTTGCGAATTATTTTAAAAATATTAATTTGTTTTCTACTTTTTTTTTTCTCAGTTCTTTCTGAGTTTTTTTTTGTGGGGTGGGGTGAGGTGGGGGCGTTACTAACCTGATTTAGAGTTAATGGTAGAGTTAAGGGAGGCTATGTTTTGTTTTGTAAGAAAAAATAAATAAAAATAAAACAGTGTTTATTAAAATTGAAATATATAAAAAAACAAAAACAATGGCGTATCCAATATAGAATATTGCCGAAGAAATTGTTGTTTGTACGACGGCGTCAGAGGAATTCAAATTAAATCAATTGAAGACAAAATAAGGTGCTTATTTAGAACAGGGTCCCTGGAAAAAATTATTTTCATGTAAAATCAGTATTTTGTACTTACTCAGGCATAGTTTCTCACTCACGGTACGCAAAAGAATTTAAAAATATCAAGTAGAACTTTAATTAGAACGATTTTTCCATTTCCATAAGCGCGATGTACAACGTCTATTCTCCGACATTTTGGGTGTGAGCGATCGATGGAATAGCCAAGGGCAATAACTCCGTTGTTATTGTTATAATTTAAAAAAGAAAGAAACACATATGCAATAATAATAAAATATATATTTATTTATTAATTAAAAAAAAATGAAAATTAAATAATTATTTTTTATTTCTTCACCGGGGTACTTTCCACGATATAATTTTATAGATTAATAAAATGTAGGTGCTTATTGCCCTTGGCTATTCCATCGATCGCTCACACCCAAAATATCGGCGAATATACCGCATTTTTCAGACCAGCAGTGACTTACTTTCGACTATATAAGTAACTGTACCTAAAATGTTTGCCATTGATAAATAGAATATAATGCTTTTTATGTGTAAGCGTTCTCCCATATGGTCTAGTGGTTAGGATTCCTGGCTTTCACCCAGGCGGCCCGGGTTCGATTCCCGGTGTGGGAACGTAACTTTTTAAAAAGATTTGTTTATTTATTGTTCACTTGAAATGGAGAGACGTTGTGATCACTGGTGAATAACAACTTTTACTCAGACCCGCTTCTAAAGAAAACGCGTTATATGTTAGTATTCCTACCAGGGCTGGATGTGACTGCAGGTCAATCTAAATATTGGGTTAGGTTATGACGCCGCGATGGCATGTATGGACGATAACAATTACCTATAAAATTGGTCTCAGTCCAGAAGGATTTCTCCTCTGAACTACAAGAAAACATACAAATAGTCGGGTCATGATAATGTACTTTGATTAATTAAGTGATATACGTATCTATTTATATAAAGTTACGTATGTGTATATACTTATATATTTGTATGTAGACGATTCACTCCTAAACTAATTAACCGATCATTATGAATTTTCGAACACATCTGCTAGGCGCAAGGGGTGGTAATGTGGGATATATTTAGTTTGATTTAGTTTTATGCAAAGAGGGGGGGGGGGGGTAAAGAAGGAGTGGAAGACCTTCGTGAAAATTCAGATACCTCTCATATGTTTGAAATTCTAACAATAATATATTTATCATTAAATATTCCTTAAATTTCAGATTCTTTAGAGTATTTTAAATCTCATATTTGAAAATTCAAATATTTCGGATTTGTATTGAATTTCATCCCTAGTCATTAGACACCAATTTAACAATAGTTATTAGACATTGTTGAAGATATGACAATATACATATATAAAACAAAGAATGGCAAAGTCTATTCATACAATAATAATACTTTTTTTTTAAATTAAAAACTTCTTTTATGTTCAGACAATGAAATATGAAGAGTTGGTGACGATTGATAGTTCAGAGTGTCCAAAGAACGTTCCAGGTGAAAAGAAGAGTTCTTTTTGCGTGTAAGGCGAAATTGAATAGGCGTGTTAATTTCGGTTGGCGCCGCGTGTGTTTGCGTGTTTACAGTGTGTATAAATGAGATAGGCATGCAGATGTCTGTGTATATTAGCGTTCCTGTTTTTCCAGTGAGAGAGTGTATTTAATAAACTATTTATGAACTGTGTATATGTGTTCGTTTCACAAAGTGTATATACTGTCGCTATGTTTAGTAGTTCGTCTGTGTCTCTCATCGCGCGTGTGTGTTACTTGACGAGGATCTTTCGGCCACAAGGGGCTTAGGCTAGATTGCGACGTGCGCCGGGGTTGAAAGAAAAAACGGAAATAAATAAATAAATATGCTGTGTTTGGATTTGTATATTATGCGCGAGATTTGAAAGAGAATATCTCTTGAGTTGTGATTGGTTGCAAGAAAGAGCTGATTTGAGCTTTTGTCCAATTAGGAATTGATAAAAAAAAAAACAACATTCACTGCAGCTGGTTCTTCCAACAACATTCCGAGATCGATTTTCGCATGGAAATCGAAAAGGTTTCATATTCATAGTTTGGTTGATTTGTCGACGTCAGTTGAGGATTTTTGAAATTCAAATATGAGTGCTTCCTTTGGGGGTGGTGGTGGTGCAAAAGAAGCACCTAGGACGGTATCCCCCAGCTATCCTCACCCTAAAGGAGGAGGTAATTCCTGGGAGGATGGCTTCATGAGATCCACCAGAACAAACACTACACTTTTATCCGGCCATGAGCCCCGAAGGCTTCCTGAGTGGTTAGTTGCATCTAACTCAAGCAAGAACGGAAGGTGTAGAACACCCCCCCCTTGCCCTCATTCCCGCAACCTCCGAGAGGATGGTGCACCCTGGCTGGTATAACAATAGCCATGAACGGACATGTCGACATTTCCCGGTAGAGGCGCCTCAGGCGATCGGCACCCCCCCTCCCTTAAGCGAGGATGTACTTCCTAGGAGAGTGCGCCACCTAGGTGATACTTGCTCCTAACAAAAGAAGAGTGGTGCTGCCCACCAAGGCCAAAAGCCACTCGAGGATAAGGGTTAGTGAGATTTTCAGTTTGATGATGGAAGCGTACTATGTAAAGATGGGGAACTATGATTGATTCACATGACGACTCGAAAGATATTTTTAGTTCTTCTCCATGGTTACACCCATATGAAATATTGCGGTTAAAAAGAAAATAACAAGAAACCTTTATAAAGAACTTACTTGTGATGAAAAAAATACCGTTCACCAAAATTTATGGAAATTAACCCAGTATTTTTTTTTCTATTTACGAAATTTTACTTTTATACGTAGACAGAATTTCGCCGCCATTACCGTTGTCATTATGAATTTCGTCACTGCTTAACTCCCCTTAATATACCTCTTCATAAATAGAGATTTAAAATGGCGTCAAACCAGTAAAAAAACGGTGTTAATATTAATAAGTAATTCCTTTTTTATTATTAAAAATCTGCTGGATAATTTTCCCTAAATTTCGGTGTAATCTAATAAAAAGTAAGTATTTTATAAAATTATCCTGTTAATTTCTAAGTGCAATATTTCATATGCGGGAAACCATGGAGAAGCATAATTTTTTGACAGATTTGGAAAGGACCAGAACAAACATAACACTTTTATCTGGTCAAGAATCCCGAAGTCCGTTTGAATGCTTACTTACATCTAACTAAAACAAGATGCGGTACAAGGCCGAGAGATAGGGGAAAACCATTTCCCCACCGAGGAGGAGAATACTGACTGATAGAAAAATAGCCATTCTCGAACCCGTCTGCACTCTGCGGTAAAAGCGCCTCGGTTCTCTTTATCGCCCCAAACACTTACTCACACCTGAGGCTATTCTCTATCTCTACAAATCTACTATCAGACTATGTATGGAGTACTTGTTGTCATATTTGGTCTGGTAGATCTGTGTCTCATTTGAGGGTTCTTGATAAGGTTCAGAAACGTATCTGTAATTTGATTGACCCATCCTTTCTTATTCTCTGCACCCCCTCTCTCTCACACACAGGCGTGATGTTGCTAATCTCAGTCTTTTCTATAAATACTATTATGGCATGTGTTCTTCAGAATTGTGTGATCTCTTCCCTGCTAAATTTGTGCCAGCTCATTTGACTGGTTGGTCTAATGGTCTCCACCAATTCGCTGTTTTGATACCTCATCGTAATACAGCTTCCTATTCCAGTCCAATAACTGCAGGCTTGCGGAACTCTCTTCCTGCTGACTGTTTTCCTCCAATCTACAGCCTTGGTATTTTCAAGACTAAGACCAATAAGCATCTCCTGTCTTTGCGATAACCATTTTTCGTTCTTGTTAGCTCCTTACATCAAGTGGCTTCATGCCTTGTCTGGAGCGATTTCAATGAAAATAAAAGGCGATCGACAATAACCCCCCCCCCCACTCAAGCATGAGGTGCTTCTTGGGTGGGAGCACCCCCTGGGTCAAAGCTGTGCGATCACTCATCCCGATAAAAGAGGGCCAAGTGCTTTCACGGCAGCCCTGATCTGTCGGTTTGGTTGTCGATGCCAATCTCTGCTGGTATAAAATCCGCAGCCCCCCTCCTCACCCCCTGTTGTTTTGAAATAGTGCCGAGCGGAATCTTTTATTTTAGAATTTCTTTAAAGTTAATGTTAACCTTACTCCCCAAAAGAGCAATGTTATACGGAATTTCGGATTTTTTTAACGTGGAAAATTCCGCTACCTAAAAATCGGTATGCGAACCGGAAACTGGGGGAAAATACTATAGTTTATTTGGCACTCCCGCAGCCGACAGATGTCTAAGTCAGAAACAAACTAACAATTGACCTAAAAGATTTAGAAAACAGCTGATAGCAATTCGATGCTGGCTGCTGCTGTGCTACTTATAAATAGAGTTTATAATATATTGTCTTTATGCGTTCTCCCATATGGTCTAGTGGTTAGGATTCCTGGCTTTCACCCAGGCGGCCCGGGTTCGATTCCCGGTGTGGGAACGTAACTTTTTTTTCACTCGTTTGCTCAAAACTCACAAGTCTGTCTACATGAAGAAATTTTCTGTTTTTTTAAATTTTTTTTATATGAAACGTACTTTTGAGCGTATCTCATAGTTTCATAAAGCACTTAAAAAACAACAGGAAAACTTCACAATTAAGACATGTCGATGCTTTCTATAATTATGATAATGATACTAGCATATAAAGTAAAGTGGATTTCCCCGGTTTCATTGACTATTATAGCTTTCGAACCAAAAATGTAATATGCTATTAAGGTAATTCCTGATGCGTGTTTTCAGAAAATATGTATTCGTTTCGTTCTTTTTCAAATTTTCTCACATTATTTCCCACTCAGTAGATTCTCCAAACACAAGGCATCGCAGGTATTTTCACTCTCATGCTGACATCTACTCCTCGTTACTCTAAACACCACATGTCACCGGGACTGTTCTAAATATGTTAATTATTTCATATTTTCGTTTTACTATTTACTATATACTACATTAGATTTTCAATCTAAATATAGACTGCTCCCTGAAAGTACTCCTTCTCTTTTCTGACCGTATTTCAGAATGATGGAATAAAACAACATTCGCTTTTAGAAACCTTTACGATTTTCATGCGAAAAGATGTATAACTAATCTTTTGCACTGATTTGTCGACGTCGGTTAAGGGATTTAAAAAATTCAAATATGCTTCGTTCGTTGACGAAATTTGATTTTCTGTGAGGTCTAGTTGAACGTATTGAAATGCAATTTTTGTCATGCGTTTGGCTCATAGGTTGGCTCATAGGCGTATAGGCTGACTCACGTGACCCCTAAGGGAGTAGTGATTGGGCATACGATTTTGCCAATCCACGCGACCCTTAAAGGAACTAGGGAGACAACCACTGACCAATCAAAAGTATCTTAAAAATTCCAATACGCAGGACATTACCTCGATATTTAGAAAGAATAAAAGGATTGAACAGTTAAACTTCCAACTTAAATATAATAGATTTTTTTACAGTAATAAGTTGGGTTACTCGCCTCCAACCACGACAAAGTAAGACACAAGATCAATTTAAAATGAGGAATTAAGATACTCTTACTTTCCTTCAAAAGGAAGCACTCAGCATCGGTGCAAAAGTGTGCCATGATCAACCCCATTGATATTCCATGGTATACCTCGTCGGCATTACCTCAAGCAATCGGCAATAAACCACTACCCTCACTAAAAAAGATGAGCTAATGCCTGGGAGATAAGATTGCCTTCTGAGAGCGACCAGAACAAACACAATACTTTTATCAAGATGTGGTACAAGGCCGGAAGGTGGGAGTAAACCAGCTCCCCCGAAAGGGTTACATTCTGTCTGGTACAAAAATAGCCATTCTCAGACCCGTCTGTATCCTGCGTTAGATGGGCCCACGGGGATAGGCAATAATTTCCCCCATTCAATCATGGAGGTGCTTCTTGGGGGGAGGCACCTTTTTGAGACAAAGCTGGCGATACTTCATCCCGACAAAAGAGGGCGAGGTGCTGCCGCGGCAGCCCTGATATATCGTATTGATTGCTGATGCTAATCTCGGCTAGTAGGAATTGCGATGTGCCCCCTCCTGTTGTTTAGAAATAGTGCCGAACGGATTTTGTTTCGTATTTCCGTAAAGCTAATGTTAACTTGAGTTCCAGCAAGGGCAAAATTAGACACAATGGCGATTTTTTTATGCGGAAAATTCAGCTAGCTAAAAATAAATATCCAGGACTGGAAAGAAAAATCAATCTTATATAGTTGCGTTGACAGCCCCACAGGCGACAGAAGTCGTGAGTTAATCTGAAACATTTAAAAAACAGCTGATAGTAATTCGATGCTGGCTGCTGTTGTACTACTTATAAATAGAGTTTATAATCTTCGTGTGCTATACGTTCTCCCATATGGTCTAGTGGTTAGGATTCCTGGCTTTCACCCAGGCGGCCCGGGTTCGATTCCCGGTGTGGGAACGTAACTTTTTTTTCACTCGTTTGCTCAAAACTCACAAGTCTGTCTACATGAAGAAATTTTCTGTTTTTTTTTATATATGAAACGTACTTTTGAGCGTATCTCATAGTTTCATAAAGTACTTAAAAAACAACAGGAAAACTTCACAATTAAGACATGTCGATGCTTTCTATAATTATGATAATGATACTAGCATATAAAGTAAAGTGGATTTCCCCTGTTTAATTGACTATTATAACTTTCGAACCAAAAATGTCATATGCTATTAAGGTAATTCCTGATGCGTGTTTTCAGAAAATATGTATTCGTTTCGTTCTCTTTCAAATTTTCTCACATTATTTCCCGCTCAGTAGATTCTCCAAACACAAGGCATCGCAGGTATTTTCACTCTCATGCTGACATCTACTCCTCGTTACTCTAAACACCACATGTCACCGGGACTGTTCTAAATATGTTAATTATTTCATATTTTGGTTTTACTATTTACTATATACTACATTAGATTTTCAATCTAAATATAGACTGCTCCCTGAAAGTACTCCTCTTTTCTGACCGTATTTCAGAATGATGGAATAAAACAACATTCGCTTTTAGAAACCTTTACGATTTTCATGCGAAAAGATGTATAACTAATCTTCTGCAATGATTTGTCGACGTCGGTTAAGGGATTTAAAAAATTCAAATATGCTTCGTTCGTTGACGAAATTTGATTTTCTGTGAGGTCTAGTTGAACGTATTGAAATGCAATTTTTGTCATGCGTTTGGCTCATAGGTTGGCTCTTAGGCTTATAGGCTGACTCACGTGACCCCTAAGGGAGTAGTGATTGGGCATACGGTTTGGCCAATCCACGCGACCATTAAAGGAACTAGGGAGACAACCACTGACCAATCAAAAGTATTTTTAAAATTCCAATACGCAGGACATTACCTCGATATTTAGAAAGAATAAAAGGATTGAACAGTTAAACTTCCAACTTAAATATAATAGATTTTTTTTACAGTAATAAGTTGGGTTACTCGCCTCCAACCGCGACAAAGTAAGACACAAGGTCAATTTAAAATGAGGAATTAAGATACTCTTACTTTCCTTCAAAAGGAAGTACTCAGCATCGGTGCAAAAGTGTGCCATGATCGGCCCCATTGACATTCCATGGTATAGCCCGTCGGCATTACCTCAAGCAATCGGCAATAAACCACTACCCTCACTAAAAAAGATGAGCTAATGCCTGGGAGATAAGATTGCCTTCTGAGAGCGACCAGAACAAACACAATACATTTATCAAGATGTGGTACAAGGTCGGAAGGTGGGAGTAAACCAGCTCTCCCGAAAGGGTTACATTCTGTCTGGTACAAAAATAGCCATTCTCAGACCCGTCTGTATCCTGCGTTAGATGGGCCCACGGGGATAGGCAATAATTTCCCCCATTCAATCATGGAGGTGCTTCTTGGGGGGAGACACCTTTTTGAGACAAAGCTGGCGATACTTCATCCCGACAAAAGAGGGCGAGGTGCTGCCGCGGCAGCCCTGATATATCGTATTGATTGCTGATGCTAATCTCGGCTAGTATGAATTGCGATGTGTCCCCTCCTGTTGTTTAGAAATAGTGCCGAACGGATTTTGCTTCGTATTTCCGTAACGCTAATGTTAACTTGAGTCCCAACCAGGGCAAAATTAGACACAATGGCGATTTTTTTATGCGGAAAATTCAGTTAGCTAAAAATAAATATCCAGGACTGGAAAGAAAAATCAATCTTATATACAGGGTGGGCAAAAATAAGGGTCCTATTTTTAAAAATTCATAACTTTTTTATTTATTGATTTTATTTTTTATTTTTTTAGAATAAGTAAAGGACCCCTACCGAAGCAAGCATGAGCCGTATTAGCCCTAAGGAACGTACCCTCATTTAGAAAACATTATTTTTGCTTAAAAAACTCAAAACAGTGTAAAAAACAATACTTTAGTTTTTGTAAGTTTTAAGAAGTGTTTTTCGGCTAAAATTTGTTTTGTTTATTTCAAAAAATCTCGGAAGGGTCAGTCTACACACACATAAAGTTTGGTGAGTTTAACTTTTATTTTGTGGAAGTTATTCAAATTCAAGTTATTCAAATTTAAAGATAGGACCCTTATTTTGGCCCACCCTGTAGTTGCGTTGACAGCCCCACAGGCGACAGAAGTCGTGAGTTAATCTGAAACATTTAAAAAACAGCTGATAGTAATTCGATGCTGGCTGCTGTTGTACTACTTATAAATAGAGTTTATAATAGTCTATTGTTGTACGTTCTCCCATATGGTCTAGTGGTTAGGATTCCTGGCTTTCACCAGGCGGCCCGGGTTCGATTCCCGGTGTGGGAACGTGACTTTTTGTTTCATTTGTAAGTTTTAAGTATAAAACTCACAAGTTTGTCTTCATGAAGAAATTTACTTGTTACTCAAACTATTTTTTACCTCAATGAGTGAATCTCTACTAAATTAATCAATGCGAAAGTCTTTTACATTCATCGCAGCTACATTACCATCAAAACGGGTTACTGTTATTCAAATCATTAATACAACGTAATTATTTTAAATGTTGTATAGACGTATATCGTAGATACGAAAGTCCCCCAAACAAAACTTTATACACTTAATTTGCATAATTATTTTTTAAACAGGTCATAATAAATTAATATTTGCTATTATTCATTCGTAATTTCATTATCCTATTTTTTTCCATTTATATACAATAGTTTTGTTCGATATTTACAGTAATTAATTAAAGTGATTTAATAAAAACAAAGGTTAAATTATTAACCTTCAAGGATAAATTATAAAAACCTTTCTTAACATATGTGCGGATTAATTTTTTTAGGGAACCAGAAAAAAAGATATAGGTTAGCGACGTCAGAAAGAGAAAGGGGGCGGGTTTACTGACCGCTACTTCCTGTTAACGACCATTTTTTTTTTTGGTTTTAAATTCAATGAAAAAATTGCTAGTTAAAAAACAGAGCACACAGCGAATTGATTCTTTCCGTCTTCAGGTCTTACAAATGAAAAAAAAAAAAAGTTACTTTCCCACACCGGGAATCGAACCCGGGCCGCCTGGGTGAAAGCCAGGAATCCTAACCACTAGACCATATGGGAGAACGTATAACACACGAAGATTATAAACTCTATTTATAAGTAGTACAACAGCAGCCAGCATCGAATTATTATCAGCTGTTTTTTTTAAATGTTTCAGGTTAACTCCCAACTTTACGAATACATGTTAATCTTTATCTATTTATGCGAATAAATGCGAAAGTTTTTGTTTTTTGTTTACCACAAGCTTATGAATGAAATGTTTAATGTTTTTATGCGGGAAATTGAGCTAGCAAAGCATAGATATCCAGGACTGGAGACAAAAATAAATACTATAGAGTTGAATTGGCAGCCCCACAGGTGACAGAAGTCTAGTGAGAAAGTAAGTCGTGAGTTAACATTTAAAAAGCAGCTGATAAAGATTCGACGCTGACTGCTGTTCTACTACTTATAAATAGAGTTTAGAATAGCCTTTCTTTATACGTTCTCCCATATGGTCTAGTGGTTAGGATTCCTGGCTTTCACCCAGGCGGCCCGGGTTCGATTCCCGGTGTGGGAACGTGACTTTTTTTTCATTCGTATGCACGAATATGTCGACATAAAGAAAATTTCTGTTTACCTAAACCATTTTTATTTGAAATGTATTCTTGAGCACATCTCATAGTTTCATGAAGTACTTAAAAAACAACAACATGAAAACTTTACGATTAAGACATTTTGATGTTTTCTATAATTATGATAATGATAATACCATATCCAGTAGGTACGTGCAAACATGGCGGCTTCTTGTACGGACTATGCTCATTAAAAAGCGCTTATCATTAATTATTTAATTAGTTTCCGTGTAAACTTTGATTGTGTTTGAAAGATAAAAGCCTAAACTTAATCTCTAAACGAAAAAAATGCATATTTACGTGTGAAAAATAAATTATAATAAAATATGTAATTACGACGGTCAAAAACCCCAAAAATTCAATGAATTTTGAACTTTGAAAAAATTACTTGTAAAAATCCCTTAAAAGATAAATATAAGTATTTGGGAACTATTTCAAAGATAATTATTAAATTAAAGTCATAAGACACTGAATTAAAAATAAATAAATCCCACGTTTGACTAAAAATTAGCAAAATTAGCCCTTCAAATGTGATAAATGAGTAAAATCCGCCATAACTTCATCGGAAAAGGACGTTGTTTACAAATTGACATCGCTATGCAAAATATATGGAAGACAAAAATGTCATAATTTATCATTTTTAACTTTATATATAAAAATGTAATAATAGTTTATAGAAGTTGAAAAATTATTATCCATTAATTTCTTTATTCTTTTTAAGGTTATAAACAAATTTAAGTACCCTTTTGTTATAATTAAAAAGGAAATGAGTATTTAATTATTTGTGAGTGTACGCAATTATTTTTAACTGAAAAGGTTCAGTTTTTAATTTCGTAATACTCTGAAATTATTGATAACGTCTGTTTACCAATGTTTTTCCTTAGAATTTGAAATAAAACTATTTTTTAAATGTTAAAAATATTTTTACGTTACGAACTGCGTCAATTTTATCAATTTTTTTTTTACATGATTTAAAACTTTAGTTACTCGATTTATTCTTAACGTGTCGTAACGATAAATTACATTGATTCTTTTAAAAATAAAGTGTCTTTATTTTTTTAATTTTAAGTGTGAAAAAGTAAATTAAAGTCAATGACTACACTGACAATTTATTCATTGAAAAAAAGTTAAAACACTTATTTATTGATAAACAGAATTCAATTTTGAAAGAAAATGTCATGTTTGAATTCTCTTTATTTATTAATAAATAATTGCTTTTAACTTAAATATTTATTAATGAAAAAAAGACAAAACAAATACAAAACTTTCCAAATAATTGACGATGAATTGTGAAATGAACGAAATTGTTGAATCTCTAAAAAAAAAAAAATTTTGCGCTGTAAAAGTGAGTGATTGTTGGAAGGCTAATCCCACCTGGTTATTACAGAACGGGGCTACCATACTAATGAAAGTTCATCGTTAGTAGAAATTATTAAATTTTTTAAATTCTTTTTTTTTTTTGTTAAGTTTCTGGATCTCAAATTTGTCAATTTTTGGTTTATTTTCAAGATTATAAAAAAAATTTCTTGCGCTGATGATGCCACGTTCCTCTATGAAAGAGAAATATAATTATGTCACATTTTTTATTTTTCCAAAAATTCTAATCATTAAAATCACATGAAATATTTTTTGCAATTATATTATTTTTTTGGTGAAAATATTGATTAAACAATACTTTATTCAATAATAATATCGCTAATTCAAAATATTAATTTTTCTTCGAGTTATAGTGATTTTATTAACACGGTATTTACTGGCCTTTTTCGTAATATATACGAAATATTATATAAAAAAAATTTAATTGTTAACATCTACGATCCTTTATTTACATAAGCAGCAGTTAAAAAATCATGCATTTTTTTTTATTAATATATAAAAATATAACTTTAGTAAAGGTGTATTTTCTTTTAAAAAAATAATACATTTTCACTAAGATTTAAAAAAAAAATAATGGTTTCATTATATTCCGTGATTGTTGATTAATAAATATTGAAAATTTCAGTAAAGTTGGATGACTTCCTGAATTTTAGTGTATTTTTAAGTAAAGGGGGGGGGGGGTCAAAATGTGTTTTCATTTCGGGAATCGGCCATTGATTTTGCACGTACCTAAACAGTAAAGTGAATTTCCCCCTGTTTAAATGACCATTATAACTTTCGAACCAAAAATGTCATATGCTAATCTGTTCTGCCAGCTACTTCAGTAATTCCTGATGCGTGTTTTCAGAAAATATGTATTCGTTTCATTCTCTTTCAAATTTTCTTACATTATTTCCCGCTCAGCAGATTCCCCAAACAGAAGGCATCGGAGGTATTTTCACTCTCATATAGATATCCAGGACTGGAAAGAAAAATAAATCCCATATAGTTGCATTGACAGCCCTATAGGCGACAGAAGTCTACCCAGAAAAGAAGTCGGGAGTTAACCTGAAACATTAAATAAAACAGCTGATAGTAATTCGATGCTGGCTGCTGTTGTACTACTTATAAATAGAGTTTATAATAGTCTATTGTTATACGTCCTCCCATATGGTCTAGTGGTTAGGATTCCTGGCTTTCACCCAGGCGGCCCGGGTTCGATTCCCGGTGTGGGAACGTAACTTTTTTTTTTCATTTGTAAGACCTGAAGACTGACAAGTCTGTCTTCATGAAGAAATTTACTTGTTACTCAAACTTTTTTTTACCTCAATGCGTGCATCTCTACTAAACGAATCAATACGAACGTCTTTTACATTTATCGCAACTACATTACCATCAAAACGGGTTACTGTTATTCAAATCATTAATACAACATAATTAATTTAAATGTTGTATAGACCTATATCGTAGATACGAAAGTCCCAAAAACAAAACTTTATACAGTGTAACCCGGATATAAGAGCACCGGATATAAGAGAAACCCGAATATAAGAGACATTGTCTCTGGTCCCAAATTACAGCCTGTGTTAATGTCTATAAATTAGACCCGGATATAAGAGAAACCCGGCTATAAGATACTTCTTCTCCGGTCTCGTCCTCCCCAATATAAGAGAGTTCGTTTTGAGTGACAGTGTGATGTCGTAAATCAGTCAAAAGACGTTGCTAAATGTACTCACCTCATTGGTGAGGCTTTCTATGACCTTCACTATAGTCATATCCGTAAAATATTCATAAAAAAGGTTTCTTTTTGTTGTTGTTGTTGTTAGACGGCGAACCCGGGTATAAGAGACTTATTCTCCGGTCCCGACAGCTCTCTTATATCCGGGTTTAACAAAGAGATTTCTGTACAATAAAAAATGACTGCCTTTTTTAAGAAAAAGTAATTTTTGACTGAATTATTTGTGAAAACTGATTGAAAAGTATTTTTTATGTAACTAGTGTTCTGTGCGTAAAAAGCGTTATATATTGTATTTCCATACTTACATAAACAAAATAGGCCATACCCGGATATAAGAGGAACCCGGATATAAGAGACTTATTCTCCGGTCCCGACAGCTCTCTTATATCCGGGTTACACTGTACACCTAATTTGCATAATTATTTTTTAAACAGGTCATAATAAATTAATATTTGCTATTATTCATTCGTAATTTAATTGTCCTATTTTTTCCATTTATATACAATAGTTTTGTTAGATATATACAGTAATTAATTAAAGTGATTTAATAAAAACAAAGGTTAAATTATTAACCTTCAAGGATAAACTATAAAAACCTTTCTTAACATATGTGCTGATTAATCTTTAAGGGAAGGTAATTTCAATCAAACTAACCAGAAAAAAAGGATATAGGTTAACGACGTCACAAAGAGAAAGGGGGCCGTTTTACTGACCGCTCCCTCTTGTTAACGACCGACTCTACATTTTGTTTTTGTTTTTAAATTAAATGAAAAACTTTCTAGTTAAAAAAAAGAAAACATACGCACACAGCGAATTGATTTCCTTTTTCTTTTCTTTACGAATAAATGTTAATGTTTATCTATTTATATGAATAAATGTTCATCTTTATTTATGTGAATAAATGTTCATCTTTATCTATTTATATGAATAAATGTTAATCTTTATCTATTTATATGAATAAATGTTCATCTTTATCTATTTATATGAATAAATGTTAATCTTTATCTATTTATATGAATAAATGTTCATCTTTATCTATTTATATGAATAAATGTTCATCTTTATCTATTTATATGAATAAATGTTAATGTTTATCAATTTATATGAATAAATGTTAATCTTTATCTATTTATATGAATAAATGTTCATCTTTATCTATTTATATGAATAAATGTTCATCTTTATCTATTTATATGAATAAATGTTCATCTTTATCTATTTATATGAATAAATGTTCATCTTTATCTATTTATATGAATAAATGTTCATCTTTATCTATTTATATGAATAAATGTTAATCTTTATCTATTTATATGAATAAATGTTCATCTTTATCTATTTATATGAATAAATGTTCATCTTTATCTATTTATATGAATAAATGTTAATCTTTATCTATTTATATGAATAAATGTTCATCTTTATCTATTTATATGAATAAATGTTCATCTTTATCTATTTATATGAATAAATGTTCATCTTTATCTATTTATATGAATAAATGCGAAAGTTTTTGTCTTTTGTTTACAACAAACTTATGAATGAAATGTTTAAGATTAAAAAAATTGGTTTCAATTATTTCAAGTATCGAATTTTGCGAAGCGATTTTATTTAGACAAAAATAAACGTTACAAGTTAAAAAATGTATTTTTGAACAAAAACACTGAAAATAAAGCTCATATTTTTTAAAGCATAAAGCCTAAATTTCCCGCTCAGCAGCTTCTCATAACAAAGTAATACACACAGGAAGTCGGAGATATTTTCACTCTCGCGCTAACATCTACTCCCGCAGGCCTCCATGTCTGCCGACCATTTAAGCCAATTTCTAATTCGTATTTTCAGAAAATACGCGTTCGTTTCGTTCTCTTTAAAGTTTTTTTGCATTTTTTTCTCGCTCAGCAGCGTCGCTTCTAAAACAGCCATTCACACATGAAGTCGGAGGTATTTTCACTCTCATGCTAACATCTACTCCCGCACTCATCCATGCCACTGAGGCTGTTCTTTATAGGCCAATTATTCTAACCTATTAGCGGTATTATTTCATATTTTTGTTCTTACTATTTTCTATATATTACATTATATTTTCAATCTAAATATAGGCTGTTCTCTTATAATACTCTTTCTCCTGTCTGGGTGTATTTCAGAATGATGGAATGATTGAATGATAGAATACTACAACATTCGCTTTTATAAACCTTTTCGATCTCCGCGCGAAAATGTTTATAACTCATCTTCTGCAATGATTTGTCGACATCGATTGAGGGAATTTTTGAAATTCGATTCGGCTTCGTTTGTTGACGAAATGTGAATTTCTGTGAGGTCTAGTTGACCGTATTGAAATGCGAATTTTTATGCGTTTGAGGTTTAAATAGCCTGACTCACGTGAGTCCGAAAGGAGTATTTATTTACCTCCTCTCCAGGAGGTTAGGCACAAGGCCAGTTTTATCTTACTCCCACAGGTAAGATGTGACCCAAGGTCGGGTCGGGAAAGTGGGGTTTGAAAAGCCAGCGCCCGAGAGGTGAGCACTCTGGCCATTAAAAATTGCCTGGTCAGCCCCGTCGGCATTCCCCCGGTAGGGGCGCCTCAGGTAGTAAGCAATAAACTTACTCCTCCCCAAAGAGGGGAGGCGAAGCCTGGGAGGGTGGACCTCCTAGAACTCAAGCCCCGAAGGCCAAGACAATACCAGTTCATGGGGTGTAGTATCCATCGGAACAGATACTACACTTTGATCTTAGCCAAAAGGCACAGGAACAAACAGGAGTAGTGATTGAGTATATATTCTGACCAATCCATGCGACTCTTAAAGGGGAAAGGGCGACAACCACTGCCCAATTAATAAGTATCTGAAAAATTCCAATACTCAGGACATAACCTTGATAATAAGAAAGATTAAAAATATTGAACAGTTTAACTTCAAACTTAAATATAATGGTTTATACAATAATACGTTGGGTTATTCGCCTCCCACCGCGACAAAGTAAGACAAAAGGCAAATTTACAATGGGGAATTAAAGTACCCCCCACCCCTTCCCCAAAAAGAAAGTGCTCAGGATTAGAGAGGTTATATAGTTTTCGGCCAAGTCTTAGATGCTGGTATTCGGCTTAGGATGATTAAGGGGGGGGGGGGTAGGAAGTTGAAATGTGTGAGCGATTGAAAAATACAAGAGCAGAGTTGTTCTGGAGTTTTAAAGGCGTGGTTTAACGCCTATGCTCCTTGATGAAGGCGTGGTTGAATTCGGTAATGTTTGTCAACATTGGGAGCGGTGAAGTTTTTCATGATCGGCCCCATCTGCATCCCGTGCTATATCCCGTCGGCATTCCCTCTAGCGATCGACAATACACAATCACACTCACATCAAAAGGATGAGCTAATGCTTGGGAGGAGGCCATGAGGAGAAACACAACACTGTTATAAGGGACACGAGTTTCAAAGCGCCCCTCCCCTCCCTCGAGTTTTTACTTGCATCTTACTTAAGCAAGGTACTGTACACGGTCGGAAGTTGGGGGGAAACCAGGTCTCGCGAGGGAGTATGACACTTTTGAGGATACAAAAATAGCCATAAACGAACGCGTTGGTATTGACGCTAGGAAGTAAGTGTAGTATCTGTTCCGATGGATACTGCACCCCTATAGACGGGTGTCGTCTTGTCCTTCGGGACTTGATTCCACCTGTCTGTGGGTTTGTCCTGTGCAGTTCTAGGAGGTCCACCCTCCCAGGCTTCGCCTCCCCTCTTTGGGGAGGAGTAAGTTTATTGCTTACTGCTTGAGGCGCCCCTACCGGGGAATGTCAACGGGGCTGCCCAGGCAATTTTTAAATGGCCAGAGTGCTCATCTCTCGAGCGCTGGCTTTTAACCCCACTTACTCGACCCAAGCTGTGGTCACATCTTACTTGTGGGAGTAAGATAAAACTGGCCTTGTGCCTAACTCCTGCAGAGGAGTAAATAAATATTCCCCGGTTGAAGCCACTAAGCCGATCGGCTATACCCATCTCCTCAAAAGAGAAGGTGCTACCAGGTTGAATGTAACCCCTCTCCTCCCTACAGGACAGAGCTGGGCGATACTTCATCCAGACAAAAGAAGGCTTGATGCCTCCGCGACATCCTTGCTCTGTCGGATTGATTATCGAATCGAACATCGCCTGGTATGAAATCCGAAACCCCCTACTGTGGTTTTCAAATAGAGCCGAGCGGAATTTCTTTAAAGATTTCCCTAACGTTAATGTTAATCCAATTCTTCACGAGGGCAAAGTTAGACAAAAGTTCGAGTTTTTAATGAGGAATATTCAGCTAAATTATAAGTAATTTATTTCAAAGAAGGCTGCTTTAATTAGATACACATTTCGTCTCAAATGTTAATCGTCTAAAACAGGGGCGGGCAACCTCCGGCCCACGAAGGCTTAGCGTCCGGCCCGCCACTCTGCTATGCTTTATTATTGCAATCCGGCCCGCAGACCTCCCAGTAAAACTCATATCATTTTGTGACATAGACGTAAAAGTAGGTTTCAATTAAGATTTACAGTGGGATAAAAATGTATGAATATCAGCGAGCGATGATGCATGTATATTTCATTTTTCTTTAACTATTAAGAGATAAAAATAGAAAAAGAGAAAGAGAGGGGCGAAGAGGAAACAAGAGACGAGGAAAGGGCATGAAACAGAGAACTTATGTGAGGTGTGTCAAAACGAATGCTGGATCAACTTGCTTCTTACCCCGTCATTATTTTTTTATGATTCCAAAATGGCTCTTCGTCGGCGCCTTTTATAACATCACATACAGAAGTCTCTTGAGAAAAAATATCAGATTTGTAGAGTGTTCAATGCAATTTTTGTACAATTTATATTTATATTTTGTTTACATGAGTAAACAAAATATAGTAATTCTGAGATTTCGTTTTTCATTCTGGCCCGCGATCTCCTTCCAAAAGTCTCATCTGCCCCTCACTCTGAAAAGGTTGCCCGCCCCTGGTCTAAAACGTCATCTAAATATTAAGGTTGATGAGGACAAAATTCAGAGAAAAGCCCTTCAACAATCTCATTCAAGGTTTCAGGTTTCAGGTTTAAGATGGCTACAACATAAATTAAAAGTCGTTAGATTATTTCCAAGAGAGAGAAGTTAAACCAAGACGATGTGCATGCATCTCTGTGACCTTCAGAAAAAGGCATAATGTATTTAACACTGAATGAAAAAAACTAGATGTACATTTCTGGGAATTGTATTTGATAAGAAGTTACTTGACATCCCTCATATAGGGTCACTTTGGACAGAAAAGAAAAATAATTCCTAGAGTCGGATTGGCACTCCCGAACGAATAAGGGCGTCGCAGGCGACAGAAACCTCGTAAAAAAATCGAGAGTTTACCTGAAATATTTAGAAAGCAGCTAAAATCAATTTAATGCTGGCTATTTTAAAATAACATTCATGCATTCGTTGCTTATGGAATCAGTATTAGATAAACAAAGTAACAAAAAGTATTTGCTGAATTTACTCTGTACAGTCAAATAAAATATTGAGAAGGAAAATGGGTAGGCAAATAATAATTGGTGCTTCTGCTGTTTCACAATGAGATAAAAATATTTGAAGAAATGTATAAACTTTGTTATCTACTTACGTGTTAGCAAAAAATAAGATTGTGCAGAAAGAATTCCGCAAATTCATCCAGTATTCATTAAATTATAAGAAAAATAAAAAAAAAATGATCTTACGCATCGGTAGACATTTAAGCTTACGAAGTAGGCAAGGGAGATAACTTTCGGACAAACTCAAAATATAAGAAAAATGGCGACATATAGATAAAATCGTTTTTTTTTATCTTTAATTTAATAAATACTGGATGAATTTGCGTAATTTTTGGTGTACAGTCTTCTTTTCATCTACCACGTAAGTACATAACAAAGTTTATACATTTCTTTAGCAATTTTTTTCTTAAAGAGAGACCTAACACGTCATTGTGAAACAGCAGAAGAACCTAATAATTAATTGATAAAATGTCTCTTTTCGAAACCAACATGCACACATCAGGAAGTTTCATCGAATGTCCGACTGGATTGGCAGGCCGAGAGGAGGCTCAAGGCGTTTCCATGAATAATGACGATGGAGAGGCGCTCGTAAAGACAAGTCAATTCACGATTGTCCCCGGTGTGGGGCGTCATTAACAGACCAAGTCTACCGAGGGAGTCGCGTGTGGCGGGACCTATAACCACACTGGTCTCCATGGCGATCGGTTGAAATATCGTGATATTTATAAATAGTTTATATCATATAGTTTTTATTCGTTCTCCAATATGGTTTAGCGGTTAGAATACATGGCTTTTACCCAGGCGGTCCGGCTTGATTCTCGGTGTGGGAACGTAACATTTAAAACAATTTATTATCTGCTTAAATCTAACGTTTTTTTCTTCCGAAAGCAAACTGAGTGTTTACTTACCTTTCACGGAAACAAGGTGTGGTACAAGGCCGGAAGGTGGGGGTAAACCAGCTCCCCAAAAGGGTTACATTCTGTCTGGTACAAAAATAGCCATTCTTGGATTCGTCTGTATCCTGCGTTAGAGGCGCCTCAGGCGATCGGCAATAGTTCCCTCCATTCAATCGTGGAGGTGCTTATTGAGTGGAGCACCTTTTTGAGACAAAGCTGGGCGATACTTCATCCCGACAAAAGAGAACGATATATCGGATTTATTGCTTATGCCAATATCGGCTAGTATGAATTGCGCCGTGTTGTTTAGAAATAGTGCCGAACGGATTTATTTTAAGGATTTCCGTAAAGTTAACGTTAACTAGACTCCCCACAAGGTCAAAGTTAGACGCAATGACGATTTTTTTATGCGGAAAATTGAGCTAGCAAAAAATAGATATCTAAGACTCGAGACAATAATACATCCTATAGAATTGGCAGCCCCACAGGCGACAGAAGTCTAGTGAGAAACATTTAGAAAGCAGCTGATAAAGATTCGACGCTGACTGCTGTTCTACTACTTATAAATAGAGTTTATAATAGCCCTCATTTTACCTGGCACACGCTAGGAAGTAAGTGTAGTATCTGTTCCGATGGATACTGCACCCCTATAGAAGGGTGTCGTCTTGTCCTTCGGGACTTGATTCCACCTGTCTGTGGGTTTGTCCTGTGCAGTTCTAGGAGGTCCACCCTCCCAGGCTTCGCCTCCCCTCTTTGGGGAGGAGTAAGTTTATTGCTTACTGCTTGAGGCGCCCCTACCGGGGCATGCCGACGGGGCTGCCCAGGCAATTTTTAAATGGCCAGAGTGCTCACCTCTCGAGCGCTGGCTTTTAACCCCACTTACTCGACCCAAGCTGTGGTCACATCTTACTTCTGGGAGTAAGATAAAACTGGCCTTGTGCCTAACTCCTGCAGAGGAGTAAATAAATATGCGTTCTCCCATATGGTCTAGTGGTTAGGATTCCTGGCTTTCACCAAGGCGCCCCGGTTTCGATTCCCGGGTTCGCATCACTCAGCAAATACTTTTTTTTTTATTCCCAGCTGAATGTAATTATGATAGATTTGCGTGAATCACTTTGTCATTAATCTTTAATGTGCTTTAAGAAACATGATTAATAAAAGCATGTGCTGAATAAACTGAAAATAGTAGACTCTAAAAAGGAAAATCATAACGCCGTCTGTACGGTCACGCGACATATATGATCACGTGATATGTGTGAAACACTTCCATTTCTTATTTTGGCGCGCAATACGCTGTTTTATCATTCCAACCAACCAAAAGTTCTGTTAGAACGCACGTGTTTTATATTTCTCCCATAGTTTCAGTCGTTGTCTTTTATAAATCACTTTCTTGCCTTATTTTGTTTTACCTACAACTAGGAATCGTTCAAGCTTGTCGACTTAAACATGTTATTGGCCCAGGTTTACGGATCATTGGATTATTTTTTAAGGACATGAGAGAAAATACAAATCTTCTATTCTTCTTCTATCAATTCTATATTCTATTCTATATTCTATCTATATCTATATCTATATATAGATATCTATAAATCTATATTTATATATATATATAAATATATTCTATATCTATATTCTATATTTCTATATTCTTCTTCTATATATAAAGTGGACTGGATTTTTCCCTTGTACATTTGACGCAGGTTAGAAAATGACCACATGCATCATACACTACTTAAATAGCCACTGAAATACTGGTATTCACTCGAGCGTGTTTGCAGTAACTTTCGCATCATTTCTTTAACATATTGTAATTGCTATATTTATTCCTAGATCACTCACTCTCTCAAATACAACATCCACATAGACAGTGGTCACTATACTTTCTCACTGCAAATTATCTACTCTACCCGACACTCAAAACAGCGTCAGACTTTTATTTCATTCGGAACCGTTAAAAAAACCCACCGCCAATTACAGATTACGGGAATACCATTCAGCTATTCCGAACGCATAACATCTATACGTTATGGAATAACGGATTACGTTTAAACAAACACATCCCGCGCAGCATTACAAAATAACACAAACAAACACTTCCAGTCGTAGTAAGTACACTTGTTAATTTTATCACATTAAAAATAAACATTACATAGTAATATTTTTTTTAATTTAAACCAACTAATACATGTTTTATTCGTCAACATTAAAAATAGATTTTATATATATTTTTTTACTCGACCTAATCCCTCCCATGCAAAAACAAAGTTTAAACGATTTCTGCCGTTTTATTTCTTGGCTCATCCGAAATTACCAAAAGATTATTTAACATTATTACTGAACTCAGAGGGGTACTGATATCGATCCTGAACCAGTTTTCGTGAGGTTCGACTCGGAATCGTTCGGCTGTCCTACGCAAACGCCCGAGTGTTGACGAGCCGAATGGTACCAGACGACAATTTTGATACGGTGCTGCGTCCTGTGATTGTAAGTTATATTTTCAAGAACTTTTCTAAAAGAAACAACAACAACAAAAAAACAAGCTAAACATAGCGAAGTTACGGTTATCAAATAAATATTTTTTCTTATTTTGATATGTTGCTGCGTCCTATAATTTTTAGTTATATTTGGAAGAAATTTTTTAAACAACCAAACCAAATGAAACAAGCAAAACAGAGCGAAATTACTGTTATCAAATAAATATTTTTAACTCTAACCCTAACCCCTAAGCCTAACACCTAACCCTAATCCTAAACCCTAACCCTAAACCCAAACAACCCCCCCCTCCAAAAAAAAACAAAACAAGCAAAACATTATTATCATAGCGCGCAGCACCGTATCAAAATTGTCGTCTGGTAGACATTGGCTCGTCAACTCTCGGGCGTTTTCGTAGGACAGTCGAACGTCACGAAAACTGGTTCAGGATCGATATGAGTACCCTCAGAGGTTATTTGCGTCACGGGGTAAACTTACGCTTCCCACTTATTTTACATTACATATAAACATAATATACCAATAATCATGATATATTTTTTTTAATTGTTCAACATTAAACACAATGTTACCATAGCTTTTTGGTGCGGAAACTCAAAGTTTTCAACAATTAAAGAAAAACACATTTGTAAAATAGTAAAATGTGGCAAAGATCGAATTGTTGTTACAAATGTGAAATGTTTTTATTGACGCACTACCACAAGTTCTAATATCGAAATCAATGAATACGCTAGTGAGATGCGTGAAATAAAAGTTAACGTTCCCACACCGGGAATCGAACCCGGGCCGCCTGGGTGAAAGCCAGGAATCCTAACCACTAGACCATATGGGAGAACGCTACACGATATCACAAATTATATGCTATTTACAATATCATTTACAGTCGCAACAACTCAAATACGCTGCTGGACTTGTTTACATTAAAAAGCGACTTCGTGTCTTTCTTCCTCATAAAGTAACAAATGAATAAAAACCTGCCGATAAAGCTAATGGCTGCTGTTATAAATAGTAGATAATTTACTTGTGCACTTGCAACGTTCTCCCATATGGTCTAGTGGTTAGGATTCCTGGCTTTCACCCAGGCGGCCCGGGTTCGATTCCCGGTGTGGGAACGTTACTTTTATTCCCAGCTGAATGTAATTATGATAGATTTGCGTGAATCGCTTCGTCATTAATCTTTAATGTGGTTTAAGAAACATGATTAATAAAAGCATGTGCTGAATCAACTGAAAATAGTAGACTCTAAAAAGGAAAATCATAACGCCGTCTGTACGGTCACGCGACATATATGATCACGTGATATGTGTGAAACACTTCCATTTCTTATTTTGGCGCGTAATACGCTGTTTTATCATTCCCACCAAACAAAAGTTCTGTTAGAACGCACGTGTTTTATATTTCTCCCATAGTTTCAGTCGTTGTCTTTTATAAATCACTTTCTTGCCTTATCTTTTTTTACCTACAACTAGGAATCGTTCAAGCTTGTCGACTTAAACATGTTATTGGCCCAGGTTTACGGATCATTGGATTATTTTTTAAGGACATGAGAGAAAATACAAATCTTCTATTCTTCTTCTATCAATTCTATATTCTATTCTATATTCTATCTATATCTATATCTATATATAGATATCTATAAATCTATATTTATATATATATATAAATATATTCTATATCTATATTCTATATTTCTATATTCTTCTTCTATATATAAAGTGGACTGGATTTTTCCCTTGTACATTTGACGCAGGTTAGAAAATGACCACATGCATCATACACTACTTAAATAGCCACTGAAATACTGGTATTCACTCGAGCGTGTTTGCAGTAACTTTCGCATCATTTCTTTAACATATTGTAATTGCTATATTTATTCCTAGATCACTCACTCTCTCAAATACAACATCCACATAGACAGTGGTCACTATACTTTCTCACTGCAAATTATCTACTCTACCCGACACTCAAAACAGCGTCAGACTTTTATTTCATTCGGAACCGTTAAAAAAACCCACCGCCAATTACAGATTACGGGAATACCATTCAGCTATTCCGAACGCATAACATCTATACGTTATGGAATAACGGATTACGTTTAAACAAACACATCCCGCGCAGCATTACAAAATAACACAAACAAACACTTCCAGTCGTAGTAAGTACACTTGTTAATTTTATCACATTAAAAATAAACATTACATAGTAATATTTTTTTTAATTTAAACCAACTAATACATGTTTTATTCGTCAACATTAAAAATAGATTTTATATATATTTTTTTACTCGACCTAATCCCTCCCATGCAAAAACAAAGTTTAAACGATTTCTGCCGTTTTATTTCTTGGCTCATCCGAAATTACCAAAAGATTATTTAACATTATTACTGAACTCAGAGGGGTACTGATATCGATCCTGAACCAGTTTTCGTGAGGTTCGACTCGGAATCGTTCGGCTGTCCTACGCAAACGCCCGAGTGTTGACGAGCCGAATGGTACCAGACGACAATTTTGATACGGTGCTGCGTCCTGTGATTGTAAGTTATATTTTCAAGAACTTTTCTAAAAGAAACAACAACAACAAAAAAACAAGCTAAACATAGCGAAGTTACGGTTATCAAATAAATATTTTTTCTTATTTTGATATGTTGCTGCGTCCTATAATTTTTAGTTATATTTGGAAGAAATTTTTTAAACAACCAAACCAAATGAAACAAGCAAAACAGAGCGAAATTACTGTTATCAAATAAATATTTTTAACTCTAACCCTAACCCCTAAGCCTAACACCTAACCCTAATCCTAAACCCTAACCCTAAACCCAAACAACCCCCCCCTCCAAAAAAAAACAAAACAAGCAAAACATTATTATCATAGCGCGCAGCACCGTATCAAAATTGTCGTCTGGTAGACATTGGCTCGTCAACTCTCGGGCGTTTTCGTAGGACAGTCGAACGTCACGAAAACTGGTTCAGGATCGATATGAGTACCCTCAGAGGTTATTTGCGTCACGGGGTAAACTTACGCTTCCCACTTATTTTACATTACATATAAACATAATATACCAATAATCATGATATATTTTTTTTAATTGTTCAACATTAAACACAATGTTACCATAGCTTTTTGGTGCGGAAACTCAAAGTTTTCAACAATTAAAGAAAAACACATTTGTAAAATAGTAAAATGTGGCAAAGATCGAATTGTTGTTACAAATGTGAAATGTTTTTATTGACGCACTACCACAAGTTCTAATATCGAAATCAATGAATACGCTAGTGAGATGCGTGAAATAAAAGTTAACGTTCCCACACCGGGAATCGAACCCGGGCCGCCTGGGTGAAAGCCAGGAATCCTAACCACTAGACCATATGGGAGAACGCTACACGATATCACAAATTATATGCTATTTACAATATCATTTACAGTCGCAACAACTCAAATACGCTGCTGGACTTGTTTACATTAAAAAGCGACTTCGTGTCTTTCTTCCTCATAAAGTAACAAATGAATAAAAACCTGCCGATAAAGCTAATGGCTGCTGTTATAAATAGTAGATAATTTACTTGTGCACTTGCAACGTTCTCCCATATGGTCTAGTGGTTAGGATTCCTGGCTTTCACCCAGGCGGCCCGGGTTCGATTCCCGGTGTGGGAACGTTACTTTTATTCCCAGCTGAATGTAATTATGATAGATTTGCGTAAATCGCTTCGTCATTAATCTTTAATGTGGTTTAAGAAACATGATTAATAAAAGCATGTGCTGAATCAACTGAAAATAGTAGACTCTAAAAAGGAAAATCATAACGCCGTCTGTACGGTCACGCGACATATATGATCACGTGATATGTGTGAAACACTTCCATTTCTTATTTTGGCGCGTAATACGCTGTTTTATCATTCCCACCAAACAAAAGTTCTGTTAGAACGCACGTGTTTTATATTTCTCCCATAGTTTCAGTCGTTGTCTTTTATAAATCACTTTCTTGCCTTATCTTTTTTTACCTACAACTAGGAATCGTTCAAGCTTTTCGACTTAAACATGTTATTTGCCCAGGTTTACGGATCATTGGATTATTTTTTAAGGACATGAGAGAAAATACAAATCTTCTATTCTTCTTCTATCAATTCTATATTCTATTCTATATTCTATCTATATCTATATCTATATATAGATATATATACATATATCTATATTTATATATATATATAAATATATTCTATATCTATATTCTATATTTCTATATTCTTCTTCTATATATAAAGTGGACTGGATTTTTCCCTTGTACATTTGACGCAGGTTAGAAAATAACCACATGCATCATACATTACTTAAATAGCCACTGAAATACTGGTATTCACTCGAGCGTGTTTACAGCAACTTTCGCATCATTTCTTTAATATATTGTAATTGCTATATTTATTCCTAGATCACTCACTCTCTCAAATACAACATCCACATAGACAGTGGTCACTATACTTTCCCACTGAAAATTATCTACTCTACCCGACGCTCAAAACAGCGTCAGACTTTTATTTCATTCGGAACCGTTAAAAAAACCCACCGCCAATTACAGATTACGGGAATACCATTCAGCTATTCCGAACGCATAACATCTATACGTTATGGAATAACGGATTACGTTTAAACAAACACATCCCGCGCAGCATTACAAAATAACACAAACAAACACTTCCAGTCGTAGTAAGTACACTTGTTAATTTTATCACATTAAAAATAAACATTACATAGTAATATTTTTTTTTAATTTAAACCAACTAATACATGTTTTATTCGTCAACATTAAAAATAGATTTTATATATATTTTTTTACTCGACCTAATCCCTCCCATGCAAAAACAAAGTTTAAACGATTTCTGCCGTTTTATTTCTTGGCTCATCCGAAATTACCAAAAGATTATTTAACATTATTACTGAACTCAGAGGGGTACTGATATCGATCCTGAACCAGTTTTCGTGAGGTTCGACTCGGAATCGTTCGGCTGTCCTACGCAAACGCCCGAGTGTTGACGAGCCGAATGGTACCAGACGACAATTTTGATACGGTGCTGCGTCCTGTGATTGTAAGTTATATTTTCAAGAACTTTTCTAAAAGAAACAACAACAACAAAAAAACAAGCTAAACATAGCGAAGTTACGGTTATAAAATAAATATTTTTTTTATTTTGATATGTTGCTGCGTCCTATAATTTTTAGTTATATTTGCAAGAACTTTTTTAAACAACAAAACAAATGAAACAAGCAAAACAGAGCGAAATTACTGTTATCAAATAAATATTTTTTAACTATAACCCTAACTCCTAAGCCTAACACCTAACCCTAATCCTAAACCCTAACCCTAAACCCTAACAAAAAACCCCCCAAAAAACAAAACAAGCAAAACATTATTATCATAGCACGCAGCACCGTATCAAAGTTGTCGTCTGGTAGACATTGGCTCGTCAACTCTCGGGCGTTTTCGTAGGACAGTCGAACGTCACGAAAACTGGTTCAGGATCGATATGAGTACCCTCAGAGGTTATTTGCGTCACGGGGTAAACTTACGCTTCCCACTTATTTTACATTACATATAAACATAATATACCAATAATCATGATATATTTTTTTTAATTGTTCAACATTAAACACAATGTTACCATAGCTTTTTGGTGCGGAAACTCAAAGTTTTCAACAATTAAAGAAAAACACATTTGTAAAATAGTAAAATGTGGCAAAGATCGAATTGTTGTTACAAATGTGAAATGTTTTTATTGACGCACTACCACAAGTTCTAATATCGAAATCAATGAATACGCTAGTGAGATGCGTGAAATAAAAGTTAACGTTCCCACACCGGGAATCGAACCCGGGCCGCCTGGGTGAAAGCCAGGAATCCTAACCACTAGACCATATGGGAGAACGCTACACGATATCACAAATTATATGCTATTTACAATATCATTTACAGTCGCAACAACTCAAATACGCTGCTGGACTTGTTTACATTAAAAAGCGACTTCGTGTCTTTCTTCCTCATAAAGTAACAAATGAATAAAAACCTGCCGATAAAGCTAATGGCTGCTGTTATAAATAGTAGATAATTTACTTGTGCACTTGCAACGTTCTCCCATATGGTCTAGTGGTTAGGATTCCTGGCTTTCACCCAGGCGGCCCGGGTTCGATTCCCGGTGTGGGAACGTTACTTTTATTCCCAGCTGAATGTAATTATGATAGATTTGCGTGAATCGCTTCGTCATTAATCTTTAATGTGGTTTAAGAAACATGATTAATAAAAGCATGTGCTGAATCAACTGAAAATAGTAGACTCTAAAAAGGAAAATCATAACGCCGTCTGTACGGTCACGCGACATATATGATCACGTGATATGTGTGAAACACTTCCATTTCTTATTTTGGCGCGTAATACGCTGTTTTATCATTCCCACCAAACAAAAGTTCTGTTAGAACGCACGTGTTTTATATTTCTCCCATAGTTTCAGTCGTTGTCTTTTATAAATCACTTTCTTGCCTTATCTTTTTTTACCTACAACTAGGAATCGTTCAAGCTTTTCGACTTAAACATGTTATTTGCCCAGGTTTACGGATCATTGGATTATTTTTTAAGGACATGAGAGAAAATACAAATCTTCTATTCTTCTTCTATCAATTCTATATTCTATTCTATATTCTATCTATATCTATATCTATATATAGATATATATACATATATCTATATTTATATATATATATAAATATATTCTATATCTATATTCTATATTTCTATATTCTTCTTCTATATATAAAGTGGACTGGATTTTTCCCTTGTACATTTGACGCAGGTTAGAAAATAACCACATGCATCATACATTACTTAAATAGCCACTGAAATACTGGTATTCACTCGAGCGTGTTTACAGCAACTTTCGCATCATTTCTTTAACATATTGTAATTGCTATATTTATTCCTAGATCACTCACACTTACAAATACAACATCCAAATAGACAGTGGTCACTATACTTTCTCACTGCAAATTATCTACTCTACCCGACGCTCAAAACAGCGTCAGACTTTTATTTCATTCGGAACCGTTAAAAAAAACCACCGCCAATTACAGATTACGGGAATACCATTCAGCTATTCCGAACGCATAACATCTATACGTTATGGAATAACGGATTACGTTTAAACAAACACATCCCGCGCAGCATTACAAAATAACACAAACAAACACTTCCAGTCGTAGTAAGTACACTTGTTAATTTTATCACATTAAAAATAAACATTACATAGTAATATTTTTTTTAAATTTAAACCAACTAATACATGTTTTATTCGTCAACATTAAAAATAGATTTTATATATATTTTTTTACTCGACCTAATCCCTCCCATGCAAAAACAAAGTTTAAACGATTTCTGCCGTTTTATTTCTTGGCTCATCCGAAATTACCAAAAGATTATTTAACATTATTACTGAACTCAGAGGGGTACTGATATCGATCCTGAACCAGTTTTCGTGAGGTTCGACTCGGAATCGTTCGGCTGTCCTACGCAAACGCCCGAGTGTTGACGAGCCGAATGGTACCAGACGACAATTTTGATACGGTGCTGCGTCCTGTGATTGTAAGTTATATTTTCAAGAACTTTTCTAAAAGAAACAACAACAACAAAAAAACAAGCTAAACATAGCGAAGTTACGGTTATAAAATAAATATTTTTTTTATTTTGATATGTTGCTGCGTCCTATAATTTTTAGTTATATTTGCAAGAACTTTTTTAAACAACAAACAAATGAAACAAGCAAAACAGAGCGAAATTACTGTTATCAAATAAATATTTTTTAACTATAACCCTAACTCCTAAGCCTAACACCTAACCCTAATCCTAAACCCTAACCCTAAACCCTAACAAAAATCCCCCCAAAAAACAAAACAAGCAAAACATTATTATCATAGCACGCAGCACCGTATCAAAGTTGTCGTCTGGTAGACATTGGCTCGTCAACTCTCGGGCGTTTTCGTAGGACAGTCGAACGTCACGAAAACTGGTTCAGGATCGATATGAGTACCCTCAGAGGTTATTTGCGTCACGGGGTAAACTTACGCTTCCCACTTATTTTACATTACATATAAACATAATATACCAATAATCATGATATATTTTTTTTAATTGTTCAACATTAAACACAATGTTACCATAGCTTTTTGGTGCGGAAACTCAAAGTTTTCAACAATTAAAGAAAAACACATTTGTAAAATAGTAAAATGTGGCAAAGATCGAATTGTTGTTACAAATGTGAAATGTTTTTATTGACGCACTACCACAAGTTCTAATATCGAAATCAATGAATACGCTAGTGAGATGCGTGAAATAAAAGTTAACGTTCCCACACCGGGAATCGAACCCGGGCCGCCTGGGTGAAAGCCAGGAATCCTAACCACTAGACCATATGGGAGAACGCTACACGATATCACAAATTATATGCTATTTACAATATCATTTACAGTCGCAACAACTCAAATACGCTGCTGGACTTGTTTACATTAAAAAGCGACTTCGTGTCTTTCTTCCTCATAAAGTAACAAATGAATAAAAACCTGCCGATAAAGCTAATGGCTGCTGGCTGAGTCTTTTATAAATAGTAGATAATTTACTTGTACACTTGCAACGTTCTCCCATATGGTCTAGTGGTTAGGATTCCTGGCTTTCACCCAGGCGGCCCGGGTTCGATTCCCGGTGTGGGAACGTTACTTTTATTTCCAGCTGAATGTAATTATGATAGATTTGCGTGAATCGCTTCGTCATTAATCTTTAATGTGGTTTAAGAAACATGATTAATAAAAGCATGTGCTGAATCAACTGAAAATAGTAGACTCTAAAAAGGAAAATCATAACGCCGTCTGTACGGTCACGCGACATATATGATCACGTGATATGTGTGAAACACTTCCATTTCTTATTTTGGCGCGTAATACGCTGTTTTATCATTCCCACCAAACAAAAGTTCTGTTAGAACGCACGTGTTTTATATTTCTCCCATAGTTTCAGTCGTTGTCTTTTATAAATCACTTTCTTGCCTTATCTTTTTTTACCTACAACTAGGAATCGTTCAAGCTTTTCGACTTAAACATGTTATTTGCCCAGGTTTACGGATCATTGGATTATTTTTTAAGGACATGAGAGAAAATACAAATCTTCTATTCTTCTTCTATCAATTCTATATTCTATTCTATATTCTATCTATATCTATATCTATATATAGATATATATACATATATCTATATTTATATATATATATAAATATATTCTATATCTATATTCTATATTTCTATATTCTTCTTCTATATATAAAGTGGACTGGATTTTTCCCTTGTACATTTGACGCAGGTTAGAAAATAACCACATGCATCATACATTACTTAAATAGCCACTGAAATACTGGTATTCACTCGAGCGTGTTTACAGCAACTTTCGCATCATTTCTTTAACATATTGTAATTGCTATATTTATTCCTAGATCACTCACACTTACAAATACAACATCCAAATAGACAGTGGTCACTATACTTTCTCACTGCAAATTATCTACTCTACCCGACGCTCAAAACAGCGTCAGACTTTTATTTCATTCGGAACCGTTAAAAAAACCCACCGCCAATTACAGATTACGGGAATACCATTCAGCTATTCCGAACGCATAACATCTATACGTTATGGAATAACGGATTACGTTTAAACAAACACATCCCGCGCAGCATTACAAAATAACACAAACAAACACTTCCAGTCGTAGTAAGTACACTTGTTAATTTTATCACATTAAAAATAAACATTACATAGTAATATTTTTTTTAAATTTAAACCAACTAATACATGTTTTATTCGTCAACATTAAAAATAGATTTTATATATATTTTTTTACTCGACCTAATCCCTCCCATGCAAAAACAAAGTTTAAACGATTTCTGCCGTTTTATTTCTTGGCTCATCCGAAATTACCAAAAGATTATTTAACATTATTACTGAACTCAGAGGGGTACTGATATCGATCCTGAACCAGTTTTCGTGAGGTTCGACTCGGAATCGTTCGGCTGTCCTACGCAAACGCCCGAGTGTTGACGAGCCGAATGGTACCAGACGACAATTTTGATACGGTGCTGCGTCCTGTGATTGTAAGTTATATTTTCAAGAACTTTTCTAAAAGAAACAACAACAACAAAAAAACAAGCTAAACATAGCGAAGTTACGGTTATAAAATAAATATTTTTTTTATTTTGATATGTTGCTGCGTCCTATAATTTTTAGTTATATTTGCAAGAACTTTTTTAAACAACAAAACAAATGAAACAAGCAAAACAGAGCGAAATTACTGTTATCAAATAAATATTTTTTAACTATAACCCTAACTCCTAAGCCTAACACCTAACCCTAATCCTAAACCCTAACCCTAAACCCTAACAAAAATCCCCCCAAAAAACAAAACAAGCAAAACATTATTATCATAGCACGCAGCACCGTATCAAAGTTGTCGTCTGGTAGACATTGGCTCGTCAACTCTCGGGCGTTTTCGTAGGACAGTCGAACGTCACGAAAACTGGTTCAGGATCGATATGAGTACCCTCAGAGGTTATTTGCGTCACGGGGTAAACTTACGCTTCCCACTTATTTTACATTACATATAAACATAATATACCAATAATCATGATATATTTTTTTTAATTGTTCAACATTAAACACAATGTTACCATAGCTTTTTGGTGCGGAAACTCAAAGTTTTCAACAATTAAAGAAAAACACATTTGTAAAATAGTAAAATGTGGCAAAGATCGAATTGTTGTTACAAATGTGAAATGTTTTTATTGACGCACTACCACAAGTTCTAATATCGAAATCAATGAATACGCTAGTGAGATGCGTGAAATAAAAGTTAACGTTCCCACACCGGGAATCGAACCCGGGCCGCCTGGGTGAAAGCCAGGAATCCTAACCACTAGACCATATGGGAGAACGCTACACGATATCACAAATTATATGCTATTTACAATATCATTTACAGTCGCAACAACTCAAATACGCTGCTGGACTTGTTTACATTAAAAAGCGACTTCGTGTCTTTCTTCCTCATAAAGTAACAAATGAATAAAAACCTGCCGATAAAGCTAATGGCTGCTGGCTGAGTCTTTTATAAATAGTAGATAATTTACTTGTACACTTGCAACGTTCTCCCATATGGTCTAGTGGTTAGGATTCCTGGCTTTCACCCAGGCGGCCCGGGTTCGATTCCCGGTGTGGGAACGTTACTTTTATTTCCAGCTGAATGTAATTATGATAGATTTGCGTGAATCGCTTCGTCATTAATCTTTAATGTGGTTTAAGAAACATGATTAATAAAAGCATGTGCTGAATCAACTGAAAATAGTAGACTCTAAAAAGGAAAATCATAACGCCGTCTGTACGGTCACGCGACATATATGATCACGTGATATGTGTGAAACACTTCCATTTCTTATTTTGGCGCGTAATACGCTGTTTTATCATTCCCACCAAACAAAAGTTCTGTTAGAACGCACGTGTTTTATATTTCTCCCATAGTTTCAGTCGTTGTCTTTTATAAATCACTTTCTTGCCTTATCTTTTTTTACCTACAACTAGGAATCGTTCAAGCTTTTCGACTTAAACATGTTATTTGCCCAGGTTTACGGATCATTGGATTATTTTTTAAGGACATGAGAGAAAATACAAATCTTCTATTCTTCTTCTATCAATTCTATATTCTATTCTATATTCTATCTATATCTATATCTATATATAGATATATATACATATATCTATATTTATATATATATATATAAATATATTCTATATCTATATTCTATATTTCTATATTCTTCTTCTATATATAAAGTGGACTGGATTTTTCCCTTGTACATTTGACGCAGGTTAGAAAATAACCACATGCATCATACATTACTTAAATAGCCACTGAAATACTGGTATTCACTCGAGCGTGTTTACAGCAACTTTCGCATCATTTCTTTAACATATTGTAATTGCTATATTTATTCCTAGATCACTCACACTTACAAATACAACATCCAAATAGACAGTGGTCACTATACTTTCTCACTGCAAATTATCTACTCTACCCGACGCTCAAAACAGCGTCAGACTTTTATTTCATTCGGAACCGTTAAAAAAACCCACCGCCAATTACAGATTACGGGAATACCATTCAGCTATTCCGAACGCATAACATCTATACGTTATGGAATAACGGATTACGTTTAAACAAACACATCCCGCGCAGCATTACAAAATAACACAAACAAACACTTCCAGTCGTAGTAAGTACACTTGTTAATTTTATCACATTAAAAATAAACATTACATAGTAATATTTTTTTTAAATTTAAACCAACTAATACATGTTTTATTCGTCAACATTAAAAATAGATTTTATATATATTTTTTTACTCGACCTAATCCCTCCCATGCAAAAACAAAGTTTAAACGATTTCTGCCGTTTTATTTCTTGGCTCATCCGAAATTACCAAAAGATTATTTAACATTATTACTGAACTCAGAGGGGTACTGATATCGATCCTGAACCAGTTTTCGTGAGGTTCGACTCGGAATCGTTCGGCTGTCCTACGCAAACGCCCGAGTGTTGACGAGCCGAATGGTACCAGACGACAATTTTGATACGGTGCTGCGTCCTGTGATTGTAAGTTATATTTTCAAGAACTTTTCTAAAAGAAACAACAACAACAAAAAAACAAGCTAAACATAGCGAAGTTACGGTTATAAAATAAATATTTTTTTTATTTTGATATGTTGCTGCGTCCTATAATTTTTAGTTATATTTGCAAGAACTTTTTTAAACAACAAAACAAATGAAACAAGCAAAACAGAGCGAAATTACTGTTATCAAATAAATATTTTTTAACTATAACCCTAACTCCTAAGCCTAACACCTAACCCTAATCCTAAACCCTAACCCTAAACCCTAACAAAAATCCCCCCAAAAAACAAAACAAGCAAAACATTATTATCATAGCACGCAGCACCGTATCAAAGTTGTCGTCTGGTAGACATTGGCTCGTCAACTCTCGGGCGTTTTCGTAGGACAGTCGAACGTCACGAAAACTGGTTCAGGATCGATATGAGTACCCTCAGAGGTTATTTGCGTCACGGGGTAAACTTACGCTTCCCACTTATTTTACATTACATATAAACATAATATACCAATAATCATGATATATTTTTTTTAATTGTTCAACATTAAACACAATGTTACCATAGCTTTTTGGTGCGGAAACTCAAAGTTTTCAACAATTAAAGAAAAACACATTTGTAAAATAGTAAAATGTGGCAAAGATCGAATTGTTGTTACAAATGTGAAATGTTTTTATTGACGCACTACCACAAGTTCTAATATCGAAATCAATGAATACGCTAGTGAGATGCGTGAAATAAAAGTTAACGTTCCCACACCGGGAATCGAACCCGGGCCGCCTGGGTGAAAGCCAGGAATCCTAACCACTAGACCATATGGGAGAACGCTACACGATATCACAAATTATATGCTATTTACAATATCATTTACAGTCGCAACAACTCAAATACGCTGCTGGACTTGTTTACATTAAAAAGCGACTTCGTGTCTTTCTTCCTCATAAAGTAACAAATGAATAAAAACCTGCCGATAAAGCTAATGGCTGCTGGCTGAGTCTTTTATAAATAGTAGATAATTTACTTGTACACTTGCAACGTTCTCCCATATGGTCTAGTGGTTAGGATTCCTGGCTTTCACCCAGGCGGCCCGGGTTCGATTCCCGGTGTGGGAACGTTACTTTTATTTCCAGCTGAATGTAATTATGATAGATTTGCGTGAATCGCTTCGTCATTAATCTTTAATGTGGTTTAAGAAACATGATTAATAAAAGCATGTGCTGAATCAACTGAAAATAGTAGACTCTAAAAAGGAAAATCATAACGCCGTCTGTACGGTCACGCGACATATATGATCACGTGATATGTGTGAAACACTTCCATTTCTTATTTTGGCGCGTAATACGCTGTTTTATCATTCCCACCAAACAAAAGTTCTGTTAGAACGCACGTGTTTTATATTTCTCCCATAGTTTCAGTCGTTGTCTTTTATAAATCACTTTCTTGCCTTATCTTTTTTTACCTACAACTAGGAATCGTTCAAGCTTTTCGACTTAAACATGTTATTTGCCCAGGTTTACGGATCATTGGATTATTTTTTAAGGACATGAGAGAAAATACAAATCTTCTATTCTTCTTCTATCAATTCTATATTCTATTCTATATTCTATCTATATCTATATCTATATATAGATATATATACATATATCTATATTTATATATATATATATAAATATATTCTATATCTATATTCTATATTTCTATATTCTTCTTCTATATATAAAGTGGACTGGATTTTTCCCTTGTACATTTGACGCAGGTTAGAAAATAACCACATGCATCATACATTACTTAAATAGCCACTGAAATACTGGTATTCACTCGAGCGTGTTTACAGCAACTTTCGCATCATTTCTTTAACATATTGTAATTGCTATATTTATTCCTAGATCACTCACACTTACAAATACAACATCCAAATAGACAGTGGTCACTATACTTTCTCACTGCAAATTATCTACTCTACCCGACGCTCAAAACAGCGTCAGACTTTTATTTCATTCGGAACCGTTAAAAAAACCCACCGCCAATTACAGATTACGGGAATACCATTCAGCTATTCCGAACGCATAACATCTATACGTTATGGAATAACGGATTACGTTTAAACAAACACATCCCGCGCAGCATTACAAAATAACACAAACAAACACTTCCAGTCGTAGTAAGTACACTTGTTAATTTTATCACATTAAAAATAAACATTACATAGTAATATTTTTTTTAAATTTAAACCAACTAATACATGTTTTATTCGTCAACATTAAAAATAGATTTTATATATATTTTTTTACTCGACCTAATCCCTCCCATGCAAAAACAAAGTTTAAACGATTTCTGCCGTTTTATTTCTTGGCTCATCCGAAATTACCAAAAGATTATTTAACATTATTACTGAACTCAGAGGGGTACTGATATCGATCCTGAACCAGTTTTCGTGAGGTTCGACTCGGAATCGTTCGGCTGTCCTACGCAAACGCCCGAGTGTTGACGAGCCGAATGGTACCAGACGACAATTTTGATACGGTGCTGCGTCCTGTGATTGTAAGTTATATTTTCAAGAACTTTTCTAAAAGAAACAACAACAACAAAAAAACAAGCTAAACATAGCGAAGTTACGGTTATAAAATAAATATTTTTTTTATTTTGATATGTTGCTGCGTCCTATAATTTTTAGTTATATTTGCAAGAACTTTTTTAAACAACAAAACAAATGAAACAAGCAAAACAGAGCGAAATTACTGTTATCAAATAAATATTTTTTAACTATAACCCTAACTCCTAAGCCTAACACCTAACCCTAATCCTAAACCCTAACCCTAAACCCTAACAAAAATCCCCCCAAAAAACAAAACAAGCAAAACATTATTATCATAGCACGCAGCACCGTATCAAAGTTGTCGTCTGGTAGACATTGGCTCGTCAACTCTCGGGCGTTTTCGTAGGACAGTCGAACGTCACGAAAACTGGTTCAGGATCGATATGAGTACCCTCAGAGGTTATTTGCGTCACGGGGTAAACTTACGCTTCCCACTTATTTTACATTACATATAAACATAATATACCAATAATCATGATATATTTTTTTTAATTGTTCAACATTAAACACAATGTTACCATAGCTTTTTGGTGCGGAAACTCAAAGTTTTCAACAATTAAAGAAAAACACATTTGTAAAATAGTAAAATGTGGCAAAGATCGAATTGTTGTTACAAATGTGAAATGTTTTTATTGACGCACTACCACAAGTTCTAATATCGAAATCAATGAATACGCTAGTGAGATGCGTGAAATAAAAGTTAACGTTCCCACACCGGGAATCGAACCCGGGCCGCCTGGGTGAAAGCCAGGAATCCTAACCACTAGACCATATGGGAGAACGCTACACGATATCACAAATTATATGCTATTTACAATATCATTTACAGTCGCAACAACTCAAATACGCTGCTGGACTTGTTTACATTAAAAAGCGACTTCGTGTCTTTCTTCCTCATAAAGTAACAAATGAATAAAAACCTGCCGATAAAGCTAATGGCTGCTGGCTGAGTCTTTTATAAATAGTAGATAATTTACTTGTACACTTGCAACGTTCTCCCATATGGTCTAGTGGTTAGGATTCCTGGCTTTCACCCAGGCGGCCCGGGTTCGATTCCCGGTGTGGGAACGTTACTTTTATTTCCAGCTGAATGTAATTATGATAGATTTGCGTGAATCGCTTCGTCATTAATCTTTAATGTGGTTTAAGAAACATGATTAATAAAAGCATGTGCTGAATCAACTGAAAATAGTAGACTCTAAAAAGGAAAATCATAACGCCGTCTGTACGGTCACGCGACATATATGATCACGTGATATGTGTGAAACACTTCCATTTCTTATTTTGGCGCGTAATACGCTGTTTTATCATTCCCACCAAACAAAAGTTCTGTTAGAACGCACGTGTTTTATATTTCTCCCATAGTTTCAGTCGTTGTCTTTTATAAATCACTTTCTTGCCTTATCTTTTTTTACCTACAACTAGGAATCGTTCAAGCTTTTCGACTTAAACATGTTATTTGCCCAGGTTTACGGATCATTGGATTATTTTTTAAGGACATGAGAGAAAATACAAATCTTCTATTCTTCTTCTATCAATTCTATATTCTATTCTATATTCTATCTATATCTATATCTATATATAGATATATATACATATATCTATATTTATATATATATATATAAATATATTCTATATCTATATTCTATATTTCTATATTCTTCTTCTATATATAAAGTGGACTGGATTTTTCCCTTGTACATTTGACGCAGGTTAGAAAATAACCACATGCATCATACATTACTTAAATAGCCACTGAAATACTGGTATTCACTCGAGCGTGTTTACAGCAACTTTCGCATCATTTCTTTAACATATTGTAATTGCTATATTTATTCCTAGATCACTCACACTTACAAATACAACATCCAAATAGACAGTGGTCACTATACTTTCTCACTGCAAATTATCTACTCTACCCGACGCTCAAAACAGCGTCAGACTTTTATTTCATTCGGAACCGTTAAAAAAACCCACCGCCAATTACAGATTACGGGAATACCATTCAGCTATTCCGAACGCATAACATCTATACGTTATGGAATAACGGATTACGTTTAAACAAACACATCCCGCGCAGCATTACAAAATAACACAAACAAACACTTCCAGTCGTAGTAAGTACACTTGTTAATTTTATCACATTAAAAATAAACATTACATAGTAATATTTTTTTTAAATTTAAACCAACTAATACATGTTTTATTCGTCAACATTAAAAATAGATTTTATATATATTTTTTTACTCGACCTAATCCCTCCCATGCAAAAACAAAGTTTAAACGATTTCTGCCGTTTTATTTCTTGGCTCATCCGAAATTACCAAAAGATTATTTAACATTATTACTGAACTCAGAGGGGTACTGATATCGATCCTGAACCAGTTTTCGTGAGGTTCGACTCGGAATCGTTCGGCTGTCCTACGCAAACGCCCGAGTGTTGACGAGCCGAATGGTACCAGACGACAATTTTGATACGGTGCTGCGTCCTGTGATTGTAAGTTATATTTTCAAGAACTTTTCTAAAAGAAACAACAACAACAAAAAAACAAGCTAAACATAGCGAAGTTACGGTTATAAAATAAATATTTTTTTTATTTTGATATGTTGCTGCGTCCTATAATTTTTAGTTATATTTGCAAGAACTTTTTTAAACAACAAAACAAATGAAACAAGCAAAACAGAGCGAAATTACTGTTATCAAATAAATATTTTTTAACTATAACCCTAACTCCTAAGCCTAACACCTAACCCTAATCCTAAACCCTAACCCTAAACCCTAACAAAAATCCCCCCAAAAAACAAAACAAGCAAAACATTATTATCATAGCACGCAGCACCGTATCAAAGTTGTCGTCTGGTAGACATTGGCTCGTCAACTCTCGGGCGTTTTCGTAGGACAGTCGAACGTCACGAAAACTGGTTCAGGATCGATATGAGTACCCTCAGAGGTTATTTGCGTCACGGGGTAAACTTACGCTTCCCACTTATTTTACATTACATATAAACATAATATACCAATAATCATGATATATTTTTTTTAATTGTTCAACATTAAACACAATGTTACCATAGCTTTTTGGTGCGGAAACTCAAAGTTTTCAACAATTAAAGAAAAAAACATTTGTAAAATAGTAAAATGTGGCAAACATCGAATTGTTGTTACAAATGTGAAATGTTTTTATTGACGCACTACCACAAGTTCTAATATCGAAATCAATGAATACGCTAGTGAGATGCGTGAAATAAAAGTTAACGTTCCCACACCGGGAATCGAACCCGGGCCGCCTGGGTGAAAGCCAGGAATCCTAACCACTAGACCATATGGGAGAACGCTACACGATATCACAAATTATATGCTATTTACAATATCATTTACAGTCGCAACAACTCAAATACGCTGCTGGACTTGTTTACATTAAAAAGCGACTTCGTGTCTTTCTTCCTCATAAAGTAACAAATGAATAAAAACCTGCCGATAAAGCTAATGGCTGCTGGCTGAGTCTGTTATAAATAGTAGATAATTTACTTGTACACTTGCAACGTTCTCCCATATGGTCTAGTGGTTAGGATTCCTGGCTTTCACCCAGGCGGCCCGGGTTCGATTCCCGGTGTGGGAACGTTACTTTTATTTCCAGCTGAATGTAATTATGATAGATTTGCGTGAATCGCTTCGTCATTAATCTTTAATGTGGTTTAAGAAACATGATTAATAAAAGCATGTGCTGAATCAACTGAAAATAGTAGACTCTAAAAAGGAAAATCATAACGCCGTCTGTACGGTCACGCGACATATATGATCACGTGATATGTGTGAAACACTTCCATTTCTTATTTTGGCGCGTAATACGCTGTTTTATCATTCCCACCAAACAAAAGTTCTGTTAGAACGCACGTGTTTTATATTTCTCCCATAGTTTCAGTCGTTGTCTTTTATAAATCACTTTCTTGCCTTATCTTTTTTTACCTACAACTAGGAATCGTTCAAGCTTTTCGACTTAAACATGTTATTTGTCCAGGTTTACGGATCATTGGATTATTTTTTAAGGACATGAGAGAAAATACAAATCTTCTATTCTTCTTCTATCAATTCTATATTCTATTCTATATTCTATCTATATCTATATCTATATATAGATATATATATACATATATCTATATTTATATATATATATAAATATATTCTATATTTCTATATTCTTCTTCTATATATAAAGTGGACTGGATTTTTCCCTTGTACATTTGACGCAGGTTAGAAAATAACCACATGCATCATACATTACTTAAATAGCCACTGAAATACTGGTATTCACTCGAGCGTGTTTGCAGCAACTTTCGCATCATTTCTTTAATATATTGTAATTGCTATATTTATTCCTAGATCACTCACTCTCTCAAATACAACATCCACATAGACAGTGGTCACTATACTTTCTCACTGCAAATTATCTACTCTACCCGACACTCAAAACAGCGTCAGACTTTTATTTCATTCGGAACCGTTAAAAAAACCCACCGCCAATTACAGATTACGGGAATACCATTCAGCTATTCCGAACGCATAACATCTATACGTTATGGAATAACGGATTACGTTTAAACAAACACATCCCGCGCAGCATTACAAAATAACACAAACAAACACTTCCAGTCGTAGTAAGTACACTTGTTAATTTTATCACATTAAAAATAAACATTACATAGTAATATTTTTTTAAATTTAAACCAACTAATACATGTTTTATTCGTCAACATTAAAAATAGATTTTATATATATTTTTTTACTCGACCTAATCCCTCCCATGCAAAAACAAAGTTTAAACGATTTCTGCCGTTTTATTTCTTGGCTCATCCGAAATTACCAAAAGATTATTTAACATTATTACTGAACTCAGAGGGGTACTTATATCGATCCTGAACCAGTTTTCGTGAGGTTCGACTCGGAATCGTTCGGCTGTCCTACGCAAACGCCCGAGTGTTGACGAGCCGAATGGTACCAGACGACAATTTTGATACGGTGCTGCGTCCTGTGATTGTAAGTTATATTTTCAAGAACTTTTCTAAAAGAAACAACAACAACAAAAAAACAAGCTAAACATAGCGAAGTTACGGTTATAAAATAAATATTTTTTTTGTTTTGATATGGTGCTGCGTCCTATAATTTTTAGTTATATTTGCAAGAACTTTTTTAAACAACAAAACAAATGAAACAAGCAAAACAGAGCGAAATTACTGTTATCAAATAAATATTTTTAACTATAACCCTAACTCCTAAGCCTAACACCTAACCCTAATCCTAAACCCTAACCCTAAACCCTAACAAAAAACCCCCCAAAAAACAAAACAAGCAAAACATTATTATCATAGCACGCAGCACCGTATCAAAGTTGTCGTCTGGTAGACATTGGCTCGTCAACTCTCGGGCGTTTTCGTAGGACAGTCGAACGTCACGAAAACTGGTTCAGGATCGATATGAGTACCCTCAGAGGTTATTTGCGTCACGGGGTAAACTTACGCTTCCCACTTATTTTACATTACATATAAACATAATATACCAATAATCATGATATATTTTTTTTAATTGTTCAACATTAAACACAATGTTACCATAGCTTTTTGGTGCGGAAACTCAAAGTTTTCAACAATTAAAGAAAAACACATTTGTAAAATAGTAAAATGTGGCAAAGATCGAATTGTTGTTACAAATGTGAAATGTTTTTATTGACGCACTACCACAAGTTCTAATATCGAAATCAATGAATACGCTAGTGAGATGCGTGAAATAAAAGTTAACGTTCCCACACCGGGAATCGAACCCGGGCCGCCTGGGTGAAAGCCAGGAATCCTAACCACTAGACCATATGGGAGAACGCTACACGATATCACAAATTATATGCTATTTACAATATCATTTACAGTCGCAACAACTCAAATACGCTGCTGGACTTGTTTACATTAAAAAGCGACTTCGTGTCTTTCTTCCTCATAAAGTAACAAATGAATAAAAACCTGCCGATAAAGCTAATGGCTGCTGGCTGAGTCTGTTATAAATAGTAGATAATTTACTTGTACACTTGCAACGTTCTCCCATATGGTCTTGTGGTTAGGATTCCTGGCTTTCACCCAGGCGGCCCGGGTTCGATTCCCGGTGTGGGAACGTTACTTTTATTTCCAGCTGAATGTAATTATGATAGATTTGCGTGAATCGCTTCGTCATTAATCTTTAATGTGGTTTAAGAAACATGATTAATAAAAGCATGTGCTGAATCAACTGAAAATAGTAGACTCTAAAAAGGAAAATCATAACGCCGTCTGTACGGTCACGCGACATATATGATCACGTGATATGTGTGAAACACTTCCATTTCTTATTTTGGCGCGTAATACGCTGTTTTATCATTCCCACCAAACAAAAGTTCTGTTAGAACGCACGTGTTTTATATTTCTCCCATAGTTTCAGTCGTTGTCTTTTATAAATCACTTTCTTGCCTTATCTTTTTTTACCTACAACTAGGAATCGTTCAAGCTTTTCGACTTAAACATGTTATTTGCCCAGGTTTACGGATCATTGGATTATTTTTTAAGGACATGAGAGAAAATACAAATCTTCTATTCTTCTTCTATCAATTCTATATTCTATTCTATATTCTATCTATATCTATATCTATATATAGATATATATACATATATCTATATTTATATATATATATAAATATATTCTATATCTATATTCTATATTTCTATATTCTTCTTCTATATATAAAGTGGACTGGATTTTTCCCTTGTACATTTGACGCAGGTTAGAAAATAACCACATGCATCATACATTACTTAAATAGCCACTGAAATACTGGTATTCACTCGAGCGTGTTTACAGCAACTTTCGCATCATTTCTTTAACATATTGTAATTGCTATATTTATTCCTAGATCACTCACACTTACAAATACAACATCCAAATAGACAGTGGTCACTATACTTTCTCACTGCAAATTATCTACTCTACCCGACGCTCAAAACAGCGTCAGACTTTTATTACATTCGGAACCGTTAAAAAAACCCACCGCCAATTACAGATTACGGGAATACCATTCAGCTATTCCGAACGCATAACATCTATACGTTATGGAATAACGGATTACGTTTAAACAAACACATCCCGCGCAGCATTACAAAATAACACAAACAAACACTTCCAGTCGTAGTAAGTACACTTGTTAATTTTATCACATTAAAAATAAACATTACATAGTAATATTTTTTTTAAATTTAAACCAACTAATACATGTTTTATTCGTCAACATTAAAAATAGATTTTATATATATTTTTTTACTCGACCTAATCCCTCCCATGCAAAAACAAAGTTTAAACGATTTCTGCCGTTTTATTTCTTGGCTCATCCGAAATTACCAAAAGATTATTTAACATTATTACTGAACTCAGAGGGGTACTGATATCGATCCTGAACCAGTTTTCGTGAGGTTCGACTCGGAATCGTTCGGCTGTCCTACGCAAACGCCAGAGTGTTGACGAGCCGAATGGTACCAGACGACAATTTTGATACGGTGCTGCGTCCTGTGATTGTAAGTTATATTTTCAAGAACTTTTCTAAAAGAAACAACAACAACAAAAAAACAAGCTAAACATAGCGAAGTTACGGTTATAAAATAAATATTTTTTTTATTTTGATATGTTGCTGCGTCCTATAATTTTTAGTTATATTTGCAAGAACTTTTTTAAACAACAAAACAAATGAAACAAGCAAAACAGAGCGAAATTACTGTTATCAAATAAATATTTTTTAACTATAACCCTAACTCCTAAGCCTAACACCTAACCCTAATCCTAAACCCTAACCCTAAACCCTAACAAAAATCCCCCCAAAAAACAAAACAAGCAAAACATTATTATCATAGCACGCAGCACCGTATCAAAGTTGTCGTCTGGTAGACATTGGCTCGTCAACTCTCGGGCGTTTTCGTAGGACAGTCGAACGTCACGAAAACTGGTTCAGGATCGATATGAGTACCCTCAGAGGTTATTTGCGTCACGGGGTAAACTTACGCTTCCCACTTATTTTACATTACATATAAACATAATATACCAATAATCATGATATATTTTTTTTAATTGTTCAACATTAAACACAATGTTACCATAGCTTTTTGGTGCGGAAACTCAAAGTTTTCAACAATTAAAGAAAAACACATTTGTAAAATAGTAAAATGTGGCAAAGATCGAATTGTTGTTACAAATGTGAAATGTTTTTATTGACGCACTACCACAAGTTCTAATATCGAAATCAATGAATACGCTAGTGAGATGCGTGAAATAAAAGTTAACGTTCCCACACCGGGAATCGAACCCGGGCCGCCTGGGTGAAAGCCAGGAATCCTAACCACTAGACCATATGGGAGAACGCTACACGATATCACAAATTATATGCTATTTACAATATCATTTACAGTCGCAACAACTCAAATACGCTGCTGGACTTGTTTACATTAAAAAGCGACTTCGTGTCTTTCTTCCTCATAAAGTAACAAATGAATAAAAACCTGCCGATAAAGCTAATGGCTGCTGGCTGAGTCTGTTATAAATAGTAGATAATTTACTTGTACACTTGCAACGTTCTCCCATATGGTCTAGTGGTTAGGATTCCTGGCTTTCACCCAGGCGGCCCGGGTTCGATTCCCGGTGTGGGAACGCTACTTTTATTTCCAGCTGAATGTAATTATGATAGATTTGCGTGAATCGCTTCGTCATTAATCTTTAATGTGGTTTAAGAAACATGATTAATAAAAGCATGTGCTGAATCAACTGAAAATAGTAGACTCTAAAAAGGAAAATCATAACGCCGTCTGTACGGTCACGCGACATATATGATCACGTGATATGTGTGAAACACTTCCATTTCTTATTTTGGCGCGTAATACGCTGTTTTATCATTCCCACCAAACAAAAGTTCTGTTAGAACGCACGTGTTTTATATTTCTCCCATAGTTTCAGTCGTTGTCTTTTATAAATCACTTTCTTGCCTTATCTTTTTTTACCTACAACTAGGAATCGTTCAAGCTTTTCGACTTAAACATGTTATTTGCCCAGGTTTACGGATCATTGGATTATTTTTTAAGGACATGAGAGAAAATACAAATCTTCTATTCTTCTTCTATCAATTCTATATTCTATTCTATATTCTATCTATATCTATATCTATATATAGATATATATACATATATCTATATTTATATATATATATAAATATATTCTATATCTATATTCTATATTTCTATATTCTTCTTCTATATATAAAGTGGACTGGATTTTTCCCTTGTACATTTGACGCAGGTTAGAAAATAACCACATGCATCATACATTACTTAAATAGCCACTGAAATACTGGTATTCACTCGAGCGTGTTTACAGCAACTTTCGCATCATTTCTTTAACATATTGTAATTGCTATATTTATTCCTAGATCACTCACACTTACAAATACAACATCCAAATAGACAGTGGTCACTATACTTTCTCACTGCAAATTATCTACTCTACCCGACGCTCAAAACAGCGTCAGACTTTTATTTCATTCGGAACCGTTAAAAAAACCCACCGCCAATTACAGATTACGGGAATACCATTCAGCTATTCCGAACGCATAACATCTATACGTTATGGAATAACGGATTACGTTTAAACAAACACATCCCGCGCAGCATTACAAAATAACACAAACAAACACTTCCAGTCGTAGTAAGTACACTTGTTAATTTTATCACATTAAAAATAAACATTACATAGTAATATTTTTTTTAAATTTTAACCAACTAATACATGTTTTATTCGTCAACATTAAAAATAGATTTTATATATATTTTTTTACTCGACCTAATCCCTCCCATGCAAAAACAAAGTTTAAACGATTTCTGCCGTTTTATTTCTTGGCTCATCCGAAATTACCAAAAGATTATTTAACATTATTACTGAACTCAGAGGGGTACTGATATCGATCCTGAACCAGTTTTCGTGAGGTTCGACTCGGAATCGTTCGGCTGTCCTACGCAAACGCCCGAGTGTTGACGAGCCGAATGGTACCAGACGACAATTTTGATACGGTGCTGCGTCCTGTGATTGTAAGTTATATTTTCAAGAACTTTTCTAAAAGAAACAACAACAACAAAAAAACAAGCTAAACATAGCGAAGTTACGGTTATAAAATAAATATTTTTTTTATTTTGATATGTTGCTGCGTCCTATAATTTTTAGTTATATTTGCAAGAACTTTTTTAAACAACAAAACAAATGAAACAAGCAAAACAGAGCGAAATTACTGTTATCAAATAAATATTTTTTAACTATAACCCTAACTCCTAAGCCTAACACCTAACCCTAATCCTAAACCCTAACCCTAAACCCTAACAAAAATCCCCCCAAAAAACAAAACAAGCAAAACATTATTATCATAGCACGCAGCACCGTATCAAAGTTGTCGTCTGGTAGACATTGGCTCGTCAACTCTCGGGCGTTTTCGTAGGACAGTCGAACGTCACGAAAACTGGTTCAGGATCGATATGAGTACCCTCAGAGGTTATTTGCGTCACGGGGTAAACTTACGCTTCCCACTTATTTTACATTACATATAAACATAATATACCAATAATCATGATATATTTTTTTTAATTGTTCAACATTAAACACAATGTTACCATAGCTTTTTGGTGCGGAAACTCAAAGTTTTCAACAATTAAAGAAAAACACATTTGTAAAATAGTAAAATGTGGCAAAGATCGAATTGTTGTTACAAATGTGAAATGTTTTTATTGACGCACTACCACAAGTTCTAATATCGAAATCAATGAATACGCTAGTGAGATGCGTGAAATAAAAGTTAACGTTCCCACACCGGGAATCGAACCCGGGCCGCCTGGGTGAAAGCCAGGAATCCTAACCACTAGACCATATGGGAGAACGCTACACGATATCACAAATTATATGCTATTTACAATATCATTTACAGTCGCAACAACTCAAATACGCTGCTGGACTTGTTTACATTAAAAAGCGACTTCGTGTCTTTCTTCCTCATAAAGTAACAAATGAATAAAAACCTGCCGATAAAGCTAATGGCTGCTGGCTGAGTCTGTTATAAATAGTAGATAATTTACTTGTACACTTGCAACGTTCTCCCATATGGTCTAGTGGTTAGGATTCCTGGCTTTCACCCAGGCGGCCCGGGTTCGATTCCCGGTGTGGGAACGCTACTTTTATTTCCAGCTGAATGTAATTATGATAGATTTGCGTGAATCGCTTCGTCATTAATCTTTAATGTGGTTTAAGAAACATGATTAATAAAAGCATGTGCTGAATCAACTGAAAATAGTAGACTCTAAAAAGGAAAATCATAACGCCGTCTGTACGGTCACGCGACATATATGATCACGTGATATGTGTGAAACACTTCCATTTCTTATTTTGGCGCGTAATACGCTGTTTTATCATTCCCACCAAACAAAAGTTCTGTTAGAACGCACGTGTTTTATATTTCTCCCATAGTTTCAGTCGTTGTCTTTTATAAATCACTTTCTTGCCTTATCTTTTTTTACCTACAACTAGGAATCGTTCAAGCTTTTCGACTTAAACATGTTATTTGCCCAGGTTTACGGATCATTGGATTATTTTTTAAGGACATGAGAGAAAATACAAATCTTCTATTCTTCTTCTATCAATTCTATATTCTATTCTATATTCTATCTATATCTATATCTATATATAGATATATATACATATATCTATATTTATATATATATATAAATATATTCTATATCTATATTCTATATTTCTATATTCTTCTTCTATATATAAAGTGGACTGGATTTTTCCCTTGTACATTTGACGCAGGTTAGAAAATAACCACATGCATCATACATTACTTAAATAGCCACTGAAATACTGGTATTCACTCGAGCGTGTTTACAGCAACTTTCGCATCATTTCTTTAACATATTGTAATTGCTATATTTATTCCTAGATCACTCACACTTACAAATACAACATCCAAATAGACAGTGGTCACTATACTTTCTCACTGCAAATTATCTACTCTACCCGACGCTCAAAACAGCGTCAGACTTTTATTTCATTCGGAACCGTTAAAAAAACCCACCGCCAATTACAGATTACGGGAATACCATTCAGCTATTCCGAACGCATAACATCTATACGTTATGGAATAACGGATTACGTTTAAACAAACACATCCCGCGCAGCATTACAAAATAACACAAACAAACACTTCCAGTCGTAGTAAGTACACTTGTTAATTTTATCACATTAAAAATAAACATTACATAGTAATATTTTTTTTAAATTTTAACCAACTAATACATGTTTTATTCGTCAACATTAAAAATAGATTTTATATATATTTTTTTACTCGACCTAATCCCTCCCATGCAAAAACAAAGTTTAAACGATTTCTGCCGTTTTATTTCTTGGCTCATCCGAAATTACCAAAAGATTATTTAACATTATTACTGAACTCAGAGGGGTACTGATATCGATCCTGAACCAGTTTTCGTGAGGTTCGACTCGGAATCGTTCGGCTGTCCTACGCAAACGCCCGAGTGTTGACGAGCCGAATGGTACCAGACGACAATTTTGATACGGTGCTGCGTCCTGTGATTGTAAGTTATATTTTCAAGAACTTTTCTAAAAGAAACAACAACAACAAAAAAACAAGCTAAACATAGCGAAGTTACGGTTATAAAATAAATATTTTTTTTATTTTGATATGTTGCTGCGTCCTATAATTTTTAGTTATATTTGCAAGAACTTTTTTAAACAACAAAACAAATGAAACAAGCAAAACAGAGCGAAATTACTGTTATCAAATAAATATTTTTTAACTATAACCCTAACTCCTAAGCCTAACACCTAACCCTAATCCTAAACCCTAACCCTAAACCCTAACAAAAATCCCCCCAAAAAACAAAACAAGCAAAACATTATTATCATAGCACGCAGCACCGTATCAAAGTTGTCGTCTGGTAGACATTGGCTCGTCAACTCTCGGGCGTTTTCGTAGGACAGTCGAACGTCACGAAAACTGGTTCAGGATCGATATGAGTACCCTCAGAGGTTATTTGCGTCACGGGGTAAACTTACGCTTCCCACTTATTTTACATTACATATAAACATAATATACCAATAATCATGATATATTTTTTTTAATTGTTCAACATTAAACACAATGTTACCATAGCTTTTTGGTGCGGAAACTCAAAGTTTTCAACAATTAAAGAAAAACACATTTGTAAAATAGTAAAATGTGGCAAAGATCGAATTGTTGTTACAAATGTGAAATGTTTTTATTGACGCACTACCACAAGTTCTAATATCGAAATCAATGAATACGCTAGTGAGATGCGTGAAATAAAAGTTAACGTTCCCACACCGGGAATCGAACCCGGGCCGCCTGGGTGAAAGCCAGGAATCCTAACCACTAGACCATATGGGAGAACGCTACACGATAACACAAATTATATGCTATTTACAATATCATTTACAGTCGCAACAACTCAAATACGCTGCTGGACTTGTTTACATTAAAAAGCGACTTCGTGTCTTTCTTCCTCATAAAGTAACAAATGAATAAAAACCTGCCGATAAAGCTAATGGCTGCTGGCTGAGTCTGTTATAAATAGTAGATAATTTACTTGTACACTTGCAACGTTCTCCCATATGGTCTAGTGGTTAGGATTCCTGGCTTTCACCCAGGCGGCCCGGGTTCGATTCCCGGTGTGGGAACGTTACTTTTATTTCCAGCTGAATGTAATTATGATAGATTTGCGTGAATCGCTTCGTCATTAATCTTTAATGTGGTTTAAGAAACATGATTAATAAAAGCATGCGCTGAATCAACTGAAAATAGTAGACTCTAAAAAGGAAAATCATAACGCCGTCTGTACGGTCACGCGACATATATGATCACGTGATATGTGTGAAACACTTCCATTTCTTATTTTGGCGCGTAATACGCTGTTTTATCATTCCCACCAAACAAAAGTTCTGTTAGAACGCACGTGTTTTATATTTCTCCCATAGTTTCAGTCGTTGTCTTTTATAAATCACTTTCTTGCCTTATCTTTTTTTACCTACAACTAGGAATCGTTCAAGCTTTTCGACTTAAACATGTTATTTGCCCAGGTTTACGGATCATTGGATTATTTTTTAAGGACATGAGAGAAAATACAAATCTTCTATTCTTCTTCTATCAATTCTATATTCTATTCTATATTCTATCTATATCTATATCTATATATAGATATATATACATATATCTATATTTATATATATATATAAATATATTCTATATCTATATTCTATATTTCTATATTCTTCTTCTATATATAAAGTGGACTGGATTTTTCCCTTGTACATTTGACGCAGGTTAGAAAATAACCACATGCATCATACATTACTTAAATAGCCACTGAAATACTGGTATTCACTCGAGCGTGTTTGCAGCAACTTTCGCATCATTTCTTTAATATATTGTAATTGCTATATTTATTCCTAGATCACTCACTCTCTCAAATACAACATCCACATAGACAGTGGTCACTATACTTTCTCACTGCAAATTATCTACTCTACCCGACACTCAAAACAGCGTCAGACTTTTATTTCATTCGGAACCGTTAAAAAAACCCACCGCCAATTACAGATTACGGGAATACCATTCAGCTATTCCGAACGCATAACATCTATACGTTATGGAATAACGGATTACGTTTAAACAAACACATCCCGCGCAGCATTACAAAATAACACAAACAAACACTTCCAGTCGTAGTAAGTACACTTGTTAATTTTATCACATTAAAAATAAACATTACATAGTAATATTTTTTTTAATTTAAACCAACTAATACATGTTTTATTCGTCAACATTAAAAATAGATTTTATATATATTTTTTTACTCGACCTAATCCCTCCCATGCAAAAACAAAGTTTAAACGATTTCTGCCGTTTTATTTCTTGGCTCATCCGAAATTACCAAAAGATTATTTAACATTATTACTGAACTCAGAGGGGTACTTATATCGATCCTGAACCAGTTTTCGTGAGGTTCGACTCGGAATCGTTCGGCTGTCCTACGCAAACGCCCGAGTGTTGACGAGCCGAATGGTACCAGACGACAATTTTGATACGGTGCTGCGTCCTGTGATTGTAAGTTATATTTTCAAGAACTTTTCTAAAAGAAACAACAACAACAAAAAAACAAGCTAAACATAGCGAAGTTACGGTTATAAAATAAATATTTTTTTTATTTTGATATGTTGCTGCGTCCTATAATTTTTAGTTATATTTGCAAGAACTTTTTTAAACAACAAAACAAATGAAACAAGCAAAACAGAGCGAAATTACTGTTATCAAATAAATATTTTTTAACTATAACCCTAACTCCTAAGCCTAACACCTAACCCTAATCCTAAACCCTAACCCTAAACCCTAACAAAAATCCCCCCAAAAAACAAAACAAGCAAAACATTATTATCATAGCACGCAGCACCGTATCAAAGTTGTCGTCTGGTAGACATTGGCTCGTCAACTCTCGGGCGTTTTCGTAGGACAGTCGAACGTCACGAAAACTGGTTCAGGATCGATATGAGTACCCTCAGAGGTTATTTGCGTCACGGGGTAAACTTACGCTTCCCACTTATTTTACATTACATATAAACATAATATACCAATAATCATGATATATTTTTTTTAATTGTTCAACATTAAACACAATGTTACCATAGCTTTTTGGTGCGGAAACTCAAAGTTTTCAACAATTAAAGAAAAACACATTTGTAAAATAGTAAAATGTGGCAAAGATCGAATTGTTGTTACAAATGTGAAATGTTTTTATTGACGCACTACCACAAGTTCTAATATCGAAATCAATGAATACGCTAGTGAGATGCGTGAAATAAAAGTTAACGTTCCCACACCGGGAATCGAACCCGGGCCGCCTGGGTGAAAGCCAGGAATCCTAACCACTAGACCATATGGGAGAACGCTACACGATATCACAAATTATATGCTATTTACAATATCATTTACAGTCGCAACAACTCAAATACGCTGCTGGACTTGTTTACATTAAAAAGCGACTTCGTGTCTTTCTTCCTCATAAAGTAACAAATGAATAAAAACCTGCCGATAAAGCTAATGGCTGCTGGCTGAGTCTGTTATAAATAGTAGATAATTTACTTGTACACTTGCAACGTTCTCCCATATGGTCTAGTGGTTAGGATTCCTGGCTTTCACCCAGGCGGCCCGGGTTCGATTCCCGGTGTGGGAACGTTACTTTTATTTCCAGCTGAATGTAATTATGATAGATTTGCGTGAATCGCTTCGTCATTAATCTTTAATGTGGTTTAAGAAACATGATTAATAAAAGCATGTGCTGAATCAACTGAAAATAGTAGACTCTAAAAAGGAAAATCATAACGCCGTCTGTACGGTCACGCGACATATATGATCACGTGATATGTGTGAAACACTTCCATTTCTTATTTTGGCGCGTAATACGCTGTTTTATCATTCCCACCAAACAAAAGTTCTGTTAGAACGCACGTGTTTTATATTTCTCCCATAGTTTCAGTCGTTGTCTTTTATAAATCACTTTCTTGCCTTATCTTTTTTTACCTACAACTAGGAATCGTTCAAGCTTTTCGACTTAAACATGTTATTTGCCCAGGTTTACGGATCATTGGATTATTTTTTAAGGACATGAGAGAAAATACAAATCTTCTATTCTTCTTCTATCAATTCTATATTCTATTCTATATTCTATCTATATCTATATCTATATATAGATATATATACATATATCTATATTTATATATATATATAAATATATTCTATATCTATATTCTATATTTCTATATTCTTCTTCTATATATAAAGTGGACTGGATTTTTCCCTTGTACATTTGACGCAGGTTAGAAAATAACCACATGCATCATACATTACTTAAATAGCCACTGAAATACTGGTATTCACTCGAGCGTGTTTGCAGCAACTTTCGCATCATTTCTTTAATATATTGTAATTGCTATATTTATTCCTAGATCACTCACTCTCTCAAATACAACATCCACATAGACAGTGGTCACTATACTTTCTCACTGCAAATTATCTACTCTACCCGACACTCAAAACAGCGTCAGACTTTTATTTCATTCGGAACCGTTAAAAAAACCCACCGCCAATTACAGATTACGGGAATACCATTCAGCTATTCCGAACGCATAACATCTATACGTTATGGAATAACGGATTACGTTTAAACAAACACATCCCGCGCAGCATTACAAAATAACACAAACAAACACTTCCAGTCGTAGTAAGTACACTTGTTAATTTTATCACATTAAAAATAAACATTACATAGTAATATTTTTTTTAATTTAAACCAACTAATACATGTTTTATTCGTCAACATTAAAAATAGATTTTATATATATTTTTTTACTCGACCTAATCCCTCCCATGCAAAAACAAAGTTTAAACGATTTCTGCCGTTTTATTTCTTGGCTCATCCGAAATTACCAAAAGATTATTTAACATTATTACTGAACTCAGAGGGGTACTTATATCGATCCTGAACCAGTTTTCGTGAGGTTCGACTCGGAATCGTTCGGCTGTCCTACGCAAACGCCCGAGTGTTGACGAGCCGAATGGTACCAGACGACAATTTTGATACGGTGCTGCGTCCTGTGATTGTAAGTTATATTTTCAAGAACTTTTCTAAAAGAAACAACAACAACAAAAAAACAAGCTAAACATAGCGAAGTTACGGTTATAAAATAAATATTTTTTTTATTTTGATATGTTGCTGCGTCCTATAATTTTTAGTTATATTTGCAAGAACTTTTTTAAACAACAAAACAAATGAAACAAGCAAAACAGAGCGAAATTACTGTTATCAAATAAATATTTTTTAACTATAACCCTAACTCCTAAGCCTAACACCTAACCCTAATCCTAAACCCTAACCCTAAACCCTAACAAAAATCCCCCCAAAAAACAAAACAAGCAAAACATTATTATCATAGCACGCAGCACCGTATCAAAGTTGTCGTCTGGTAGACATTGGCTCGTCAACTCTCGGGCGTTTTCGTAGGACAGTCGAACGTCACGAAAACTGGTTCAGGATCGATATGAGTACCCTCAGAGGTTATTTGCGTCACGGGGTAAACTTACGCTTCCCACTTATTTTACATTACATATAAACATAATATACCAATAATCATGATATATTTTTTTTAATTGTTCAACATTAAACACAATGTTACCATAGCTTTTTGGTGCGGAAACTCAAAGTTTTCAACAATTAAAGAAAAACACATTTGTAAAATAGTAAAATGTGGCAAAGATCGAATTGTTGTTACAAATGTGAAATGTTTTTATTGACGCACTACCACAAGTTCTAATATCGAAATCAATGAATACGCTAGTGAGATGCGTGAAATAAAAGTTAACGTTCCCACACCGGGAATCGAACCCGGGCCGCCTGGGTGAAAGCCAGGAATCCTAACCACTAGACCATATGGGAGAACGCTACACGATATCACAAATTATATGCTATTTACAATATCATTTACAGTCGCAACAACTCAAATACGCTGCTGGACTTGTTTACATTAAAAAGCGACTTCGTGTCTTTCTTCCTCATAAAGTAACAAATGAATAAAAACCTGCCGATAAAGCTAATGGCTGCTGGCTGAGTCTGTTATAAATAGTAGATAATTTACTTGTACACTTGCAACGTTCTCCCATATGGTCTAGTGGTTAGGATTCCTGGCTTTCACCCAGGCGGCCCGGGTTCGATTCCCGGTGTGGGAACGTTACTTTTATTTCCAGCTGAATGTAATTATGATAGATTTGCGTGAATCGCTTCGTCATTAATCTTTAATGTGGTTTAAGAAACATGATTAATAAAAGCATGTGCTGAATCAACTGAAAATAGTAGACTCTAAAAAGGAAAATCATAACGCCGTCTGTACGGTCACGCGACATATATGATCACGTGATATGTGTGAAACACTTCCATTTCTTATTTTGGCGCGTAATACGCTGTTTTATCATTCCCACCAAACAAAAGTTCTGTTAGAACGCACGTGTTTTATATTTCTCCCATAGTTTCAGTCGTTGTCTTTTATAAATCACTTTCTTGCCTTATCTTTTTTTACCTACAACTAGGAATCGTTCAAGCTTTTCGACTTAAACATGTTATTTGCCCAGGTTTACGGATCATTGGATTATTTTTTAAGGACATGAGAGAAAATACAAATCTTCTATTCTTCTTCTATCAATTCTATATTCTATTCTATATTCTATCTATATCTATATCTATATATAGATATATATACATATATCTATATTTATATATATATATAAATATATTCTATATCTATATTCTATATTTCTATATTCTTCTTCTATATATAAAGTGGACTGGATTTTTCCCTTGTACATTTGACGCAGGTTAGAAAATAACCACATGCATCATACATTACTTAAATAGCCACTGAAATACTGGTATTCACTCGAGCGTGTTTGCAGCAACTTTCGCATCATTTCTTTAATATATTGTAATTGCTATATTTATTCCTAGATCACTCACTCTCTCAAATACAACATCCACATAGACAGTGGTCACTATACTTTCTCACTGCAAATTATCTACTCTACCCGACACTCAAAACAGCGTCAGACTTTTATTTCATTCGGAACCGTTAAAAAAACCCACCGCCAATTACAGATTACGGGAATACCATTCAGCTATTCCGAACGCATAACATCTATACGTTATGGAATAACGGATTACGTTTAAACAAACACATCCCGCGCAGCATTACAAAATAACACAAACAAACACTTCCAGTCGTAGTAAGTACACTTGTTAATTTTATCACATTAAAAATAAACATTACATAGTAATATTTTTTTTAATTTAAACCAACTAATACATGTTTTATTCGTCAACATTAAAAATAGATTTTATATATATTTTTTTACTCGACCTAATCCCTCCCATGCAAAAACAAAGTTTAAACGATTTCTGCCGTTTTATTTCTTGGCTCATCCGAAATTACCAAAAGATTATTTAACATTATTACTGAACTCAGAGGGGTACTTATATCGATCCTGAACCAGTTTTCGTGAGGTTCGACTCGGAATCGTTCGGCTGTCCTACGCAAACGCCCGAGTGTTGACGAGCCGAATGGTACCAGACGACAATTTTGATACGGTGCTGCGTCCTGTGATTGTAAGTTATATTTTCAAGAACTTTTCTAAAAGAAACAACAACAACAAAAAAACAAGCTAAACATAGCGAAGTTACGGTTATAAAATAAATATTTTTTTTGTTTTGATATGGTGCTGCGTCCTATAATTTTTAGTTATATTTGCAAGAACTTTTTTAAACAACAAAACAAATGAAACAAGCAAAACAGAGCGAAATTACTGTTATCAAATAAATATTTTTAACTATAACCCTAACTCCTAAGCCTAACACCTAACCCTAATCCTAAACCCTAACCCTAAACCCTAACAAAAAACCCCCCAAAAAACAAAACAAGCAAAACATTATTATCATAGCACGCAGCACCGTATCAAAGTTGTCGTCTGGTAGACATTGGCTCGTCAACTCTCGGGCGTTTTCGTAGGACAGTCGAACGTCACGAAAACTGGTTCAGGATCGATATGAGTACCCTCAGAGGTTATTTGCGTCACGGGGTAAACTTACGCTTCCCACTTATTTTACATTACATATAAACATAATATACCAATAATCATGATATATTTTTTTTAATTGTTCAACATTAAACACAATGTTACCATAGCTTTTTGGTGCGGAAACTCAAAGTTTTCAACAATTAAAGAAAAACACATTTGTAAAATAGTAAAATGTGGCAAAGATCGAATTGTTGTTACAAATGTGAAATGTTTTTATTGACGCACTACCACAAGTTCTAATATCGAAATCAATGAATACGCTAGTGAGATGCGTGAAATAAAAGTTAACGTTCCCACACCGGGAATCGAACCCGGGCCGCCTGGGTGAAAGCCAGGAATCCTAACCACTAGACCATATGGGAGAACGCTACACGATATCACAAATTATATGCTATTTACAATATCATTTACAGTCGCAACAACTCAAATACGCTGCTGGACTTGTTTACATTAAAAAGCGACTTCGTGTCTTTCTTCCTCATAAAGTAACAAATGAATAAAAACCTGCCGATAAAGCTAATGGCTGCTGGCTGAGTCTGTTATAAATAGTAGATAATTTACTTGTACACTTGCAACGTTCTCCCATATGGTCTAGTGGTTAGGATTCCTGGCTTTCACCCAGGCGGCCCGGGTTCGATTCCCGGTGTGGGAACGTTACTTTTATTCCCAGCTGAATGTAATTATGATAGATTTGCGTGAATCGCTTCGTCATTAATCTTTAATGTGGTTTAAGAAACATGATTAATAAAAGCATGTGCTGAATCAACTGAAAATAGTAGACTCTAAAAAGGAAAATCATAACGCCGTCTGTACGGTCACGCGACATATATGATCACGTGATATGTGTGAAACACTTCCATTTCTTATTTTGGCGCGTAATACGCTGTTTTATCATTCCCACCAAACAAAAGTTCTGTTAGAACGCACGTGTTTTATATTTCTCCCATAGTTTCAGTCGTTGTCTTTTATAAATCACTTTCTTGCCTTATCTTTTTTTACCTACAACTAGGAATCGTTCAAGCTTTTCGACTTAAATATGTTATTTGTCCAGGTTTACGGATCATTGGATTATTTTTTAAGGACATGAGAGAAAATACAAATCTTCTATTCTTCTTCTATCAATTCTATATTCTATTCTATATTCTATCTATATCTATATCTATATATAGATATATATACATATATCTATATTTATATATATATATAAATATATTCTATATCTATATTCTATATTTCTATATTCTTCTTCTATATATAAAGTGGACTGGATTTTTCCCTTGTACATTTGACGCAGGTTAGAAAATAACCACATGCATCATACATTACTTAAATAGCCACTGAAATACTGGTATTCACTCGAGCGTGTTTGCAGCAACTTTCGCATCATTTCTTTAATATATTGTAATTGCTATATTTATTCCTAGATCACTCACTCTCTCAAATACAACATCCACATAGACAGTGGTCACTATACTTTCTCACTGCAAATTATCTACTCTACCCGACACTCAAAACAGCGTCAGACTTTTATTTCATTCGGAACCGTTAAAAAAACCCACCGCCAATTACAGATTACGGGAATACCATTCAGCTATTCCGAACGCATAACATCTATACGTTATGGAATAACGGATTACGTTTAAACAAACACATCCCGCGCAGCATTACAAAATAACACAAACAAACACTTCCAGTCGTAGTAAGTACACTTGTTAATTTTATCACATTAAAAATAAACATTACATAGTAATATTTTTTTTAATTTAAACCAACTAATACATGTTTTATTCGTCAACATTAAAAATAGATTTTATATATATTTTTTTACTCGACCTAATCCCTCCCATGCAAAAACAAAGTTTAAACGATTTCTGCCGTTTTATTTCTTGGCTCATCCGAAATTACCAAAAGATTATTTAACATTATTACTGAACTCAGAGGGGTACTTATATCGATCCTGAACCAGTTTTCGTGAGGTTCGACTCGGAATCGTTCGGCTGTCCTACGCAAACGCCCGAGTGTTGACGAGCCGAATGGTACCAGACGACAATTTTGATACGGTGCTGCGTCCTGTGATTGTAAGTTATATTTTCAAGAACTTTTCTAAAAGAAACAACAACAACAAAAAAACAAGCTAAACATAGCGAAGTTACGGTTATAAAATAAATTTTTTTTTTGTTTTGATATGGTGCTGCGTCCTATAATTTTTAGTTATATTTGCAAGAACTTTTTTAAACAACAAAACAAATGAAACAAGCAAAACAGAGCGAAATTACTGTTATCAAATAAATATTTTTAACTATAACCCTAACTCCTAAGCCTAACACCTAACCCTAATCCTAAACCCTAACCCTAAACCCTAACAAAAACCCCCCCAAAAAACAAAACAAGCAAAACATTATTATCATAGCACGCAGCACCGTATCAAAGTTGTCGTCTGGTAGACATTGGCTCGTCAACTCTCGGGCGTTTTCGTAGGACAGTCGAACGTCACGAAAACTGGTTCAGGATCGATATGAGTACCCTCAGAGGTTATTTGCGTCACGGGGTAAACTTACGCTTCCCACTTATTTTACATAAGATATAAACATAATATACCAATAATCATGATATATTTTTTTTAATTGTTCAACATTAAACACAATGTTACCATAGCTTTTTGGTGCGGAAACTCAAAGTTTTCAACAATTAAAGAAAAACACATTTGTAAAATAGTAAAATGTGGCAAAGATCGAATTGTTGTTACAAATGTGAAATGTTTTTTATTGACGCACTACCACAAGTTCTAATATCGAAATCAATGAATACGCTAGTGAGATGCGTGAAATAAAAGTTAACGTTCCCACACCGGGAATCGAACCCGGGCCGCCTGGGTGAAAGCCAGGAATCCTAACCACTAGACCATATGGGAGAACGCTACACGATATCACAAATTATATGCTATTTACAATATCATTTACAGTCGCAACAACTCAAATACGCTGCTGGACTTGTTTACATTAAAAAGCGACTTCGTGTCTTTCTTCCTCATAAAGTAACAAATGAATAAAAACCTGCCGATAAAGCTAATGGCTGCTGGCTGAGTCTGTTATAAATAGTAGATAATTTACTTGTACACTTGCAACGTTCTCCCATATGGTCTAGTGGTTAGGATTCCTGGCTTTCACCCAGGCGGCCCGGGTTCGATTCCCGGTGTGGGAACGTTACTTTTATTCCCAGCTGAATGTAATTATGATAGATTTGCGTGAATCGCTTCGTCATTAATCTTTAATGTGGTTTAAGAAACATGATTAATAAAAGCATGTGCTGAATCAACTGAAAATAGTAGACTCTAAAAAGGAAAATCATAACGCCGTCTGTACGGTCACGCGACATATATGATCACGTGATATGTGTGAAACACTTCCATTTCTTATTTTGGCGCGTAATACGCTGTTTTATCATTCCCACCAAACAAAAGTTCTGTTAGAACGCACGTGTTTTATATTTCTCCCATAGTTTCAGTCGTTGTCTTTTATAAATCACTTTCTTGCCTTATCTTTTTTTACCTACAACTAGGAATCGTTCAAGCTTTTCGACTTAAACATGTTATTTGTCCAGGTTTACGGATCATTGGATTATTTTTTAAGGACATGAGAGAAAATACAAATCTTCTATTCTTCTTCTATCAATTCTATATTCTATTCTATATTCTATCTATATCTATATCTATATATAGATATATATACATATATCTATATTTATATATATATATAAATATATTCTATATCTATATTCTATATTTCTATATTCTTCTTCTATATATAAAGTGGACTGGATTTTTCCCTTGTACATTTGACGCAGGTTAGAAAATAACCACATGCATCATACATTACTTAAATAGCCACTGAAATACTGGTATTCACTCGAGCGTGTTTGCAGCAACTTTCGCATCATTTCTTTAATATATTGTAATTGCTATATTTATTCCTAGATCACTCACTCTCTCAAATACAACATCCACATAGACAGTGGTCACTATACTTTCTCACTGCAAATTATCTACTCTACCCGACACTCAAAACAGCGTCAGACTTTTATTTCATTCGGAACCGTTAAAAAAACCCACCGCCAATTACAGATTACGGGAATACCATTCAGCTATTCCGAACGCATAACATCTATACGTTATGGAATAACGGATTACGTTTAAACAAACACATCCCGCGCAGCATTACAAAATAACACAAACAAACACTTCCAGTCGTAGTAAGTACACTTGTTAATTTTATCACATTAAAAATAAACATTACATAGTAATATTTTTTTTAATTTAAACCAACTAATACATGTTTTATTCGTCAACATTAAAAATAGATTTTATATATATTTTTTTACTCGACCTAATCCCTCCCATGCAAAAACAAAGTTTAAACGATTTCTGCCGTTTTATTTCTTGGCTCATCCGAAATTACCAAAAGATTATTTAACATTATTACTGAACTCAGAGGGGTACTTATATCGATCCTGAACCAGTTTTCGTGAGGTTCGACTCGGAATCGTTCGGCTGTCCTACGCAAACGCCCGAGTGTTGACGAGCCGAATGGTACCAGACGACAATTTTGATACGGTGCTGCGTCCTGTGATTGTAAGTTATATTTTCAAGAACTTTTCTAAAAGAAACAACAACAACAAAAAAACAAGCTAAACATAGCGAAGTTACGGTTGTAAAATAAATATTTTTTTTGTTTTGATATGGTGCTGCGTCCTATAATTTTTAGTTATATTTGCAAGAACTTTTTTAAACAACAAAACAAATGAAACAAGCAAAACAGAGCGAAATTACTGTTATCAAATAAATATTTTTAACTATAACCCTAACTCCTAAGCCTAACACCTAACCCTAATCCTAAACCCTAACCCTAAACCCTAACAAAAAACCCCCCAAAAAACAAAACAAGCAAAACATTATTATCATAGCACGCAGCACCGTATCAAAGTTGTCGTCTGGTAGACATTGGCTCGTCAACTCTCGGGCGTTTTCGTAGGACAGTCGAACGTCACGAAAACTGGTTCAGGATCGATATGAGTACCCTCAGAGGTTATTTGCGTCACGGGGTAAACTTACGCTTCCCACTTATTTTACATAAGATATAAACATAATATACCAATAATCATGATATATTTTTTTTAATTGTTCAACATTAAACACAATGTTACCATAGCTTTTTGGTGCGGAAACTCAAAGTTTTCAACAATTAAAGAAAAACACATTTGTAAAATAGTAAAATGTGGCAAAGATCGAATTGTTGTTACAAATGTGAAATGTTTTTTATTGACGCACTACCACAAGTTCTAATATCGAAATCAATGAATACGCTAGTGAGATGCGTGAAATAAAAGTTAACGTTCCCACACCGGGAATCGAACCCGGGCCGCCTGGGTGAAAGCCAGGAATCCTAACCACTAGACCATATGGGAGAACGCTACACGATATCACAAATTATATGCTATTTACAATATCATTTACAGTCGCAACAACTCAAATACGCTGCTGGACTTGTTTACATTAAAAAGCGACTTCGTGTCTTTCTTCCTCATAAAGTAACAAATGAATAAAAACCTGCCGATAAAGCTAATGGCTGCTGGCTGAGTCTGTTATAAATAGTAGATAATTTACTTGTACACTTGCAACGTTCTCCCATATGGTCTAGTGGTTAGGATTCCTGGCTTTCACCCAGGCGGCCCGGGTTCGATTCCCGGTGTGGGAACGTTACTTTTATTCCCAGCTGAATGTAATTATGATAGATTTGCGTGAATCGCTTCGTCATTAATCTTTAATGTGGTTTAAGAAACATGATTAATAAAAGCATGTGCTGAATCAACTGAAGATAGTAGACTCTAAAAAGGAAAATCATAACGCCGTCTGTACGGTCACGCGACATATATGATCACGTGATATGTGTGAAACACTTCCATTTCTTATTTTGGCGCGTAATACGCTGTTTTATCATTCCCACCAAACAAAAGTTCTGTTAGAACGCACGTGTTTTATATTTCTCCCATAGTTTCAGTCGTTGTCTTTTATAAATCACTTTCTTGCCTTATCTTTTTTTACCTACAACTAGGAATCGTTCAAGCTTTTCGACTTAAACATGTTATTTGTCCAGGTTTACGGATCATTGGATTATTTTTTAAGGACATGAGAGAAAATACAAATCTTCTATTCTTCTTCTATCAATTCTATATTCTATTCTATATTCTATCTATATCTATATCTATATATAGATATATATACATATATCTATATTTATATATATATATAAATATATTCTATATCTATATTCTATATTTCTATATTCTTCTTCTATATATAAAGTGGACTGGATTTTTCCCTTGTACATTTGACGCAGGTTAGAAAATAACCACATGCATCATACATTACTTAAATAGCCACTGAAATACTGGTATTCACTCGAGCGTGTTTGCAGCAACTTTCGCATCATTTCTTTAATATATTGTAATTGCTATATTTATTCCTAGATCACTCACTCTCTCAAATACAACATCCACATAGACAGTGGTCACTATACTTTCTCACTGCAAATTATCTACTCTACCCGACACTCAAAACAGCGTCAGACTTTTATTTCATTCGGAACCGTTAAAAAAACCCACCGCCAATTACAGATTACGGGAATACCATTCAGCTATTCCGAACGCATAACATCTATACGTTATGGAATAACGGATTACGTTTAAACAAACACATCCCGCGCAGCATTACAAAATAACACAAACAAACACTTCCAGTCGTAGTAAGTACACTTGTTAATTTTATCACATTAAAAATAAACATTACATAGTAATATTTTTTTAAATTTAAACCAACTAATACATGTTTTATTCGTCAACATTAAAAATAGATTTTATATATATTTTTTTACTCGACCTAATCCCTCCCATGCAAAAACAAAGTTTAAACGATTTCTGCCGTTTTATTTCTTGGCTCATCCGAAATTACCAAAAGATTATTTAACATTATTACTGAACTCAGAGGGGTACTTATATCGATCCTGAACCAGTTTTCGTGAGGTTCGACTCGGAATCGTTCGGCTGTCCTACGCAAACGCCCGAGTGTTGACGAGCCGAATGGTACCAGACGACAATTTTGATACGGTGCTGCGTCCTGTGATTGTAAGTTATATTTTCAAGAACTTTTCTAAAAGAAACAACAACAACAAAAAAACAAGCTAAACATAGCGAAGTTACGGTTGTAAAATAAATATTTTTTTTGTTTTGATATGGTGCTGCGTCCTATAATTTTTAGTTATATTTGCAAGAACTTTTTTAAACAACAAAACAAATGAAACAAGCAAAACAGAGCGAAATTACTGTTATCAAATAAATATTTTTAACTATAACCCTAACTCCTAAGCCTAACACCTAACCCTAATCCTAAACCCTAACCCTAAACCCTAACAAAAAACCCCCCAAAAAACAAAACAAGCAAAACATTATTATCATAGCACGCAGCACCGTATCAAAGTTGTCGTCTGGTAGACATTGGCTCGTCAACTCTCGGGCGTTTTCGTAGGACAGTCGAACGTCACGAAAACTGGTTCAGGATCGATATGAGTACCCTCAGAGGTTATTTGCGTCACGGGGTAAACTTACGCTTCCCACTTATTTTACATAAGATATAAACATAATATACCAATAATCATGATATATTTTTTTTAATTGTTCAACATTAAACACAATGTTACCATAGCTTTTTGGTGCGGAAACTCAAAGTTTTCAACAATTAAAGAAAAACACATTTGTAAAATAGTAAAATGTGGCAAAGATCGAATTGTTGTTACAAATGTGAAATGTTTTTTATTGACGCACTACCACAAGTTCTAATATCGAAATCAATGAATACGCTAGTGAGATGCGTGAAATAAAAGTTAACGTTCCCACACCGGGAATCGAACCCGGGCCGCCTGGGTGAAAGCCAGGAATCCTAACCACTAGACCATATGGGAGAACGCTACACGATATCACAAATTATATGCTATTTACAATATCATTTACAGTCGCAACAACTCAAATACGCTGCTGGACTTGTTTACATTAAAAAGCGACTTCGTGTCTTTCTTCCTCATAAAGTAACAAATGAATAAAAACCTGCCGATAAAGCTAATGGCTGCTGGCTGAGTCTGTTATAAATAGTAGATAATTTACTTGTACACTTGCAACGTTCTCCCATATGGTCTAGTGGTTAGGATTCCTGGCTTTCACCCAGGCGGCCCGGGTTCGATTCCCGGTGTGGGAACGTTACTTTTATTCCCAGCTGAATGTAATTATGATAGATTTGCGTGAATCGCTTCGTCATTAATCTTTAATGTGGTTTAAGAAACATGATTAATAAAAGCATGTGCTGAATCAACTGAAAATAGTAGACTCTAAAAAGGAAAATCATAACGCCGTCTGTACGGTCACGCGACATATATGATCACGTGATATGTGTGAAACACTTCCATTTCTTATTTTGGCGCGTAATACGCTGTTTTATCATTCCCACCAAACAAAAGTTCTGTTAGAACGCACGTGTTTTATATTTCTCCCATAGTTTCAGTCGTTGTCTTTTATAAATCACTTTCTTGCCTTATCTTTTTTTACCTACAACTAGGAATCGTTCAAGCTTTTCGACTTAAACATGTTATTTGTCCAGGTTTACGGATCATTGGATTATTTTTTAAGGACATGAGAGAAAATACAAATCTTCTATTCTTCTTCTATCAATTCTATATTCTATTCTATATTCTATCTATATCTATATCTATATATAGATATATATACATATATCTATATTTATATATATATATAAATATATTCTATATCTATATTCTATATTTCTATATTCTTCTTCTATATATAAAGTGGACTGGATTTTTCCCTTGTACATTTGACGCAGGTTAGAAAATAACCACATGCATCATACATTACTTAAATAGCCACTGAAATACTGGTATTCACTCGAGCGTGTTTGCAGCAACTTTCGCATCATTTCTTTAATATATTGTAATTGCTATATTTATTCCTAGATCACTCACTCTCTCAAATACAACATCCACATAGACAGTGGTCACTATACTTTCTCACTGCAAATTATCTACTCTACCCGACACTCAAAACAGCGTCAGACTTTTATTTCATTCGGAACCGTTAAAAAAACCCACCGCCAATTACAGATTACGGGAATACCATTCAGCTATTCCGAACGCATAACATCTATACGTTATGGAATAACGGATTACGTTTAAACAAACACATCCCGCGCAGCATTACAAAATAACACAAACAAACACTTCCAGTCGTAGTAAGTACACTTGTTAATTTTATCACATTAAAAATAAACATTACATAGTAATATTTTTTTAAATTTAAACCAACTAATACATGTTTTATTCGTCAACATTAAAAATAGATTTTATATATATTTTTTTACTCGACCTAATCCCTCCCATGCAAAAACAAAGTTTAAACGATTTCTGCCGTTTTATTTCTTGGCTCATCCGAAATTACCAAAAGATTATTTAACATTATTACTGAACTCAGAGGGGTACTTATATCGATCCTGAACCAGTTTTCGTGAGGTTCGACTCGGAATCGTTCGGCTGTCCTACGCAAACGCCCGAGTGTTGACGAGCCGAATGGTACCAGACGACAATTTTGATACGGTGCTGCGTCCTGTGATTGTAAGTTATATTTTCAAGAACTTTTCTAAAAGAAACAACAACAACAAAAAAACAAGCTAAACATAGCGAAGTTACGGTTGTAAAATAAATATTTTTTTTGTTTTGATATGGTGCTGCGTCCTATAATTTTTAGTTATATTTGCAAGAACTTTTTTAAACAACAAAACAAATGAAACAAGCAAAACAGAGCGAAATTACTGTTATCAAATAAATATTTTTAACTATAACCCTAACTCCTAAGCCTAACACCTAACCCTAATCCTAAACCCTAACCCTAAACCCTAACAAAAAACCCCCCAAAAAACAAAACAAGCAAAACATTATTATCATAGCACGCAGCACCGTATCAAAGTTGTCGTCTGGTAGACATTGGCTCGTCAACTCTCGGGCGTTTTCGTAGGACAGTCGAACGTCACGAAAACTGGTTCAGGATCGATATGAGTACCCTCAGAGGTTATTTGCGTCACGGGGTAAACTTACGCTTCCCACTTATTTTACATAAGATATAAACATAATATACCAATAATCATGATATATTTTTTTTAATTGTTCAACATTAAACACAATGTTACCATAGCTTTTTGGTGCGGAAACTCAAAGTTTTCAACAATTAAAGAAAAACACATTTGTAAAATAGTAAAATGTGGCAAACATCGAATTGTTGTTACAAATGTGAAATGTTTTTTATTGACGCACTACCACAAGTTCTAATATCGAAATCAATGAATACGCTAGTGAGATGCGTGAAATAAAAGTTAACGTTCCCACACCGGGAATCGAACCCGGGCCGCCTGGGTGAAAGCCAGGAATCCTAACCACTAGACCATATGGGAGAACGCTACACGATATCACAAATTATATGCTATTTACAATATCATTTACAGTCGCAACAACTCAAATACGCTGCTGGACTTGTTTACATTAAAAAGCGACTTCGTGTCTTTCTTCCTCATAAAGTAACAAATGAATAAAAACCTGCCGATAAAGCTAATGGCTGCTGGCTGAGTCTGTTATAAATAGTAGATAATTTACTTGTACACTTGCAACGTTCTCCCATATGGTCTAGTGGTTAGGATTCCTGGCTTTCACCCAGGCGGCCCGGGTTCGATTCCCGGTGTGGGAACGTTACTTTTATTCCCAGCTGAATGTAATTATGATAGATTTGCGTGAATCGCTTCGTCATTAATCTTTAATGTGGTTTAAGAAACATGATTAATAAAAGCATGTGCTGAATCAACTGAAAATAGTAGACTCTAAAAAGGAAAATCATAACGCCGTCTGTACGGTCACGCGACATATATGATCACGTGATATGTGTGAAACACTTCCATTTCTTATTTTGGCGCGTAATACGCTGTTTTATCATTCCCACCAAACAAAAGTTCTGTTAGAACGCACGTGTTTTATATTTCTCCCATAGTTTCAGTCGTTGTCTTTTATAAATCACTTTCTTGCCTTATCTTTTTTTACCTACAACTAGGAATCGTTCAAGCTTTTCGACTTAAACATGTTATTTGTCCAGGTTTACGGATCATTGGATTATTTTTTAAGGACATGAGAGAAAATACAAATCTTCTATTCTTCTTCTATCAATTCTATATTCTATTCTATATTCTATCTATATCTATATCTATATATAGATATATATACATATATCTATATTTATATATATATATAAATATATTCTATATCTATATTCTATATTTCTATATTCTTCTTCTATATATAAAGTGGACTGGATTTTTCCCTTGTACATTTGACGCAGGTTAGAAAATAACCACATGCATCATACATTACTTAAATAGCCACTGAAATACTGGTATTCACTCGAGCGTGTTTGCAGCAACTTTCGCATCATTTCTTTAATATATTGTAATTGCTATATTTATTCCTAGATCACTCACTCTCTCAAATACAACATCCACATAGACAGTGGTCACTATACTTTCTCACTGCAAATTATCTACTCTACCCGACACTCAAAACAGCGTCAGACTTTTATTTCATTCGGAACCGTTAAAAAAACCCACCGCCAATTACAGATTACGGGAATACCATTCAGCTATTCCGAACGCATAACATCTATACGTTATGGAATAACGGATTACGTTTAAACAAACACATCCCGCGCAGCATTACAAAATAACACAAACAAACACTTCCAGTCGTAGTAAGTACACTTGTTAATTTTATCACATTAAAAATAAACATTACATAGTAATATTTTTTTAAATTTAAACCAACTAATACATGTTTTATTCGTCAACATTAAAAATAGATTTTATATATATTTTTTTACTCGACCTAATCCCTCCCATGCAAAAACAAAGTTTAAACGATTTCTGCCGTTTTATTTCTTGGCTCATCCGAAATTACCAAAAGATTATTTAACATTATTACTGAACTCAGAGGGGTACTTATATCGATCCTGAACCAGTTTTCGTGAGGTTCGACTCGGAATCGTTCGGCTGTCCTACGCAAACGCCCGAGTGTTGACGAGCCGAATGGTACCAGACGACAATTTTGATACGGTGCTGCGTCCTGTGATTGTAAGTTATATTTTCAAGAACTTTTCTAAAAGAAACAACAACAACAAAAAAACAAGCTAAACATAGCGAAGTTACGGTTGTAAAATAAATATTTTTTTTGTTTTGATATGGTGCTGCGTCCTATAATTTTTAGTTATATTTGCAAGAACTTTTTTAAACAACAAAACAAATGAAACAAGCAAAACAGAGCGAAATTACTGTTATCAAATAAATATTTTTAACTATAACCCTAACTCCTAAGCCTAACACCTAACCCTAATCCTAAACCCTAACCCTAAACCCTAACAAAAAACCCCCCAAAAAACAAAACAAGCAAAACATTATTATCATAGCACGCAGCACCGTATCAAAGTTGTCGTCTGGTAGACATTGGCTCGTCAACTCTCGGGCGTTTTCGTAGGACAGTCGAACGTCACGAAAACTGGTTCAGGATCGATATGAGTACCCTCAGAGGTTATTTGCGTCACGGGGTAAACTTACGCTTCCCACTTATTTTACATAAGATATAAACATAATATACCAATAATCATGATATATTTTTTTTAATTGTTCAACATTAAACACAATGTTACCATAGCTTTTTGGTGCGGAAACTCAAAGTTTTCAACAATTAAAGAAAAACACATTTGTAAAATAGTAAAATGTGGCAAACATCGAATTGTTGTTACAAATGTGAAATGTTTTTTATTGACGCACTACCACAAGTTCTAATATCGAAATCAATGAATACGCTAGTGAGATGCGTGAAATAAAAGTTAACGTTCCCACACCGGGAATCGAACCCGGGCCGCCTGGGTGAAAGCCAGGAATCCTAACCACTAGACCATATGGGAGAACGCTACACGATATCACAAATTATATGCTATTTACAATATCATTTACAGTCGCAACAACTCAAATACGCTGCTGGACTTGTTTACATTAAAAAGCGACTTCGTGTCTTTCTTCCTCATAAAGTAACAAATGAATAAAAACCTGCCGATAAAGCTAATGGCTGCTGGCTGAGTCTGTTATAAATAGTAGATAATTTACTTGTACACTTGCAACGTTCTCCCATATGGTCTAGTGGTTAGGATTCCTGGCTTTCACCCAGGCGGCCCGGGTTCGATTCCCGGTGTGGGAACGTTACTTTTATTCCCAGCTGAATGTAATTATGATAGATTTGCGTGAATCGCTTCGTCATTAATCTTTAATGTGGTTTAAGAAACATGATTAATAAAAGCATGTGCTGAATCAACTGAAAATAGTAGACTCTAAAAAGGAAAATCATAACGCCGTCTGTACGGTCACGCGACATATATGATCACGTGATATGTGTGAAACACTTCCATTTCTTATTTTGGCGCGTAATACGCTGTTTTATCATTCCCACCAAACAAAAGTTCTGTTAGAACGCACGTGTTTTATATTTCTCCCATAGTTTCAGTCGTTGTCTTTTATAAATCACTTTCTTGCCTTATCTTTTTTTACCTACAACTAGGAATCGTTCAAGCTTTTCGACTTAAACATGTTATTTGTCCAGGTTTACGGATCATTGGATTATTTTTTAAGGACATGAGAGAAAATACAAATCTTCTATTCTTCTTCTATCAATTCTATATTCTATTCTATATTCTATCTATATCTATATCTATATATAGATATATATACATATATCTATATTTATATATATATATAAATATATTCTATATCTATATTCTATATTTCTATATTCTTCTTCTATATATAAAGTGGACTGGATTTTTCCCTTGTACATTTGACGCAGGTTAGAAAATAACCACATGCATCATACATTACTTAAATAGCCACTGAAATACTGGTATTCACTCGAGCGTGTTTGCAGCAACTTTCGCATCATTTCTTTAATATATTGTAATTGCTATATTTATTCCTAGATCACTCACTCTCTCAAATACAACATCCACATAGACAGTGGTCACTATACTTTCTCACTGCAAATTATCTACTCTACCCGACACTCAAAACAGCGTCAGACTTTTATTTCATTCGGAACCGTTAAAAAAACCCACCGCCAATTACAGATTACGGGAATACCATTCAGCTATTCCGAACGCATAACATCTATACGTTATGGAATAACGGATTACGTTTAAACAAACACATCCCGCGCAGCATTACAAAATAACACAAACAAACACTTCCAGTCGTAGTAAGTACACTTGTTAATTTTATCACATTAAAAATAAACATTACATAGTAATATTTTTTTTAAATTTAAACCAACTAATACATGTTTTATTCGTCAACATTAAAAATAGATTTTATATATATTTTTTTACTCGACCTAATCCCTCCCATGCAAAAACAAAGTTTAAACGATTTCTGCCGTTTTATTTCTTGGCTCATCCGAAATTACCAAAAGATTATTTAACATTATTACTGAACTCAGAGGGGTACTTATATCGATCCTGAACCAGTTTTCGTGAGGTTCGACTCGGAATCGTTCGGCTGTCCTACGCAAACGCCCGAGTGTTGACGAGCCGAATGGTACCAGACGACAATTTTGATACGGTGCTGCGTCCTGTGATTGTAAGTTATATTTTCAAGAACTTTTCTAAAAGAAACAACAACAACAAAAAAACAAGCTAAACATAGCGAAGTTACGGTTATAAAATAAATATTTTTTTTGTTTTGATATGGTGCTGCGTCCTATAATTTTTAGTTATATTTGCAAGAACTTTTTTAAACAACAAAACAAATGAAACAAGCAAAACAGAGCGAAATTACTGTTATCAAATAAATATTTTTAACTATAACCCTAACTCCTAAGCCTAACACCTAACCCTAATCCTAAACCCTAACCCTAAACCCTAACAAAAAACCCCCCAAAAAACAAAACAAGCAAAACATTATTATCATAGCACGCAGCACCGTATCAAAGTTGTCGTCTGGTAGACATTGGCTCGTCAACTCTCGGGCGTTTTCGTAGGACAGTCGAACGTCACGAAAACTGGTTCAGGATCGATATGAGTACCCTCAGAGGTTATTTGCGTCACGGGGTAAACTTACGCTTCCCACTTATTTTACATAAGATATAAACATAATATACCAATAATCATGATATATTTTTTTTAATTGTTCAACATTAAACACAATGTTACCATAGCTTTTTGGTGCGGAAACTCAAAGTTTTCAACAATTAAAGAAAAACACATTTGTAAAATAGTAAAATGTGGCAAACATCGAATTGTTGTTACAAATGTGAAATGTTTTTTATTGACGCACTACCACAAGTTCTAATATCGAAATCAATGAATACGCTAGTGAGATGCGTGAAATAAAAGTTAACGTTCCCACACCGGGAATCGAACCCGGGCCGCCTGGGTGAAAGCCAGGAATCCTAACCACTAGACCATATGGGAGAACGCTACACGATATCACAAATTATATGCTATTTACAATATCATTTACAGTCGCAACAACTCAAATACGCTGCTGGACTTGTTTACATTAAAAAGCGACTTCGTGTCTTTCTTCCTCATAAAGTAACAAATGAATAAAAACCTGCCGATAAAGCTAATGGCTGCTGGCTGAGTCTGTTATAAATAGTAGATAATTTACTTGTACACTTGCAACGTTCTCCCATATGGTCTAGTGGTTAGGATTCCTGGCTTTCACCCAGGCGGCCCGGGTTCGATTCCCGGTGTGGGAACGTTACTTTTATTCCCAGCTGAATGTAATTATGATAGATTTGCGTGAATCGCTTCGTCATTAATCTTTAATGTGGTTTAAGAAACATGATTAATAAAAGCATGTGCTGAATCAACTGAAAATAGTAGACTCTAAAAAGGAAAATCATAACGCCGTCTGTACGGTCACGCGACATATATGATCACGTGATATGTGTGAAACACTTCCATTTCTTATTTTGGCGCGTAATACGCTGTTTTATCATTCCCACCAAACAAAAGTTCTGTTAGAACGCACGTGTTTTATATTTCTCCCATAGTTTCAGTCGTTGTCTTTTATAAATCACTTTCTTGCCTTATCTTTTTTTACCTACAACTAGGAATCGTTCAAGCTTTTCGACTTAAACATGTTATTTGTCCAGGTTTACGGATCATTGGATTATTTTTTAAGGACATGAGAGAAAATACAAATCTTCTATTCTTCTTCTATCAATTCTATATTCTATTCTATATTCTATCTATATCTATATCTATATATAGATATATATACATATATCTATATTTATATATATATATAAATATATTCTATATCTATATTCTATATTTCTATATTCTTCTTCTATATATAAAGTGGACTGGATTTTTCCCTTGTACATTTGACGCAGGTTAGAAAATAACCACATGCATCATACATTACTTAAATAGCCACTGAAATACTGGTATTCACTCGAGCGTGTTTGCAGCAACTTTCGCATCATTTCTTTAATATATTGTAATTGCTATATTTATTCCTAGATCACTCACTCTCTCAAATACAACATCCACATAGACAGTGGTCACTATACTTTCTCACTGCAAATTATCTACTCTACCCGACACTCAAAACAGCGTCAGACTTTTATTTCATTCGGAACCGTTAAAAAAACCCACCGCCAATTACAGATTACGGGAATACCATTCAGCTATTCCGAACGCATAACATCTATACGTTATGGAATAACGGATTACGTTTAAACAAACACATCCCGCGCAGCATTACAAAATAACACAAACAAACACTTCCAGTCGTAGTAAGTACACTTGTTAATTTTATCACATTAAAAATAAACATTACATAGTAATATTTTTTTTAAATTTAAACCAACTAATACATGTTTTATTCGTCAACATTAAAAATAGATTTTATATATATTTTTTTACTCGACCTAATCCCTCCCATGCAAAAACAAAGTTTAAACGATTTCTGCCGTTTTATTTCTTGGCTCATCCGAAATTACCAAAAGATTATTTAACATTATTACTGAACTCAGAGGGGTACTTATATCGATCCTGAACCAGTTTTCGTGAGGTTCGACTCGGAATCGTTCGGCTGTCCTACGCAAACGCCCGAGTGTTGACGAGCCGAATGGTACCAGACGACAATTTTGATACGGTGCTGCGTCCTGTGATTGTAAGTTATATTTTCAAGAACTTTTCTAAAAGAAACAACAACAACAAAAAAACAAGCTAAACATAGCGAAGTTACGGTTATAAAATAAATATTTTTTTTGTTTTGATATGGTGCTGCGTCCTATAATTTTTAGTTATATTTGCAAGAACTTTTTTAAACAACAAAACAAATGAAACAAGCAAAACAGAGCGAAATTACTGTTATCAAATAAATATTTTTAACTATAACCCTAACTCCTAAGCCTAACACCTAACCCTAATCCTAAACCCTAACCCTAAACCCTAACAAAAAACCCCCCAAAAAACAAAACAAGCAAAACATTATTATCATAGCACGCAGCACCGTATCAAAGTTGTCGTCTGGTAGACATTGGCTCGTCAACTCTCGGGCGTTTTCGTAGGACAGTCGAACGTCACGAAAACTGGTTCAGGATCGATATGAGTACCCTCAGAGGTTATTTGCGTCACGGGGTAAACTTACGCTTCCCACTTATTTTACATAAGATATAAACATAATATACCAATAATCATGATATATTTTTTTTAATTGTTCAACATTAAACACAATGTTACCATAGCTTTTTGGTGCGGAAACTCAAAGTTTTCAACAATTAAAGAAAAACACATTTGTAAAATAGTAAAATGTGGCAAACATCGAATTGTTGTTACAAATGTGAAATGTTTTTTATTGACGCACTACCACAAGTTCTAATATCGAAATCAATGAATACGCTAGTGAGATGCGTGAAATAAAAGTTAACGTTCCCACACCGGGAATCGAACCCGGGCCGCCTGGGTGAAAGCCAGGAATCCTAACCACTAGACCATATGGGAGAACGCTACACGATATCACAAATTATATGCTATTTACAATATCATTTACAGTCGCAACAACTCAAATACGCTGCTGGACTTGTTTACATTAAAAAGCGACTTCGTGTCTTTCTTCCTCATAAAGTAACAAATGAATAAAAACCTGCCGATAAAGCTAATGGCTGCTGGCTGAGTGTGTTATAAATAGTAGATAATTTACTTGTACACTTGCAACGTTCTCCCATATGGTCTAGTGGTTAGGATTCCTGGCTTTCACCCAGGCGGCCCGGGTTCGATTCCCGGTGTGGGAACGTTACTTTTATTCCCAGCTGAATGTAATTATGATAGATTTGCGTGAATCGCTTCGTCATTAATCTTTAATGTGGTTTAAGAAACATGATTAATAAAAGCATGTGCTGAATCAACTGAAAATAGTAGACTCTAAAAAGGAAAATCATAACGCCGTCTGTACGGTCACGCGACATATATGATCACGTGATATGTGTGAAACACTTCCATTTCTTATTTTGGCGCGTAATACGCTGTTTTATCATTCCCACCAAACAAAAGTTCTGTTAGAACGCACGTGTTTTATATTTCTCCCATAGTTTCAGTCGTTGTCTTTTATAAATCACTTTCTTGCCTTATCTTTTTTTACCTACAACTAGGAATCGTTCAAGCTTTTCGACTTAAACATGTTATTTGTCCAGGTTTACGGATCATTGGATTATTTTTTAAGGACATGAGAGAAAATACAAATCTTCTATTCTTCTTCTATCAATTCTATATTCTATTCTATATTCTATCTATATCTATATCTATATATAGATATATATACATATATCTATATTTATATATATATATAAATATATTCTATATCTATATTCTATATTTCTATATTCTTCTTCTATATATAAAGTGGACTGGATTTTTCCCTTGTACATTTGACGCAGGTTAGAAAATAACCACATGCATCATACATTACTTAAATAGCCACTGAAATACTGGTATTCACTCGAGCGTGTTTGCAGCAACTTTCGCATCATTTCTTTAATATATTGTAATTGCTATATTTATTCCTAGATCACTCACTCTCTCAAATACAACATCCACATAGACAGTGGTCACTATACTTTCTCACTGCAAATTATCTACTCTACCCGACACTCAAAACAGCGTCAGACTTTTATTTCATTCGGAACCGTTAAAAAAACCCACCGCCAATTACAGATTACGGGAATACCATTCAGCTATTCCGAACGCATAACATCTATACGTTATGGAATAACGGATTACGTTTAAACAAACACATCCCGCGCAGCATTACAAAATAACACAAACAAACACTTCCAGTCGTAGTAAGTACACTTGTTAATTTTATCACATTAAAAATAAACATTACATAGTAATATTTTTTTAAATTTAAACCAACTAATACATGTTTTATTCGTCAACATTAAAAATAGATTTTATATATTTTTTTTTACTCGACCTAATCCCTCCCATGCAAAAACAAAGTTTAAACGATTTCTGCCGTTTTATTTCTTGGCTCATCCGAAATTACCAAAAGATTATTTAACATTATTACTGAACTCAGAGGGGTACTTATATCGATCCTGAACCAGTTTTCGTGAGGTTCGACTCGGAATCGTTCGGCTGTCCTACGCAAACGCCCGAGTGTTGACGAGCCGAATGGTACCAGACGACAATTTTGATACGGTGCTGCGTCCTGTGATTGTAAGTTATATTTTCAAGAACTTTTCTAAAAGAAACAACAACAACAAAAAAACAAGCTAAACATAGCGAAGTTACGGTTATAAAATAAATATTTTTTTTGTTTTGATATGGTGCTGCGTCCTATAATTTTTAGTTATATTTGCAAGAACTTTTTTAAACAACAAAACAAATGAAACAAGCAAAACAGAGCGAAATTACTGTTATCAAATAAATATTTTTAACTATAACCCTAACTCCTAAGCCTAACACCTAACCCTAATCCTAAACCCTAACCCTAAACCCTAACAAAAAACCCCCCAAAAAACAAAACAAGCAAAACATTATTATCATAGCACGCAGCACCGTATCAAAGTTGTCGTCTGGTAGACATTGGCTCGTCAACTCTCGGGCGTTTTCGTAGGACAGTCGAACGTCACGAAAACTGGTTCAGGATCGATATGAGTACCCTCAGAGGTCATTTGCGTCACGGGGTAAACTTACGCTTCCCACTTATTTTACATAAGATATAAACATAATATACCAATAATCATGATATATTTTTTTTAATTGTTCAACATTAAACACAATGTTACCATAGCTTTTTGGTGCGGAAACTCAAAGTTTTCAACAATTAAAGAAAAACACATTTGTAAAATAGTAAAATGTGGCAAACATCGAATTGTTGTTACAAATGTGAAATGTTTTTTATTGACGCACTACCACAAGTTCTAATATCGAAATCAATGAATACGCTAGTGAGATGCGTGAAATAAAAGTTAACGTTCCCACACCGGGAATCGAACCCGGGCCGCCTGGGTGAAAGCCAGGAATCCTAACCACTAGACCATATGGGAGAACGCTACACGATATCACAAATTATATGCTATTTACAATATCATTTACAGTCGCAACAACTCAAATACGCTGCTGGACTTGTTTACATTAAAAAGCGACTTCGTGTCTTTCTTCCTCATAAAGTAACAAATGAATAAAAACCTGCCGATAAAGCTAATGGCTGCTGGCTGAGTCTGTTATAAATAGTAGATAATTTACTTGTACACTTGCAACGTTCTCCCATATGGTCTAGTGGTTAGGATTCCTGGCTTTCACCCAGGTGGCCCGGGTTCGATTCCCGGTGTGGGAACGTTACTTTTATTCCCAGCTGAATGTAATTATGATAGATTTGCGTGAATCGCTTCGTCATTAATTTTTAATGTGGTTTAAGAAACATGATTAATAAAAGCATGTGCTGAATCAACTGAAAATAGTAGACTCTAAAAAGGAAAATCATAACGCCGTCTGTACGGTCACGCGACATATATGATCACGTGATATGTGTGAAACACTTCCATTTCTTATTTTGGCGCGTAATACGCTGTTTTATCATTCCCACCAAACAAAAGTTCTGTTAGAACGCACGTGTTTTATATTTCTCCCATAGTTTCAGTCGTTGTCTTTTATAAATCACTTTCTTGCCTTATCTTTTTTTACCTACAACTAGGAATCGTTCAAGCTTTTCGACTTAAACATGTTATTTGTCCAGGTTTACGGATCATTGGATTATTTTTTAAGGACATGAGAGAAAATACAAATCTTCTATTCTTCTTCTATCAATTCTATATTCTATTCTATATTCTATCTATATCTATATCTATATATAGATATATATACATATATCTATATTTATATATATATATAAATATATTCTATATCTATATTCTATATTTCTATATTCTTCTTCTATATATAAAGTGGACTGGATTTTTCCCTTGTACATTTGACGTAGGTTAGAAAATAACCACATGCATCATACATTACTTAAATAGCCACTGAAATACTGGTATTCACTCGAGCGTGTTTGCAGCAACTTTCGCATCATTTCTTTAATATATTGTAATTGCTATATTTATTCCTAGATCACTCACTCTCTCAAATACAACATCCACATAGACAGTGGTCACTATACTTTCTCACTGCAAATTATCTACTCTACCCGACACTCAAAACAGCGTCAGACTTTTATTTCATTCGGAACCGTTAAAAAAACCCACCGCCAATTACAGATTACGGGAATACCATTCAGCTATTCCGAACGCATAACATCTATACGTTATGGAATAACGGATTACGTTTAAACAAACACATCCCGCGCAGCATTACAAAATAACACAAACAAACACTTCCAGTCGTAGTAAGTACACTTGTTAATTTTATCACATTAAAAATAAACATTACATAGTAATATTTTTTTTTAATTTAAACCAACTAATACATGTTTTATTCGTCAACATTAAAAATAGATTTTATATATATTTTTTTACTCGACCTAATCCCTCCCATGCAAAAACAAAGTTTAAACGATTTCTGCCGTTTTATTTCTTGGCTCATCCGAAATTACCAAAAGATTATTTAACATTATTACTGAACTCAGAGGGGTACTTATATCGATCCTGAACCAGTTTTCGTGAGGTTCGACTCGGAATCGTTCGGCTGTCCTACGCAAACGCCCGAGTGTTGACGAGCCGAATGGTACCAGACGACAATTTTGATACGGTGCTGCGTCCTGTGATTGTAAGTTATATTTTCAAGAACTTTTCTAAAAGAAACAACAACAACAAAAAAACAAGCTAAACATAGCGAAGTTACGGTTATAAAATAAATATTTTTTTTGTTTTGATATGGTGCTGCGTCCTATAATTTTTAGTTATATTTGCAAGAACTTTTTTAAACAACAAAACAAATGAAACAAGCAAAACAGAGCGAAATTACTGTTATCAAATAAATATTTTTAACTATAACCCTAACTCCTAAGCCTAACACCTAACCCTAATCCTAAACCCTAACCCTAAACCCTAACAAAAAACCCCCCAAAAAACAAAACAAGCAAAACATTATTATCATAGCACGCAGCACCGTATCAAAGTTGTCGTCTGGTAGACATTGGCTCGTCAACTCTCGGGCGTTTTCGTAGGACAGTCGAACGTCACGAAAACTGGTTCAGGATCGATATGAGTACCCTCAGAGGTCATTTGCGTCACGGGGTAAACTTACGCTTCCCACTTATTTTACATTACATATAAACATAATATACCAATAATCATGATATATTTTTTTTAATTGTTCAACATTAAACACAATGTTACCATAGCTTTTTGGTGCGGAAACTCAAAGTTTTCAACAATTAAAGAAAAACACATTTGTAAAATAGTAAAATGTGGCAAACATCGAATTGTTGTTACAAATGTGAAATGTTTTTATTGGCGCACTACCACAAGTTCTAATATCGAAATCAATGAATACGCTAGTGAGATGCGTGAAATAAAAGTTAACGTTCCCACACCGGGAATCGAACCCGGGCCGCCTGGGTGAAAGCCAGGAATCCTAACCACTAGACCATATGGGAGAACGCTACACGATATCACAAATTATATGCTATTTACAATATCATTTACAGTCGCAACAACTCAAATACGCTGCTGGACTTGTTTACATTAAAAAGCGACTTCGTGTCTTTCTTCCTCATAAAGTAACAAATGAATAAAAACCTGCCGATAAAGCTAATGGCTGCTGGCTGAGTGTGTTATAAATAGTAGATAATTTACTTGTACACTTGCAACGTTCTCCCATATGGTCTAGTGGTTAGGATTCCTGGCTTTCACCCAGGCGGCCCGGGTTCGATTCCCGGTGTGGGAACGTTACTTTTATTCCCAGCTGAATGTAATTATGATAGATTTGCGTGAATCGCTTCGTCATTAATCTTTAATGTGGTTTAAGAAACATGATTAATAAAAGCATGTGCTGAATCAACTGAAAATAGTAGACTCTAAAAAGGAAAATCATAACGCCGTCTGTACGGTCACGCGACATATATGATCACGTGATATGTGTGAAACACTTCCATTTCTTATTTTGGCGCGTAATACGCTGTTTTATCATTCCCACCAAACAAAAGTTCTGTTAGAACGCACGTGTTTTATATTTCTCCCATAGTTTCAGTCGTTGTCTTTTATAAATCACTTTCTTGCCTTATCTTTTTTTACCTACAACTAGGAATCGTTCAAGCTTTTCGACTTAAACATGTTATTTGTCCAGGTTTACGGATCATTGGATTATTTTTTAAGGACATGAGAGAAAATACAAATCTTCTATTCTTCTTCTATCAATTCTATATTCTATTCTATATTCTATCTATATCTATATCTATATATAGATATATATACATATATCTATATTTATATATATATATAAATATATTCTATATCTATATTCTATATTTCTATATTCTTCTTCTATATATAAAGTGGACTGGATTTTTCCCTTGTACATTTGACGCAGGTTAGAAAATAACCACATGCATCATACATTACTTAAATAGCCACTGAAATACTGGTATTCACTCGAGCGTGTTTGCAGCAACTTTCGCATCATTTCTTTAATATATTGTAATTGCTATATTTATTCCTAGATCACTCACTCTCTCAAATACAACATCCACATAGACAGTGGTCACTATACTTTCTCACTGCAAATTATCTACTCTACCCGACACTCAAAACAGCGTCAGACTTTTATTTCATTCGGAACCGTTAAAAAAACCCACCGCCAATTACAGATTACGGGAATACCATTCAGCTATTCCGAACGCATAACATCTATACGTTATGGAATAACGGATTACGTTTAAACAAACACATCCCGCGCAGCATTACAAAATAACACAAACAAACACTTCCAGTCGTAGTAAGTACACTTGTTAATTTTATCACATTAAAAATAAACATTACATAGTAATATTTTTTTATTTAAACCAACTAATACATGTTTTATTCGTCAACATAAAAAACAGATTTTATATATTTTTTTTTACTCGACCTAATCCCTCCCATGCAAAAACAAAGTTTAAAACGATTCCTGCCGTTTTATGTCTTGGCACATACGAAATTAGCAAAAGATTATTTAACATTATTACGGAACTGAGAGGTTATTTGCGTCACGGGGTAAACTTACACTTCCCACTTATTTAACATTACATATAAACATAATATACCAATAATGATCATATATTTTTTTAATTGTTCAACATTAAAAACAATCTTACTATACATTTTTGGTGCGGAAACTCAAAGTTTTCAGCAATTAAAGAAAAATCATTTGTAAAATAATAAAATGTGGCAAAAATGGAATTGTTGTTAGAAATGTGAAATGTTTTATTGTCGTACAACGACAAGTTCTAACATCGAAATCAATGAATACGCTAGTGAGATGCGTGAAATAAAAGTTAACGTTCCCACACCGGGAATCGAACCCGAGCCGCCTGGGTTAAATAGTAGATAATTTACTTGGTAGCTCTTTACTAATTTCCGAACGGAATTTCCTTGAAAATAATTTATTTCGCTAATTGTAATGATTAACAATTGAGCACGTTCAAAATATGTGATAATCTATTATTCTTACGTTTACAATGTTTGTAATGTGTTTTTTTTAATCCTTGAAGACGCCTCATTCGATGTTTTCATCTTCTTTTTTTAAAGTTTGCATTGAATGTTTAACACCTCAAATCATGAAAGTTAATTTTATTTCTCGTTAATTAAAACTTGCTAATTCGGCTCTCCGTTATAAAAGTTCAAATTAAAGACATTGTTTAAATTAAACGAAGTTAAGTTGAACCAATTTATGAATTGATGATTGAGTACCGTATGCAAATAATAAAATATTATATTTAGGTTGGAAAATCATAAAATACTATATTCAGGTGGAAAAATTACGCGTTCCCACACCGGGAATCGAACCCGGGCCGCCTGGGTGAAAGCCAGGAATCCTAACCACTAGACCATATGGGAGGACGAATAAAGAAAGTTTATACTATATCCTATTTATAATATCAATAACAGTCACAATCAGCAGCCATGTTGTTTTATTAGTAGGATAGGGAAATATAGAAAAATGCTAATACAACAATATGACGACTGATCGTGACTGTTATTGATATTATAGATAACATATGACCTGTTTAAGTGTTTTATGTTTTCTCATATGGTCTAGTGGTTAGGAGTACACTTCTGCAGATTAGGGGCGGGTCGAAATTTATTTGTTTTCGTTTTAGAAGAGCCTCAATAGTGTAAGGGGCCGTCAACTCTCTTCCCCCCACTACCCCCCTGCAAAGTCTTTTTTGACAAATTTCTGTATCATGGACGCCCCCCTCCTTTTTGACTTGCCCCCCCCCCCCACTTTACGGTCATCAATAATGAAGTTATATATGCATATGTTTAACCGCCCCCCCCCGCCCACACTTTTTAGGAGAGCCCCCCCCCCACCCACACTTTTATAACTGTCCCGCCGGTCCTGTGAATGCTATCTCATAAACAAGAGAAGAAAACAAACAAGAGAAAAAATTATTTTTTAAACTGTAAAAAAAAAAAAATGTGTTGAACCAAACACGATAACTGTTTCAATCGAAATTTTTAAAATGTTCGTTTTGAAATAAAAAAATATACTGTTGATTTTCCCAAATTTTCTTTTCTTCAATAAATGTTACACTAATAAACTGTTGATTTTCACAAATTGTATTTTCTTCAATAAATGTTCCATTAATATACTATTGATTTTCACAAATTTTAATTTCTTCGATAAATGTTCTATTAATTAATTGAATATGCATTACTTTTTGTTTAAAAAATTCATGTTTCATTTTCGGAGAAATTACGTACTTAAAAGTTAAAGAAAAAGTGAGTTGTCGGCCCCTTACACTATTGGAACTCTTCTAAAATGGAAACAAATAAATTTCAGCACGCCCCTAATCTGCAGAAGTGCCGTTAGGATTCCTGGCTCTCACATAGGCGGCCTAGGTTCGATGCTCTGTGTGGGAACGTTACCTTTTTCGTTTTTCGGCGCTTGTCTCGTAATTGTCCACAACCGGGTTTCCCCAACTTTTTTACTGGCCCATTTTTGTTCTCTTTTCGATGTACAATTAACTATCATGTCGCTAGAGAATTCCGTGTTGGTTTGAAAAGAAATTTCAAATAGTTTAGATTTTAGAAGTGGGATCAGTTTCCTACATAAATTTAACGTAAACTGATCCCCCACGTTTTGAACATCACACATTTTTCCAAAAATGTCCAAACAACCCGGAATTCTCTAGCGGCATGATAGGTAATTTTAAACAGAAAAAATGAAAAAATTTAGTCCGTAAAAAAGGTGAAAAAATGGGTGAATAAACAACAACATGCAACGTGGTCAAAAAGTGGGTGATCGGTTTACATTAAACTCTAACTCTAACCCTAACCCCAACCCCAACCCCAACCCAAACCCCAACCCCAACCCCAACCCTAACCCCAACCCTAACCCCAACCCCAACCCTAACCCCAACCCTAACCCCAACCCTAACCCCAACCCCAACCCAAACCCTAACCCTAACCCCAACGCTAATCCTAACCCTAACCCTTTTCCCCTTAACTTACTATTGATTGATTTACACATTCGCTGGAAAAGTGGTTGGATCATTCTACTGTTTCAAACTTTTAAAATAACACTCATAACAAAAATCGGATATACGTATTTGAAGTTTTCATGAGTCACTTAGAGGTGGAGATATGTAGATATTCAGTACATAGATTTCATCAAAACATGATATATTTGAAGTTTTAGAGGAGGTTCGGCCCACATAGCTCTCTTAGGTTAGGAGGGTACCATGAGATATGTAGACCACTTTCATTGTCTTCTCCATAAAATCTTATATATAGCATTTGAATTTCTTAAAAATAGGATATATTTGAAGTTTTAATGCACTTACAGCCCCATTGGGGGCGCACTTAGAGATTCAGAAACACTCCCATGATCTTCCCCGGCAAATTTTACATAAGAATACACTTTTTGATTTTATTTATATTCTCTAACGTTTCTTTCTATACGGAACACACAAACATCAAATGCACACAGACATTGAGTTATATATAGAGAGATTTATAAATATATACAAATATGTGTGTATGCTAGAATTATATATATGACAGCCATTTTTTATTTATTACAAGGGGGGATAAGCTTAAATGAATTACGGTTATCCCCCTTTGAATAAATCAAAATGTCTTTCATAGTTGCACTTCCTCTTCGTAAATTGCTAAAATGTAATTTTCTTTTATGAATTAAAAACTACTTAATTAATTTACGTGATTTTTGGTATAGGATATATTCAGCCCGTGACAGGTACGCACACCAAACAGATATTGATCAGTTTGTGTTATTTATTTTTTTCGAAAGTACCCGCTAAACTGGATAAGCACCAAAAATATATATTTTCTTCGATTTCATATAATTTACTTTTTTAAAAAAAAAAAACGGGCGTAGAATCAAAATCGTACATTCTATGTTTCCAGTCCGATATTTTCCAATCTAAACAATTTAGAGATTCGTTAAGTCGATTTTTAAAATAATACTCATAAAAAAAATTAGATATATGTATTTGTGAAGTTTTAAGAACTTCTCTCCCCATGGTTTACTTAGAGGTGAGGTCATGTAGATATTCGGCACATAGAGGGTAACGCAGAGATTCGGGACCACTTCCATTGTCTTCCCCGGGGTATTTTATACATATGATATACATTTTAGCAAAATAGGATATATTTGAAGTTTTAACGGAGTAATGCCTTTATAGTGTAGCAGTTACCTCCTCCTTTCAAACATAACTGCACCGGTTGGCCGTTAGGTGTCGCTTTTTCACCGACAGGTGGCGCTGAAAAGCGACACCAGAGTTATCTGCCCTTCGGATTATAAAAACCGGTGCAAAACGGAAAATCACCCTCTTGTCTTTTCAATTGGCCTCGGCAGAACGACGCTGACACAACGCTCCGTCTCACGCTCTTTTCTCTTCAACTGGCCTCGGCATAACAACTACCAACACACGTTTCTTCTGTCAACACGTGGTCAAACAACGGTAAGAGTTCTCAACTCATTTTCTTTGTGTACGGCTTTCAAAGACTTTCTCCACGCCGGATTCATTTCTTCTTATACCTTTTTCAAGAACTGTTTTTCCATCGACACACATGCATACATCACACACTTCATCATTCCACATTACACACACGTTCAATACACCTTATTCGAACTACTTCATTTTTGTTTGTTAATTATTACTCTATCTTTGCATGTAACATTGCTTGATTTAACGTACACGCTTATAATCGGGGGACACGACCATCGATCCCAACAATAGCCACGTTAGGGGTGCACTTAGAGATTCAGGGACAGTTCCAGTGTCTTCTACGGTAAATTCTGCATAAGATTACACTTTTAGATTTTATGTAAATTTTCTAACGATTTTTCTATAGTGAACATACACACACAGAGACATTTAATTTTATATATACATCTCGATATATAGATATAGAGAGAGCGATAAGGAGAAAGAGAGGTACAGACAGACAGACAGACAGACAGACAGACAGACAGACAGACAGACAGACAGACAGACAGGCGTTACGTATTAAGTATACCAAAATTCCTCACTTAAATTTTATTTTATGAAAAAAAAAAGAAAAATGAATATTTTCTTTGGTTTCATATAATTTTATTTTAAAAGAATCGGTGGGGGGAGGGTCTAGAATCGAGACCGCATACTCTACGTTTTCAGTCCGATACTTTCCGATCGAAACAATTTATAGTGAAGGCGCAAAGACGCACACATACACAGTTGTATATTCACAGCTTTATTTACTGGGTATACAACTTTCATCCTGAAAACCAAAAAACAAAAACAAAAAAACAATATTGCCGGAAACTGCTGAGTCCCAACATTTTTCGAATCTGTGAGCTCATAGACAATGAGTAGTGTAACAACTGAACCACGTTTACAGACAACTGAAACTCGGTCAAAAAGATGTCAATTGCTGTTTATATCATATTTATTTTCACTCATTAGTTTTGTTTTTGAAGCGTAAACATCCATCGATTGTTTATGGATTAATCAATACGCGACATACATTATTCTATGAAACGTGTTGAATGTCATTTTAACCTGGTTAACACATGGACTACTTTAGATGATCAACTTGGAAGTTATCGATGAGGACATTATGCCGTGTGTTTGTTAACACTGAATTTTACCTCGGATCTTTGGTAGAATAACGACGCCCCTTTTTACCCCACCTACTAAACCGGTATCGCCCGGGCCTTTGGGTCTGGATTTACGCCGGTCTATTGGGGGTTGCCGGTCCTGTGCAGTTCTAGAAGGTGCACCCTCCCAGGCTTTGCCTCCCCTCTTTGGGGAGGAGAAAGTTTATTGCTTACTGTCTGAGGCGCCCTACCGGGAATGCCGACGGGGCTGTCCAGGCAATTTTTAAATGGCCAGAGTGCTCACCTCTCGATCGCTGGCTTATCTAATCCCACTTTCCCGACCTTGTGTCTCATCTTACCTTGTGGGAGGTAGATAAATAAAAAACGACGACCCCTAAACAAATGGCCCCGCCACCCAAAGACAGACAACATGAGGGTTGTAGTAAAAAACGTTTAATTACTTACTCAAGAAGGTGGAATCCATTCACTTCATTAAGTATTTGCATAAAAAAGATAATTTTCCTTTGTATCTCTGTACTTTTTCAACCAGTTTATCAGAAACTATCAAGTTGATCGCAATAAAGTTCAGCATTGATAGCGGCCTCGTAACTCTCGCTTCCCTTATTTTGTCCTTTCGTCCTCACATTCCATGAGCAATGTTTCTGACAAAGGGGAAATAATTGCTGTTTTCTGGGTCGGAATCTACCCATCTAACACTTATCGTTGGCTAGTTTTTGACGTTGAAGTAGTATTTTTTTTTAGCTCCTTACATCAAGTGGCTCCATGCCTTGTCTGGAGCGATTTCCATGCAACATTCTTTTAAAAATCGGAACGGGAATCATTATCTTCTTTCTAAATTGTTTTAACACGTTGCACAAAATTCCCCAACCTTGTATATTAACTAAAAGACAATTATCAGAAACTGTCAGCTCAATGGTATTTTCTCCCTGGCAGCCGATCTTATATAAAGTCACACAGTTAGCTGTTCACCATTTCGCGATGCGTTCAACAGTGGCGTTTATTCTGCATTTTGTACGGCAAAAAATAAGAGTGTCATCAATCTCAACGTGACGACCTGAACCATAACCCTACCCAACCACTAACCTAACCATCACTCGAACCTTAAACCTATGGCGAAAAATATGGGTTTCATAGATCTCAAAATGGAGACTTGCATCTTATCCCTACCTCTAACTGTACGTCGAAAGATGATTATCTTAACGTAGAGATCTGTACTCTAACCCTTCCCCGATAGGGAAACCCGAATTAGTTGGTATCCTAATCGATGTATTTATTTAAGGGGCTACGTGATAGAGATACACGTAGAGATGTCTTGAAGGGCCGACCGAGGCCCAGGACTTAGCTAAGGGGAGGGAAAGACTCTGGAAACAAGTGAGAGAGCACGAGAAGAAATTGGGGCCCCTGATGAAGGCAAAAAGGTGGGGGGGAGCAACGAGAGTCTCGCGCGCAAAGACAGAGAAGGTAGAAAGTTGAAAGGCAGAATACGAGCGCGAGAGACAGAGATACTATGGACGTTTGTTGGACGCGCTGAGGCGAATGGCACAGGGTGAGGGATTTCTAGTATTGTTAGAAATCACAGCACTTGCTGACCCTTCCTTGTTAGAAATCACGATGCCAGCAACCACACTTGCCGACCCCTCCTTCAGAAGGAAGGAAAGGTGACCTTGACATTGACCTTAAACTTCGGCGCCGCTAGGTCTGGAGTGAACCTTCTTTTGCGCGCCTTTTTTCCCCCATGCGTGGCTTTTTTCGAATCTGACAGCAGTTGAGTTTTTTGCGAGGAACAGTGAACCTCGTGTGTACGGACCCCTTGTATTTTACAAGTTTCTAGTGTTGTGTTTTGCGAGGAATTAACCATGCACCAACTTTTTAAAGGACTTAACGACCGAGCAATTAAAGTAACCTCGTGTCAATAATTTATCTCTAATTGATGATCAACTAAAAGGCTGATTACGCAGTTCGTACCGTTTCTGCAACACAAGAAAAGCATTCCCCTTTTGAAGTTCTCCCGGAATCAAGGTAAGTGTGTTTGTTGGCGTTACGAATCGTGAATTTTGGCCATCTTCTATTGAGGAGAAATTCTCACAGTATTTAAGAAGAACAGTGTTGGCAATTTAGCGTTTTTTCAGCTAGATCTGGAGATTTTAATCAAGCTAGTAAATTGACCAGTAGCCATGTTGTTTTATCAGTAGGGCAACAGTGAAGAGGGGGGGGGGAATGTTAAAAAATGCTAATGAAACAATGTGGATGCTTATTGTGATTGTTATTATCGTGAAGACGAAGAAGAAGAATTTTTTTTTAATCCTAAATTTTATTATGTACTTCGCTAAGCTATGTAATTTCGTGAGAAATTTTGCGCAAAATATTATACTTTTTCATTTAACTTGACATAAAAAATATTACATTTCCCGACTCGAGGATTGCATATCCCTGTGTAAATTCTATATGTATTCGAATTTGCCATTCAAAAGATATGTATGATCTGTATGTAATTTTATTAGACAGCCACACACACACACACACCAAGTTAGAGCATTAATCGCGTAATAGGTAGTTTGGTAGTTTTGTTTTACGGCATATCAACCCTTTTTGGGTTATTTAATGCCGAATCTGATCTTGTTTTCTTCTCTTTTTTGTTTCTTTCCCCTTTTAATATCTGTTTCTATTTAACCCATAGTTGGGACCCTAACAGGTACTACCACTCCGGGTCAGGGTGGACCTGGGAGCAATGGTAATTAAGAGGAGGCTCCACATTCCCCAAAGTCCGTAAGCCGGATCTCACCATCGGATGTAGTTTAAGGTCATATCCAGGACCGGGAGTAGGGTAGGAAAAATAAAAATAAAAAAGAGGAGGGAGAAAGGGAGAGGGGCTGTTGTTTTTGTTTTTGGTTTTGTAGAACATAATTAAGTTTTACAAACGAAAAAAACAAAAAACGTCAATGTAGGTGAATTTCGTCTCAGGGAGCCACAGGGCAGCCTGATCTGGTATCACCAGAATCGCGTAATATCTGACCGACTTAAATCTAGCAGCCCATATTTAACATTGATTTGCCAACGTTAGAAATTAAAATTTATGAAGGTTTAACGGTAAATATGTTAAAACCTAAATCTGTTTTTAATTTAGTCACGTGACTCTTACGGATAGAAATTTCGTTTCACTCTACAAAATGAAGGCGTAGAGAACGGAGATGGCCCCTTATTTTACGTAGCCCCTTGCGTTTCAGTGACAATGTGTCTTGTTTGGGTTGAATCAAAGTAAGAAAAAGTAAACGAAGCTGTATTGAACTGATTTAAGAATTAATTACATTAATCGAGTTCTGTATGCAAATCAACCAATCTTATATTTAGTCATAAAAAATTGGCGTTCTTACACTGATTATACGAATCAAAATAGTTACGTTCCAACACCGGGAATCGAACCCGGGCCGCCTGGGTGAAAGCCAGGAATCCTAATCACTAGACCATATGGGAGGACGCATGAGTAATTTACTCCTCTCCAGGAGGTTAGGCACAAGGCCAGTTTTTATCCTACTCCCACAAGTAAGATGTGACCCAAGCTCGGGTCGGAAAGTGGGGGTTGAAAAGCCAGCGCCCGAGAGGTGAGCACTCTGATCATCAAAAATTGCCTGGGCAGCCCCGTCGGCATTCCCCGGTAGGGGCGCCTCAAGCAGTAAGCAATTAACTTACTCCTCCCCAAAGAGGGGAGGCAAAGCCTGGGAGGGTGGACCTCCTAGAACTGCACAGGACAGTCCCATAGACCGGCGTAAATCAAGCCCCGAAGGCCAAGACAATACCAGTCTATAGGGTGCAGTATCCATCAGAACAGATACTACACTTTGATCTCGATGGGAGAACGCATGACACTGATATAAATTACTTACTATTTATATCAACAACAGTCACAACCAGCAGGAGAAAATCCTAATAAAACAATATGGCTGCTGATTGTGACGGTTATTGATATTATAAATAGTATATAACTTCTTAATAGACTCAGCGTTCTCCCATATGGTCTAGTGGTTAGGATTCCTGGCTTTCACCCAGGCGGCCCGGGTTCGATTCCCGGTGTGGGAACGTTAACAATTTTTTTTTTTGTAAAAAAATTATTATTTACACATATTACATGAACCGATCCAAATCGGATTGTTCAATTAAAGAAAATTTTTCTTTAAAATTTTGTCATTTAAAAAAAAACGCAAAATCGATAGACTTTTTGATGGTAAGCTTTACTACTTTTACAATTTTTGAAATGTTTTTTCTTGAATCATTCTCAGACGCCATGTTGGATTTTTTTTCTTCCAATTTTGTTTGTGAGTTGACATTAATTTTTCAACACCTGATTTAAAATTTAGTGATGGAAGTTTATTTTTGGTTCTTATTCTTCAAATACTTGTAAACGTTACTATTGGCGATATAGAATTACTTTAAAAGAAATAAGTTGGGAAATTAGTCAAAACTAGGGTTCAACTCCGGAAAAGCCTCAATAGGGAAAAAGCAAATAATAAATAAAAATAAAAACATATCATGTATGTGACCGTGACAGAACAAAGACATCGTACACCAAAAATTACGTTCATTGAGCAAGTAGTATAGTAGTGCGAAAATATGTTTTCGCATGTACCTTGTATTCTTTATGTATACCAACCTCTTCTAGTTGAAAGCTCGATATATATATATATATATATATATATATATATATATATATATATATATATATATATATATATATTTATTTATATATATATATATATATATATATATTTATTTATATATATATATATATATATATATTTATATATATATATATATATTTATTTATATATATATTTATTTATTTATATATATATATATATATATATATATATATATATATATATATATAATGTCTGTATGTGTGTGTGTGTAAAATAATGATGCAGACATGTTGAGTAATAACGCATAAGACATCACGCGGGGGGGGGGGCTAAGGGCATGACCCCGCAATAATGAAGAAAAGCCGAAGACTAGAAAGATTGTTAATTAGGCTAAAAGAACAACGGAAATGAATCGATGACCTTTGAACGAGCCCAAGTGTGTGAGGTCGACGAGTTCATTTCGGAGTATGACGTTGAAAAAAAAACGACTCGGTAACCTTTAAAAGAGTCAGGTGCACGAAGCCAGAAGAAAGCACCCGGAGTGCAAAGTCAGACATTAAAACGGCGGTTTTAAACGAAGGAAGAAGGAGCGCTTACGTAGCAGAGATCGAGTTGGGAGGATATAGAGAAAAACTTGTCGTGGGTCAGCCCCGAAGAGAGGTACCCCAATCACGGCCGAACTGCCGTAAACAACTGGTGTGGGAATCACAAGCCTTCCCTAGATTCCGACTACAGAACGTATTGTCGTGTTTCCCTCTAGGTTGCAAGGTAAATTACTCTGCCTGGTTTTCGTGAAAATAACCTACGTTGGGTAGAGTTGAAAATCAACCGCCGTCAACATAAAGAAAGAGGTTTCTTCGTAAGACAAGGGAAAGAACAATAATGCCAAAAGACTTTTGCTAACAAATAAATATTTAACTATATATATGTGTCTACCCAACTTACACCAGCTGGTGGTGAAGAATAAAGAAACAGAGTTTATCGAGCACGTCCTTGTCTCTATCGTTGTGTTTTGTATGATGTTACCGGATCCCCCGAACGAACGGGTATGACGGAAAGCCTTCTACTCTAATAGTTTCTACCCTCGAACTTCGGAATCCCCCCCCCTGTTTTCTGCTTCCCTGGCTGTACTAACATGCAGCCCAACCCCCTACTGAGAGTGTCCCTGTAGGCATGGCCCCTTATTCACAGTAGCCCCTTACGTCTTAGTGGCAATGTGCCTTGTTTAGATTGAATATGAGTAAAAACAAACTTTTTAAAAACCTTCCAACATAATCAGCTAAAGTAGTCCATGTGCTAACCAGGTTAAAATGACATTCAACACGTTTCATAGAATAATGTGTGTCGCGTATTGATTAATCCATAAACAATCGATGGATGTTTACGCTTCAAATACAATACTAATGAGCGGAAATTAATATCAAATAAACAGTAAATGTCGGTGGATTGGCATCTTTTTGACCGAGTTTCAGCCGCACGTCCCCGTGGCTGTGTGGTTGAAATACTTCCTGTCTATTAGCTCACAGATTCGAATATTGTTGGGGGCTCTCCAATGTTGTTTGGTGTTTGCTTTTCAGGCTGCAAGTTGTATACAGAGTAAATAAAGCACACACGCACCCACACACACACACACATACACCCACACACACACACACACACACACACACATATATATATATATATATATATATATATATATATATATATATTTATTTTTGGAGCGAGTTAAGGTGGATAATGTGCCGATGTTACTCACCGTGTTGCTGAGAATATATATTCCAAAATTCATAAGGACCGGTTTATAAAAAAATAATAATAATTAAAAATATATATAAAAATTAAAATTAAAAAATATATATATACAGGGGTTGGACAAAAAAAAAATATATATACAGGGGTTGGACAAAATAATGAAAACACCTTGTGAATTTTGCATCAATTTTAAAAAATTATAAAAATTGAAAAAAATCATCAAAATGTTGGTGTAATTTGTTTTATTTATTGCTATTGTTTTCCTGAATTAATTCGTTAAATTTATTTTTTATTTCAGATAGTTCATATTAGTAAGAAAACATTAAATCGCAGGTCTATCCGATTTCCAAAGGGGGCAGATTGTTGGTACCCGTATGACAGGTGCTAGTGTAACGAAAGTTGCTGAGATGGTGGCCGTATCGAGAGGAACTGTCTCGAAGGTGATGGCAGCCCATGAAAAAGAAGGGAAAACATCCTCGTTTAAACAAAATTCTGGAACTAAGCCGAAGCTGTCTGAAAGAGATCGTAGAGCCCTTGTAATGATTATGAAGAAAGAGCATAAAACCACGGGACCCAAAATTACAGCAGATCTTAACAATCATCTGGATAATCCCATTTCAACAAAAACTGTTCGCCGAGAGCTTCACAAGACTGGATTTCATGGGAGAGTTTCAAGGTGTTTCCAGCCGATGTTTATTTTTTTTAATGTATGGTTATTGTTGCCATGAATTAATTGGTTCAATTATTTTTTTAATTTCAGACAATGCCTATTAATAATGAACATTTATATTACAGATCTATCAGATTTCCAAAGAGGACATATTGTCGGTCTATGTATAGCGGGTGCTACTTAAACGGAAGTGACGGAGATGGTGGCCGTATAGAGAGGACCTGTCTCGAAGGTGATGACAGCCTGTGACGGATGGTGAAGAAAGAGCACAAAAACACGGCACCCAAAATTATAGCAGAGCTTAACAATCATCTGGATGATCCTTAACAATCATCTGGATGATCCTTAACAATCATCTGGATGATCCTTAACAATCATCTGGATGATCCTTAACAATCATCTGGAGGATCCTTAACAATCATCTGGATGATCCTTAACAATCATCTGGATGATCCTTAACAATCATCTGGATGATCCCGTTTGAACAAAGACTATTCGTCGAGAGCTACGCAAGGCTGGATTTCATGGGAGGGTTTCAAGGTGTTGTAGGCGACCTGGGCTACCATTTTGTTTCTTGTTTTTATTTTAAAGTTAACACAATATACGGACGTAAAGGTAAAGGTAAGGTCGCATAGCCTGGACGCGCACGAGTGTCGTTGCCGACATCGCACACTGCCCATGGCCGTAGCGGCGGTGATTTGTTAAGAATCACCGTGTCTAGGGCACAGCACATGGAAGGCGGAGCCCATCCCTCTCCTTCCGCTACCTTGAAACTTCCCTGAGTTTTAGTCAGGTACCCATTTACTGCTGGGTGGACAGAGGGAGCTTTCAGACCCGTAAATTCGCATGCCGTGAGTGGGATCGAACCCGGGTCGTCCTGCCCAAAGACATGTATACATATGTATATATGTACAAATCTGACATGGTAAAATGTTAGTTTGTTAGTTGGTTGGAAGTCAGTTCCGAGAATAGTAGTAAGCACGTGTGTGCGACCATGTTTGTATTTGTGTGTGTGTGTGTGTAGCCATGTGTGAGGCTTGGCGTAAGTACGTCGAAGTGTGTGAATGTGAGTGTCGCCTATTGTTCGTAGTTGTACGAATGTGTATGCGTGAGAGTTGATAAATCGTTTAAGATTTGTATGTGTTTTTGTCAGCAGTGTGAGGTTGTATGCGTTGAATAATGATAGGAGTGTAAGCCTTTTTGTATTGTGTGGGTGTGTGTTTAGTAGTCAGCCGACAAGCATAGCATCACCTCACCCAAAAGCGAAGGGGGGAGCCGAAGTTGTGTTCTCTGTCAAGTGTACGAGAGACGGAGTGTAAAGAGGAGAATGAAGGAAAAGAGGCAGATTTTGTTGCGTGGTCTGCTTTTATATGTTTTCACAGTGGTTTGGCGGACGTAGTACAGAGCACGCCGAGTGATCGACACTTTTGGCTTTTTGCGCCTTTTTGTTAGACTGTTTCTAGGAGCTGATTTTTATGGTCCCAGTTCTCTACGCGGTTCTCCGCCGTCTTTTAAAAAACTCTCTTCTTTCTCCAGCTTTTTTGTTCATTTGCTTTTGACACCTGAGGATGATTCGACGAAGAATCGAAAACGTTCGTGAAACCTATGGAACATTTATTATTATTTTAATTATTTTAATACAAAAAAGACCATCAGAAAAATTGAAAAAATAAAAAAGGTATAAGTAAACAGACAGATTCTGTTATTTTTAACAATGGTTGCATAAATGAAAAAATGCTGCCTAAATACACACAATCTCTCTCTATCTTGTTTTTTATATTTTATTTTTACTTTTGTTTTTATAATGTTGATTTAATTTTATTATTATTATTATTATTATTATTATTATTATTATTATTATTATTATTATTATTATTATTATTATTATTATTTCTTTCTATTTTTTAATTTTATATTTGTAACTTATTCTTTTTTCTAATATTTGTCTCTGTGGCTCTTTCTGTCAATAGATGTTTCTCTACGACGAGCTTTTTAATTTTTTCCTTGATTTTCTGTAAGACGTGTTTCTAAAGGCGCTGATGAAGGACGTTTTGGATTAGCTTTATTAATTTATAAAATAAAATAAAGTATTTCCAAAATGTTTTGGAAACGATCGTACGCCATAGTAGACTTGATGTTCTAATTCTTAGAACAATTCATTGAATCTTTATATATATATATATATATATATATATATATATATATATATATATATATATATATATATATATATTGCTAAATAAAGACCATATTTATGTTAAACATGATTACATTAAAAGATAAGAGAATGAAAGGGCAAGCTGACCGGTTTCGGACCTCGCTCTACAGAGCTAAACCGAGGTTAAGATTAAAAGAAAAAAATGATATGGGTATTATAGCGAGGGAAAGGGGGACAAAGTAAACAAATAAATAAATATTATTTAAAAGTAAATTATTTCTATGAACAAATCATTCTGATTTTTGTAATATATATTCTCGGTAACCTGATCATTAATATGGGCTAATTATTTTTTTTTTGTTAACTTTACAATTATCAAACCCTCCCCCAAACCCCTTTAATACCATAAACTAATTAACGGATCATTATAAATCATGGAATATATATTCTAGAAAATACGACGGGATTGTTTTATTTATTTATTTGTATTTATTTTTATTACTTTGAAAAACTCATTTTTCTATTAGTGGCGGGGTTCTTGTACAACAGATCCTTTATTCTTCTCATCTACTGCCAAAGTTTCACACGTGCCATTTTTTTTGCATATGACGTTAGTTAAGAGTATCAAATGACTTACTAAAACACACAAAAATTGAAAAAAAAATAGTTTCACGTCCCTATTTACCGCCTGGTGATATCAGATCAGGCTGCCCTGTGGCTCCCTGAGACGAAATTCACCTACATTGACGTTTTTTTTTGTTTTTTGTTTTTTTTGTTTGTAAAACTTAATTATGTTCTACAAAACCAAAAACAAAAACAACAGCCCCTCTCCCTTTCTCCCTCCCCTTTTTTATTTTTATTTTTCCTACCCTACTCCCGGTCCTGGATATGACCTTAAACTACATCCGATGGTGAGATCCGGCTTACGGACTTTGGGGAATGTGGAGCCTCCTCTTAATTACCATTGCTCCCAGGTCCACCCTGACCCGGAGTGGTAGTACCTGTTAGGGTCCCAACTATGGGTTAAATAGAAACAGATATTAAAAGGGGAAAGAAACAAAAAAAGAGAAGAAAACAAGACCAGATTCGGCATTAAATAACCCAAAAAGGGTTGATATGCCGTAAAACAAAACTACCAAACCAAAAACCCTGATTAAACATTTGAAGATATAAAGAACTTGAAGCATAAAAACTTTCACTATAATGACCAGATTCGGCATTAAATAACCCAAAAAGGGTTGATATGCCGTAAAACAGAACTACCTATTTACCGCCAACTGGCTCGGAAGTAGGTGTTGATCTTACGATAAGTTTATATAGGAAAGTTATCTCACACTGTAAAGTTTTTTCAAATTCATTTTTTTTTTTACATTTCTTTTTGCAGATATTTTCTTGCAGGGTTTTTAAATGATATCGCCTAAAAAAAAGTAGAATCTCATTTTTATTTTTGGATGAAATACGATGGGTGTGATAGTAAACATTTACCCCTTTTATTTTCCTTGAAAGGCGATATTTACGTGGTGATCTCATGTTGGCTTACAATCTCACTAATGGCCATTATGATCTCCCTCAAGGCCTACTATTCACCCCTGCAACAGAAAGAGGTCTGCTCGGGCATTTCCATTTCAAAGCTATGACGAGAAGTGCGCGAGGAATCTGACACCTTGATGGCGAGCATATCTTTTTAAACTGTTCATAAAAGACGCCAAATAAGGCTGGTAAGAAAATGAGAAAAGGCACGCATGTGCAAAAGAGTTTTAATCGCCCGATGTATCACTGCGCCCGTTTGGACATGTCTGTTTTTGCTGACCGAACCACATACTTATAACTATGCGAGTGATTACATGTAAATACGAAAGAACGTAGATCTCAATTGTGTAACTGCTACAAACCCTTATCCCCGCGTGGTCGTTGGACTTGGTAAGTAATGACTCATTAGCATAAAAAACAACAAAATAAGTAAACTCGGCAAGTGTGTGTGTGTGTGTGTACATCTGTGTTTGCCCACGTGTGTGCGCTAGTTATCAGTCAGAATTGTGTTAACCACGCTGAGAGGTATCGTCAGGGTTAGGGTCGGGAAGCATTTCAATACGCGACATCTACAACTGTAAGGACTCCCTGTTTCAAAATCAGTGTCTGGAGGCCCCGGTTACAGTAAGTAGCATCAGATGGCTGCTACCTTTTGTTTCTATGATACGGGACTAAAAATAGCAAGAAGATATACCGAGACTGTCGTGGCCGTCGTAAAGTAACCTAAGGCCTGTGCACTGAAAAGTGACGTCATGCTAGTAGGTAGGAAGCGAGATCTGTCGACCAGTCAGACTGTCGGTAATGAATGAAAGCTTAAAAAAAAAGGATTAGAAAACTTAAAAATTGCATTTAAAAAAAAAAAAAGAAAGGAACACGATTCGCTTTATACTGAAAGTGAACTTTATTCAATACAAATAAAATGTTAAAAAAAAAATAGAATTCAAAATGAATATTTAAGTTGTGTTATTGCTGCGTTAAAGTAAATAAACATTACGTTGTTTTAGTGATTTTTATTTACTATTTCTATTTACTTGCCTCCCCACGAGGACAGGACAGAGTTAGACAGAAGTTCGGTTTTTAATGTGAGGAAACTCAACCTCCCAAAAAGGGACACTCTGGATTGGGACAAAAATTTAAACTGCCTCAGTCTAGAAGAATTTGTCATTCACGTTTAGTGACCGAAGACAGAAAAGACGAAGTGTAGTCATCATCATGGCCGTCACTCGAATCGAGTATGCGGGTTTCCAGGGCTTCAATTGTAGGTTCTCATGTGAGAAAACAGTCCAATGCGCGATCCACATATTCTGTCACATTTCGGGCATGCGTTATTGTTTGGTAATTGTGCACGTGGTTGGTTTTCGCGGCGTATTATTCTTGCTGTTCTCAGGTCTTCGGCATGACGACGCCGTTCACCCTCAAACCTATCCGCACAACCTCCCACTACATTCCTCCACTCTGTTCTTTCGAGTGCTCTCGCTTCCCATGTTGTGGGATCAATCCCGCATCTCCTCATGTCCTCCTTTAAACAGTCCCTGTACCGTTTCTTCGGTCCTCTAACCCTCCTAGCTCCCACATTTAGCTCAGAGTAGAATATTTTCTTTGGATAGGACTGGTCGCTCATCCTTACAACGTGACCAGCCCATCTCAAACGACTCCTAACAATCAAAGCCTCTACACTAGAGCAACCAGACTCTTCCAGGACACTGGTGTTGGTCCGACGATCTTGCCAGGTGATTCTTAAAATGTTTCGTAAGTCTTTGATGCAGTTTTTCGAGTGCTTCGATATGTCGATGGTATGTCGTCCAGATCTCCGACGCATATAAGAGAGTGGGTAGGACAATGGCCGGATAAACTAAGATTTTGGTATCCAGCCTTAAATCTTTATTATCAAAGACCCTGGAATGAAGTCTACCGAAAGCAGCACTTGCACACCTAATGCGATACTGGATTTCATCGTCAATAGTGGCATTAGAGGCAAGGTGGCTGCCCAAATATGCAAAGCGATCTACGGTTTACAGCTATTCTCCGCCCAGCTGGATATTAGGAGGGTTTCTGCAGTTATCTTTAGGTGAGGGCTGGAATAACACCTTAGTTTTTTTTAATGTTGATGTTTAATCCTAATTTTGAGTATGCACTGGCAAAGGCATTAATCGTGGCTTGTAGGTCCTCTTCACTCAGAGCACAAACTGCATTATCATCTGCATATTGAAATTCAATAAGAGAATCAACATTTGTTTTAGTTCTGTCCTTCAGACGTCTTATGTTGTAAACTCCACCATCCATTCTGTAGTTTATGTATATACCAGGTGGAAGATGACCATCCAACAGGTGCAGTATAGCCGCAATAAAGATGTAGAACAAAGTTGGTGCAGCTACACATCCCTGTTTGATCCCAGATTTTACTTTGAATGGATCCGTAGAGCAGCCATTTGCGATTACCGTTGCAGATATATCGTCGTGAAGAAGTTTCATTATTCTGATGAACTTCTCTGGACAACCAGCTCTTGATAGAATTTTCCAGAGAAGCTCACGACTTACACTATCGAAGGCTTTTGTTAAATCGATGAAAGCCATATATAGAGGTTGTTGTTGCTCTCGGCATTTTTCCTGAAGCTGCCTCAGACTGAATATCATGTCACTGGTGCCACGAGCCGGTCAAACACCACATTGTGACTCGGGTAAGACAGACTCAGCAAGAGGCGTTAGTGTCTTGGTTAAGATATGAGCCAAGATTTTTCCAGCTATTGATAGTAGTGTGATACCTCTATAATTTCCACAGTCAGTTTTTTCATCTTTCTTCTTGAAGATTGTTGTAATTAGGCCATCCCTTAAGTCAGTTGGTATTTCCCCCTGTACCCATATTTTGACAATAAGTTGATGCAGTTGTGAATGCAGGAGTTGTCCACCATATTTATAGATTTCGGCAGGGATGTTGTCCATACCGGCAGCCTTATTATTTTTCAAAGCAATGACGGCAATCTTGGCCTCTTCAAGAGAGGGGATTCTGTTCAGTGAATCGTCCACAGGTCGTTGCGGTATTTGATGTATCGCATTGTCGTCAACGATTGGGTGTCAGTTTAAAAGATCTTCAAAGTGTTCTTTCCACCGGGTCAAGATTTCTCCACTATTTTTGAGAATTCGAGAGCCGTCCCTGCTTCGCAAAGGTGTTAAACCTTGAGTGCTGGGACCATAGAGAATTTTGGTTGCACTAAAGAAATTCTTCATGTCGTTTTTATCAACATAAAGTTGTATCTCTTTAGATTTGTTCGTCCACCAGTTGTTTTTAATGGCTCTTGTAGTTGTTTGTACTTTGGCTTTTAATTCTCTATATTTTTTCTTTTTGGCTTCTGAGTTTGGGTCGTTAAGATATGATGCGAGCGCTTTCCTTGTTTGCTCGATTGGCTCTTTTATTTCTTGGTTATTTTCGTCGAACCAATCTTGATTCTTATATTTCTTCAAACCAATCGAGTCTTCACAGGCGTCCAAAATGGCGAACTTCATCTTTTGCCAATGTTATTCAGCTCTGGTGGGGTATTGGTCTGGCAGATGCTGAAGAAGTGATTGTTGTAGCTGAAGCCGCCTCGTCGGATCCTGCAGCAAGTTAGTGTTGAATCTGAGCCTCTTTGGTGTATTGTGGTTTTTCTTCCTACACTGCAGTTTGATTCTCATTATTGAGAAAACTAAACGATGGTCTGTCCAGCAGTCCTCGGTGAGTGGGGCAGCTTTTGTAATTAGAACATCTCTCCTATCACGTGCGCGAATAATAATATAGTCTATAAGATGCCAATGTTTTGATCGCGGGTGTTGCCAAGTGGTCTTGTATTTGTATTTTTGTCTGAAAAGCGTGTTAGTGACAATGAGATTGTATTCAGTACACTTTGAAAGTAGAAGTGTTCCATTCGGGTTTATTTTACCCACGCCCTCTTTACCAATGGTTCCCCTCCAAATTTGAGAATCCCTACCAACTCTCGCATTAAAATCACCAAGAAGAATGATTTTATCTTCAGTCGGGATGGCAGAAAGTAGTATGTCAAGGTCTTGGTAGAATGTCTCCTTGGTTTGTTCATCGGCACCAAGGGTGGGAGCATATGCGCTGATTACTGTGGCATAGGAACGTTCCCGTTTGCACTCTAAAGGTCATAAGGCGTTCATTTATGCCGATAGGTAATTCACTGAGTCTCAGCATCAAAGTGTTCTTTATAGCGAAAGCGACCCCGTGTAGTCGCGGCTTGTCAGGTTCGTAGCCCTTCCAGAAAATAGTGTAGCCACCACCTTCTTCACGCAGATGCCCTTTATCTGAAAGGCGGGTTTCTGAAAGCGCTGCTATATCGATGTTGAGTCTCTGAAGCTCTCGTGCAACAAGAGCGGTTCTTCTTTCGGGTCTTGAATAGTTTAAGTCTAGTAGGGTACGGACATTCCATGACGCCATTTTTAATTTTAATTCATTGTTTCGATCGCAATTAAGGTGAAACCCCCTGAAAGCGGTTTTCCAGGCAGGTTAAGATGAAGCAAACTATTTTTAGTGCACCTTATCTAGCCCCCTCCCTATTTAGGGTGAGCAGAGTGGATCTTAGAAAGGGCTGCTCAGTCACAGATGCCACTGCCGAATCACTCTCTTGCTCCGGATCCAAGAGTGAAGCGACTGAACTAAACATCTGCCGCTGGACGTGCCGGTTGAACACTAAAGACTTCCAGATATCACAATCCTGGCCCACCGCGTTCTTCCGATCGCCGTCAGACTTTCTTCCATTTTCTCCTTGAACTCTTATCCCACTACTGGTGTCTCCGGAGACGCCTGTGCGTGGATTTGTTTAACATGGATAAGTTGGTGCACAAACAACAGGCCCATCATCTTGGCCAGGCAGGTTTATGTTCAGTGGCACGGAGACCGAGACGACTGAACCCCCTGACTGGTTGCAACCCGTCATCCACCATCGCAGCCTGACATACAGACTACTCCGCCGTTGAGGGATTTTGTTTTGCCCTGTTGGGCTCCAGTACTTCAGCACATCCCTGGCAGGGTGGCCCCCAGGTACTATGCCTTGCCAAAGGGCAACCCGCGATTTTGTCCGGCACTGCTTATTGGATATTCACAGCTAACCTTTATATTTAAAGGCCGTTCCCCTATCCGCAACCTGGGGAGCCGATGGATGGAAGTTTTCCTTCACCATACCACAAGTGTAGTATCAGAACAGATATTAGACTTAATTATTTTATTGCAAAAGAATTAAACAAATTAGGCACAACGCCATCAATATATATATATATATATATATATATATATATATATATATATATATATATATATATATATATAAATAATTTAATATTATTTATTAAAAAAAAAGCAGGAAAAATATGTAATATAGCAGGAAAAATCACAGCAGAGTGCTCGATTAATTGAGAATTAAAATGAAAAATTAAAAATTAAGAGCGTAATATTTATTTATTTTGGCACAGAGAAATTAGTACAACATTTTTACCGTCGGTTTCAAGCACAGAAGAGCCGGATGGCTAAGTCATTCTGTGCTTGAAACTGACGGTACGAATGTTGTACTAATTTTTCTGTACCAATATATATATATATATATATATATATATATATATATATATATATATATATATATATATATATATATATATATATATATATATATGAGAAAGAGAAAGAGAGAGGTATACATTTGAAGACGAATTCAATTTCATCTGAATGTTTCTCATGAAAATAATGCATAATCTTTACGGGTAATGCAACCTTGCTTTTTGTAATAGGTTCATTTAAAAAAAGAAATCAACCTGAACAATATCGTGGCCATCGTAAAGTGATAAGGCCATTTCACTGAGTCTCGTTTTTCTGCTGACGTCATCATGGTCAGTACTAAGAAGATAAACAAGACACTTCGAAGGGAACGGTTACACACTACATGTATGCATATAACGGTGGTAATTTCTGCTAAATTATCTCATCTTTGATCTAATAATTGTTTATTGGTTTTTTAATGTCATTTTCAAGGTGGAATTTTGATAATAATTTTAAGGTAAAACTATTAAAATTGAAGATGAATGACAAACCTGTCTTGATAGGAAAATATTAAATAAAAAAAAACAAATACTTGCTTGTTTCCCCATAAGTTTTAAATATTTTTTACACAACAACAAGTCTGTATAATATAAAACGTTGGTCCTGAAAAAGATTATAATTTAATTTTGAACGTATATAAAATTGAACTTTTATGTCAACGTGTCGACACCATTTAAAAAAAAAATATTATCGACTAGAAATTCCGTTAAAACTTCAAAGTGTGGTATCTGTTCTGATACTACAACAATTAATCTTTTTTGTCTTCGGTCAGAAAAAATGTCACTTATATTATACATACACTCAGACTGGAAAACCACCGGATGTATGT
>OY744541.1:75205587-75228087 GCA_963556195.1 Sepiola atlantica
TAAAATGACTCTAAGCTTCTTTAGATTATATATATATATATATATATATATATATATATATATATATATATATATATATATATATATATATATATATATATATAGTAATCCACAGACATACTATTTCGCTCTATCACAGCTCTTCAGTGTGACTAGAGAGGCAAGTGCTGTTTTTTCAACAGTCGGCGATTCTACCAAGGACGCCATCAGCACAAGCCACGAGGAAGGCAAATCTTAATGTTTATATAAACAATATCAGCTTCTGAGAGGGCTCTATTCATTTACGATGAGCTTAGCATTATAGCTAATGATAGCCGGCGATTTCATTTACCAGATTGCTCAACCAACCGAGATTAGCAAGAGATGCGTGTGCGTTCATTTTTATCTATGTATCTATCTTTCGCAATCTCTTACAAAATTTGTTTACAAATACTATTTTCAAACGCGATAGGGAACAGAGTATAGTATCTGTTCTGATACTACACTTCATCTTTTCTGTTCTCAGTCAGTGAAGGAGAAATCCTTCTCGACTGAGGGAATTTTTATATTTTTCCCAATCAAGAGTGGCCCTCTTTGGAGAACTGGATTTTCCTTACATTAAACACCGATTTTGTGTCTAACTCTGCCCTCGTGGGGAGTGTCAAATAAATAGGACCAGTCTTTCTTGTCTCAATAACCCCATCACATATTGCCGTGTCCCATACGAGCCTATTCAGTGGCGGGACAATGGAATGTGTTTTATTTACTCCTCTCCAGGAGTTAGGCACAAGGCCAGTTTTATCTTACTCCCACAAGTAAGATGTGACCCAAGATCGGGTCGGGAAAGTGGGGTTTGAAAAGCCAGCGCCCAAGAAAGTAAGCACTCTGGCCATTAAAAATTGCCTGGGCAGCCCCGTCGGCATTCCCCGGTAGGAGCGCATCAGGCAGTAAGCAATAAAATTACTCCTCCCCAAAGAGGGGAGGCAAAGCCTGGGAGGGTGCACCTCCAAGAACTGCACCGGGTTCTCGTTGATATTTAAGTCCTCCCGAAATAAGGACTCACCCCCGCACCCACTTCTATATCGCTTACTACATGACGAGTTGTCTCTCTTGTTTATTCTAAATCCATTGAAGGTGGCGCTTACCTTTTTAGGGCTGATAAAACAAGGCAAGGGGATAACCTGTGTGCTGACATATGCGTGATCGTCGCTCTAAATAGAAAAACAGAAAACCCTCTTTTGTGTGGGGGCATTTTTTTTGGTGCAATCAGCGTGGGCCAATTTCAAAGGTCTTGGTGTATACCTGTTTAACAAATTAGTGAGTGGTAATTATAAGTGCCGGTGATAGGCGCTCGGAACCCTCTACTTCACCCTGAATATATGATACACCCTCTCTCCCACTTCATCTAGATATAAAATGGAAAGACTAACATCCAATCTATTGCTAAGGTCGCTAGAAAAATAAAATAATAATAATTGGATCACTCCGCCACTCTTGATGCAATCATCTACCTGTATAAGAGTCAGTATTTACATATTATCACATAAGTATTATATGACACAAGGCCGGAAGGTGGGGAGAATAAGCCTGTGCCCTTTAACAAAGTATACTCTGGAATCTTAAAAACGGCCTGAGAAGCCCCGTCGGCATTTCCTGGTCGGGAACTTCAGGCGTGTGGAACTCTCTTCCTGCTGACTGTTTTCCTCCTACCTATAGCCTTGGTCTTTTCAAGACTATGGCCAATAGGCATATCCTATATTTGCGATAATCATATTCCGTTCTTGTTAGCTCCTTACATCAACTGGCTTCATGCCTTGTCTGGAGCGATTTCAATAAAAAAAGAAGAAAAAAAGACAGTTAGCAATAAACTAGCTCCTCCCCAAAGAGGGAAGGTAAGGCCTGGGAGGGTGAACCTTTTATGACTACCCAGAAATAATACCTCAATCCGGCAGATAAAAGTCTACCAAGTTGGCCTCGTCTCTGTCGGACTGTTTGTCGAGCGGATCCTCGACTGGTATATACCGGTCAGCAAAAAGCTGCTTCACCCTATATAAGAGTCACTTAAAATTAGAGGCGCCAACAACCCCCCTTTCTAACAAAGGGCTGACAGGCTATTGACCAATACCAGCAGGACCTCGTCTTACTGCCACTACTGCAAATACTTTGCTTTCTTCTTCCGTATGCCTAACATCAAACGGAATTTCCATCAACAGAGTTGCATCCAAGAATTTCCCATCTTTGGAACACGTTGCCACAAGATTGCTTCTTTGAGGACTACAACACGATTTTCTTCAAATCATATTTCAATAAACACTTGTCATAAACTGTCTTATACTCGGGTGGCTCTTAGCCTTGATGCATAATTGCTGATCAGTAAAAGTACATATGAAAAAAAGAAAACAATATTCCTCACTAGGGACCTCCTAAGCGAACCACCAAATTGATGACGTCATCATTATTTGCGTACTTTACATAAGATGCTTAAATGCGTTTTTAATTGTTTGTTTTAAATCTCCCCAAAATAAAGATAGTTGTTTTAAAGTAAAATAGTTTATTTAAAGATTAAATTATCCAACTGGGAAAGAAACCCATTCTTTATCTTGAGATTTTACTACGAAATTTTTTTTTTTCTACAGCGGGGGAGGGGAGGGAGCTATTGTTTACACTTTATGAATTCACGGATACTGTACCCAAAAGTGGAGACCAATAAAAAGAAATGGTAAATCTGATGTGTTTTTTTAAGACTCTTTCGCTTTATATAACATTAAAATTTCGATCGATCAAAATATATTCTGTTCAGAATTCATAACATTAAATATGTATGTAGAAAACATATTTTCCCTAATATATTTACGAAAAAAGCATTTTATAGATAAATCAGTCCAATAATGAATAAGTATCGAAAATTTCGTGAAAATCTGACCATTACTTGATGTTTGCTAGATTTGTTGAACACACGGGTGTTAGCGCATGAAAATTGGTCACTACATAGGAACGTTGTTTTAAGGCGTAAATAAAGTACACACGTTTTTAGTTTCTCATTTTTATTTTTTCGTACGCTGAAAATTTTTTTACAAAATGATCAGCAGTTTATTTTATGTTTCTTCTTTTGAATTGTAACAAAGTTATGGCGATAATATAATTAATTAATAATATATTTAAGTTACATCGTGTTACATATAGGGGGGGGGTAAATTTTATGGTTAGCTTTGGAGATCCCTACTCCTCGCCTTATGGTGTATGTTTATGTTTATATAATAAAAGAAACTAATGAAACAATACACGAGAAAATATTTTGTATTTCATAGTAAAGCTGGCAAATAGAAATAAATAAAAAATTGGTAAAAATACAAAATGGCCACGTTCATGAACATTCTCCTTTATTTTAAACAAAAAAAAAATTGGTAAAAATACAAAATGGCCACGTTCATGAAAGTTGGTAAAAATACAAAATGGCCACGTTCATGAAAATTGGTAAAAATACAAAATGGCCACGTTCATAAAATTTGGTAAAAATACAAAATGGCCACGTTCATGAACATTCTCCTTTATTTTAAACAAAAAAAAATTGGTAAAAATACAAAATGGCCACGTTCATGAACATTCTCCTTTATTTTAAACAAAAAAAAATTGGTAAAAATACAAAATGGCCACGTTCATGAACATTCTCCTTTATTTTAAACAAAAAAAAATTGGTAAAAATACAAAATGGCCACGTTCATGAACATTCTCCTTTATTTTAAACAAAAAAAAATTGGTAAAAATACAAAATGGCCACGTTCATGAACATTCTACTTTATTTTAAACAAAAAAAAAATGGTAAAAATACAAAATGGCCACGTTCATAAAATTTGGTAAAAATACAAAATGGCCACGTTCATGAACATTCTCCTTTATTTTAAACAAAAAAAAATTGGTAAAAATACAAAATGGCCACGTTCATGAACATTCTCCTTTATTTTAAACAAAAAAAAATTGGTAAAAATACAAAATGGCCACGTTCATGAACATTCTCCTTTATTTTAAACAAAAAAAAATTGGTAAAAATACAAAATGGCCACGTTCATGAACATTCTCCTTTATTTTAAACAAAAAAAAATTGGTAAAAATACAAAATGGCCACGTTCATGAACATTCTCCTTTATTTTAAACAAAAAAAAATTGGTAAAAATACAAAATGGCCACGTTCATGAACATTCTCCTTTATTTTAAACAAAAAAAAATTGGTAAAAATACAAAATGGCCACGTTCATGAACATTCTCCTTTATTTTAAACAAAAAAAATTGGTAAAAATACAAAATGGCCACGTTCATGAACATTCTCCTTTATTTTAAACAAAAAAAAATTGGTAAAAATACAAAATGGCCACGTTCATGAACATTCTCCTTTATTTTAAACAAAAAAAAATTGGTAAAAATACAAAATGGCCACGTTCATGAACATTCTCCTTTATTTTAAACAAAAAAAAATTGGTAAAAATACAAAATGGCCACGTTCATGAACATTCTCCTTTATTTTAAACAAAAAAAAATTGGTAAAAATACAAAATGGCCACGTTCATGAACATTCTCCTTTATTTTAAACAAAAAAAAATTGGTAAAAATACAAAATGGCCACGTTCATGAACATTCTCCTTTATTTTAAACAAAAAAAAATTGGTAAAAATACAAAATGGCCACGTTCATGAACATTCTCTTTTATTTTAAACAAAAAAAATTGGTAAAAATACAAAATGGCCACGTTCATGAACATTCTCCTTTATTTTAAACAAAAAAAATTGGTAAAAATACAAAATGGCCACGTTCATGAACATTCTCTTTTATTTTAAACAAAAAAAATTGGTAAAAATACAAAATGGCCACGTTCATGAACATTCTCTTTTATTTTAAACAAAAAAAATTGGTAAAAATACAAAATGGCCACGTTCATGAACATTCTCTTTTATTTTAAACAAAAAAAATTGGTAAAAATACAAAATGGCCACGTTCATGAACATTCTCCTTTATTTTAAACAAAAAAAAATTGGTAAAAATACAAAATGGCCACGTTCATGAACATTCTCCTTTATTTTAAACAAAAAAAATTGGTAAAAATACAAAATGGCCACGTTCATGAACATTCTCCTTTATTTTAAACAAAAAAAAATTGGTAAAAATACAAAATGGCCACGTTCATGAACATTCTCCTTTATTTTAAACAAAAAAAATTGGTAAAAATACAAAATGGCCACGTTCATGAACATTCTCCTTTATTTTAAACAAAAAAAAATTGGTAAAAATACAAAATGGCCACGTTCATGAACATTCTCCTTTATTTTAAACAAAAAAAAATTGGTAAAAATACAAAATGGCCACGTTCATGAACATTCTCCTTTATTTTAAACAAAAAAAAATTGGTAAAAATACAAAATGGCCACGTTCATGAACATTCTCTTTTATTTTAAACAAAAAAAATTGGTAAAAATACAAAATGGCCACGTTCATGAACATTCTCCTTTATTTTAAACAAAAAAAAATTGGTAAAAATACAAAATGGCCACGTTCATGAACATTCTCCTTTATTTTAAACAAAAAAAATTGGTAAAAATACAAAATGGCCACGTTCATGAACATTCTCCTTTATTTTAAACAAAAAAAAATTGGTAAAAATACAAAATGGCCACGTTCATGAACATTCTCCTTTATTTTAAACAAAAAAAAATTGGTAAAAATACAAAATGGCCACGTTCATGAACATTCTCCTTTATTTTAAACAAAAAAAAATTGGTAAAAATACAAAATGGCCACGTTCATGAACATTCTCCTTTATTTTAAACAAAAAAAAATTGGTAAAAATACAAAATGGCCACGTTCATGAACATTCTCCTTTATTTTAAACAAAAAAAAATTGGTAAAAATACAAAATGGCCACGTTCATGAACATTCTCCTTTATTTTAAACAAAAAAAAATTGGTAAAAATACAAAATGGCCACGTTCATGAACATTCTCTTTTATTTTAAACAAAAAAAATTGGTAAAAATACAAAATGGCCACGTTCATGAACATTCTCCTTTATTTTAAACAAAAAAAATTGGTAAAAATACAAAATGGCCACGTTCATGAACATTCTCTTTTATTTTAAACAAAAAAAATTGGTAAAAATACAAAATGGCCACGTTCATGAACATTCTCTTTTATTTTAAACAAAAAAAATTGGTAAAAATACAAAATGGCCACGTTCATGAACATTCTCTTTTATTTTAAACAAAAAAAATTGGTAAAAATACAAAATGGCCACGTTCATGAACATTCTCCTTTATTTTAAACAAAAAAAAATTGGTAAAAATACAAAATGGCCACGTTCATGAACATTCTCCTTTATTTTAAACAAAAAAAAATTGGTAAAAATACAAAATGGCCACGTTCATGAACATTCTCTTTTATTTTAAACAAAAAAAAATTGGTAAAAATACAAAATGGCCACGTTCATGAACATTCTCCTTTATTTTAAACAAAAAAAAAATTGGTAAAAATACAAAATGGCCACGTTCATGAACATTCTCCTTTATTTTAAACAAAAAAAAATTGGTAAAAATACAAAATGGCCACGTTCATGAACATTCTCCTTTATTTTAAACAAAAAAAAATTGGTAAAAATACAAAATGGCCACGTTCATGAACATTCTCCTTTATTTTAAACAAAAAAAAATTGGTAAAAATACAAAATGGCCACGTTCATGAACATTCTCCTTTATTTTAAACAAAAAAAATTGGTAAAAATACAAAATGGCCACGTTCATGAACATTCTCCTTTATTTTAGTGTAACTGTAGTCGTAATATAATTTTCTAAAATTGTTTTTTAATCAAAGAAAATCAGCCGAAAAAACTTGGTAAACACATGAAGGTCCATGTGTTTAAAAGGAAAACTTGCAAAACGGATAAAAATCAAAATTGCTAAAACTGCGTACTTGGATATTTTTATTTTTAAAAAAAAGTGTAACTTTTTACCTTATTTTATATTATGGCGTCGTATTTCAAAGAAAATCTTGTAAATCAAGGGAGGCGCGAGAGCGCTCTATCCCTTAATAGACTTCAAAAACGACCTATGCTAGAAATCTCATTTCTTTGATCAATCATAACTCAAAAACCAATAAACCAAATTAGTTAAAACTTTGCACAAAATTTTTATTTGATAGGTTCTATAAGTGTGTACAATTTCAGCATCATTAGTCAAGGCAACCCAGAGATCCAGAAAGGTCAGGAATGATTTTGTGTTATCCGTGTGTACGTACGTACGTACGTAGTGTGTGCCACCCTGTATCTCATAAATTATTTGATGGATTCAGCTGATTTTTGGCAGAGATAGAGGTTCTAGGGTCTAGTTGATGGCATTTTAATTTCAGTTTACCATATACCTTAGTTTTCCAGAAAATTCAAAAAAACCTTAATAATTACAATTGTCTTGAGGCATAGCCTTTACAAAAGTAGTGACATTCCATGATAAATGCCAGTATACTGAAATCATATGCCCTTAATAGGGTTAAGATGAAAATTCATATAAACTAAATGTACAAAAGCAAGGAAATTCCCAAATTTTTACACTTTTATTGTCATTAAGGGTATGACTAAATATCAACCAAGCCATTTCATTATCACATCACTACAGTATAAATGAGTGGATGAAGTGTGTGAGGTGTGCTGAAGAAAAATTCCTACCAGTAAAATACATAGCCCTGTTGTGCTCGCATACCCTTAATGACAATAAAAGTTTAAACATTTGGGAATTTCCTTGCTTTTGTACATTTAGTGTATATGAATTTTCATCTTAACCCTATTAAGGGCATATCATTTCAGTATACTGGCATTTATCATAGAACAGTAGAAAAATTAAAATTGCTAAAACTCGCTAAACCCACATTGTCTGCGTACTTGGATATTTTACATTTTTTCTAAGTGTAACTTTTTACCTTATTTTATATTATGGCGTCGTTTTATTTATCTTCCTCCCACAGCGGTAAGATGTAACACAAGGTCGGGAAAGTGGGATTTGAAAAGCCAGCGCCACAGAAGATGAGCACTCTGGCCTACAAAAAAATGCCTGAGCAGCCCTGTCGGCATTCCCCAGTAGGGGCGCTCAGGCAGTAAGCGATAAACTTACTCCACCCTAAAGAGGGGAGGCAAAGCCTGAGAGGGTGGACCTCCTAGAACTGCACAGGACAAACCCACAAACCGGCGGAATCAAGACCCGAAGGCCAAGACGACACCGGTCTATAGGGTGTAGTATCCATCGGAACAAATACTAGACTTCGATCGCAGCCAAAACTCGTATTTAAAAGAAAAGCTTGCGAAAAGCAAACAATACATAATTAGTAAAACTCTTAAAATCCGCAATGTCCGCGTATACGAAAGTTTTAGAAGTCTAATAAAAATTGCTGAAGTAGAAGACTATGAAATTAATGACCATGCACAATGAATACAACGGGAAGGGTGATACTGTCTGAGTCTACGTTAAACACCGACAAGAGCAAATGGAACTGGTAAGTATAGAAGATTGTGTTGATCATACAAAAACAAAACACTAAAAAATACATAAGACAAAAGCACAAGAAGAATCAGAAACAAACAACTGTGAATATGCTAAACAAATAAACAAAGTAACGGAAGCAGATTTCACCGTATGGTAAAAACGCTTTACACATATCAACAACGATATAAACAAACGAAAAGTATATGCTATTATCAAAATCATATCAAACATCGACATGCCATCAATACGAAGTTTCTTAGCTTTTTTACTCCTATTTCAACTGATTAGGGATGCTCGAAATTCAAGCAAAAATGTGTATACTGAAAAAAGAGCATTTCATAAAAACAGAATCTTTAGTGGGCATTATACGAATCAAAACAGTTACGTTCCCACACCGGGAATCGAACCAGGGCCGCCTGGGTGAAAGCCAGGAATCCTAACCACTAGACCATATGGGAGAACGATATACACAATTGAAAAGTATATGCTATTATCAAAATCATATGAAACATCAACATGCCATCAATACGAAGTTTCTTTGCTTTTGCACTCCTATTTCAACTGATTAGAGATGCTCGAAATTCAAGCAAAAATGTGTATACTGAAAAAAGAGCATTTCATGAAAACAGAATCTTTAGTGAGCATTATACGAATCAAAAAAGTTACGTTCCCACACCGGGAATCGAACCCGGGCCGCCTGGGTGAAAGCCAGGAATCCTAACCACTAGACCATATGGGAGAACGATATACACAAATGAAAAGTATATGCTATTTTCAAAATCATATCAAACATCGACATGCCACCAATACGAAGTTTCTTTGCTTTTGCACTCCTATTTCAACTGATTAGGGATGCTCGAAATTCAAGCAAAAATGTGTATACTGAAAAAAAAGCATTTCATGAAAACAGAATCTTTAGTGAGCATTATACGAATCAAAAAAGTTACGTTCCCACACCGGGAATCGAACCCGGGCCGCCTGGGTGAAAGCCAGGAATCCTAACCACTAGACCATATGGGAGAACGATATACACAATTGAAAAGTATATGCTATTATCAAAATCATATGAAACATCGACATGCCATCAATACGAAGTTTCTTTGCTTTTGCACTCCTATTTCAACTGATTAGGGATGCTCGAAATTCAAGCAAAAATGTGTATACTGAAAAAAGAGCATTTCATGAAAACAGAATCTTTAGTGAGCATTATACGAATCAAAAAAGTTACGTTCCCACACCGGGAATCGAACCCGGGCCGCCTGGGTGAAAGCCAGGAATCCTAACCACTAGACCATATGGGAGAACGATATACACAATTGAAAAGTATATGCTATTATCAAAATCATATGAAACATCAACATGCCATCAATACGAAGTTTCTTTGCTTTTGCACTCCTATTTCAACTGATTAGAGATGCTCGAAATTCAAGCAAAAATGTCTATACTGAAAAAAGAGACTTTCATGAAAACAGAATCTTTAGTGAGCATTATACGAATCAAAACAGTTACGTTCCCACACCGGGAATCGAACCCGGGCCGCCTGGGTGAAAGCCAGGAATCCTAACCACTAGACCATATGGGAGAACGATATACACAAATGAAAAGTATATGCTATTTTCAAAATCATATCAAACATCGACATGCCACCAATACGAAGTTTCTTTGCTTTTGCACTCCTATTTCAACTGATTAGGGATGCTCAAAATTCAAGCAAAAATGTGTATACTGAAAAAAGAGCATTTCATGAAAACAGAATCTTTAGTGAGCATTATACGAATCAAAAAAGTTACGTTCCCACACCGGGAATCGAACCCGGGCCGCCTGGGTGAAAGCCAGGAATCCTTACCACTAGACCATATGGGAGAACGATATACACAAATGAAAAGTATATGCTATTATCAAAATCATATGAAACATCGACATGCCATCAATACGAAGTTTCTTTGCTTTTGCACTCCTATTTCAACTGATTAGGGATGCTCGAAATTCAAGCAAAAATGTGTATACTGAAAAAAGAGCATTTCATGAAAACAGAATCTTTAGTGAGCATTATACGAATCAAAAAAGTTACGTTCCCACACCGGGAATCGAACCCGGGCTGCCTCGGTGAAAGCCAGGAATCCTAACCACTAGACCATATGGGAGAACGATATACACAAATGAAAAGTATATGCTATTATCAAAATTATATGAAACATCGACGTGCCATCAATACGAAGTTTCTTTGCTTTTGCACTCCTTTTTCAACTGATTAGAGATGCTCGAAATTCAAGCAAAAATGTGTATACTGAAAAAAGAGCATTTCATGAAGACAGAATCTTTAATGGGCATTATACGAATCAAAACAGTTACGTTCCCACACCGGGAATCGAACCCGGGCCGCCTGGGTGAAAGCCAGGAATCCTAACCACTAGACCATATGGGAGAACGATATACACAAATGAAAAGTATATGCTATTATCAAAATCATATCAAACATCGACATGCCATCAATACGAAGTTTCTTTGCTTTTGCACTCCTATTTCAACTGATTAGGGATGCTCGAAATTCAAGCAAAAATGTGTATACTGAAAAAAGAGCATTTCATGAAAACAGAATCTTTAGTGAGCATTATACGAATCAAAAAAGTTACGTTCCCACACCGGGAATCGAACCCGGGCCGCCTGGGTGAAAGCCAGGAATCCTAACCACTAGACCATATGGGAGAACGATATACACAATTGAAAAGTATATGCTATTATCAAAATCATATGAAACATCAACATGCCACCAATACGAAGTTTCTTTGCTTTTGCACTCCTATTTCAACTGATTAGAGATGCTCGAAATTCAAGCAAAAATGTGTATACTGAAAAAAGAGCATTTCATGAAGACAGAATCTTTAATGGGCATTATACGAATCAAAACAGTTACGTTCCCACACCGGGAATCGAACCCGGGCCGCCTGGGTGAAAGCCAGGAATTCTAACCACTAGACCATATGGGAGAACGATATACACAAATGAAAAGTATATGCTATTATCAAAATCATATCAAACATCGACATGCCACCAATACGAAGTTTCTTTGCTTTTGCACTCCTATTTCAACTGATTAGAGATGCTCGAAATTCAAGCAAAAATGTCTATACTGAAAAAAGAGCATTTCATGAAGACAGAATCTTTAGTGGGCATTATACGAATCAAAACAGTTACGTTCCCACACCGGGAATCGAACCCGGGCCGCCTGGGTGAAAGCCAGGAATCCTAACCACTAGACCATATGGGAGAACGATATACACAAATGATAAGTATATGCTATTATCAAAATCATATCAAACATCGACATGCCACCAATCCGAAGTTTCTTTGCTTTTGCACTCCTATTTCAACTGATTAGAGATGCTCGAAATTCAAGCAAAAATGTGTATACTGAAAAAAGAGCATTTCATGAAGACAGAATCTTTAATGGGCGTTATACGAATCAAAACAGTTACGTTCCCACACCGGGAATCGAACCCGAGCCGCCTGGGTGAAAGCCAGGAATCCTAACCACTAGACCATATGGGAGAACGATATACACAAATGATAAGTATATGCTATTATCAAAATCATATCAAACATCGACATGCCACCAATCCGAAGTTTCTTTGCTTTTGCACTCCTATTTCAACTGATTAGAGATGCTCGAAATTCAAGCAAAAATGTCTATACTGAAAAAAGAGCATTTCATGGAGACAGAATCTTTAATGGGCATTATACGAATCAAAACAGTTACGTTCCCACACCGGGAATCGAACCCGAGCCGCCTGGGTGAAAGCCAGGAATCCTAACCACTAGACCATATGGGAGAACGATATACACAAATGATAAGTATATGCTATTATCAAAATCATATCAAACATCGACATGCCACCAATCCGAAGTTTCTTTGCTTTTGCACTCCTATTTCAACTGATTAGAGATGCTCGAAATTCAAGCAAAAATGTCTATACTGAAAAAAGAGCATTTCATGAAGACAGAATCTTTAATGGGCGTTATACGAATCAAAACAGTTACGTTCCCACACCGGGAATCGAACCCGGGCCGCCTGGGTGAAAGCCAGGAATCCTAACCACTAGACCATATGGGAGAACGATATACACAAATGATAAGTATATGCTATTATCAAAATCATATCAAACATCGACATGCCACCAATCCGAAGTTTCTTTGCTTTTGCACTCCTATTTCAACTGATTAGAGATGCTCGAAAGTCAAGCAAAAATGTCTATACTGAAAAAAGAGCATTTCATGAAGACAGAATCTTTAATGGGCGTTATACGAATCAAAACAGTTACGTTCCCACACCGGGAATCGAACCCGGGCCGCCTGGGTGAAAGCCAGGAATCCTAACCACTAGACCATATGGGAGAACGATATACACAAATGATAAGTATATGCTATTATCTAAATCATATCAAACATCGACATGCCACCAATCCGAAGTTTCTTTGCTTTTGCACTCCTATTTCAACTGATTAGAGATGCTCGAAATTCAAGCAAAAATGTGTATACTGAAAAAAGAGCATTTCATGAAGACAGAATCTTTAATGGGCATTATACGAATCAAAACAGTTACGTTCCCACACCGGGAATCGAACCCGAGCCGCCTGGGTGAAAGCCAGGAATCCTAACCACTAGACCATATGGGAGAACGATATACACAAATGATAAGTATATGCTATTATCAAAATCATATCAAACATCGACATGCCACCAATCCGAAGTTTCTTTGCTTTTGCACTCCTATTTCAACTGATTAGAGATGCTCGAAATTCAAGCAAAAATGTGTATACTGAAAAAAGAGCATTTCATGAAGACAGAATCTTTAATGGGCATTATACGAATCAAAACAGTTACGTTCCCACACCGGGAATCGAACCCGGGCCGCCTGGGTGAAAGCCAGGAATCCTAACCACTAGACCATATGGGAGAACGATATACACAAATGAAAAGTATATGCTATTATCAAAATCATATCAAACATCGACATGCCACCAATCCGAAGTTTCTTTGCTTTTGCACTCCTATTTCAACTGATTAGAGATGCTCGAAATTCAAGCAAAAATGTGTATACTGAAAAAAGAGCATTTCATGAAGACAGAATCTTTAATGGGCATTATACGAATCAAAACAGTTACGTTCCCACACCGGGAATCGAACCCGGGCCGCCTGGGTGAAAGCCAGGAATCCTAACCACTAGACCATATGGGAGAACGATATACACAAATGAAAAGTATATGCTATTATCAAAATCATATCAAACATCGACATGCCACCAATCCGAAGTTTCTTTGCTTTTGCACTCCTATTTCAACTGATTAGAGATGCTCGAAATTCAAGCAAAAATGTGTATACTGAAAAAAGAGCATTTCATGAAGACAGAATCTTTAATGGGCATTATACGAATCAAAACAGTTACGTTCCCACACCGGGAATCGAACCCGGGCCGCCTGGGTGAAAGCCAGGAATCCTAACCACTAGACCATATGGGAGAACGATATAAACAAATGAAAAGTATATGCTATTATCAAAATCATATCAAACATCGACATGCCACTAATCCGAAGTTTCTTTGCTTTTGCACTCCTATTTCAACTGATTAGAGATGCTCGAAATTCAAGTAAAAATGTGTATACTGAAAAAAGAGCATTTCATGAAGACAGAATCTTTAATGGGCGTTATACGAATCAAAACAGTTACGTTCCCACACCGGGAATCGAACCCGAGCCGCCTGGGTGAAAGCCAGGAATCCTAACCACTAGACCATATGGGAGAACGATATACACAAATGATAAGTATATGCTATTATCAAAATCATATCAAACATCGACATGCCACCAATACGAAGTTTCTTTGCTTTTGCACTCCTATTTCAACTGATTAGAGATGCTCGAAATTCTAGTAAAAATGTGTATACTGAAAAAAGAGCATTTCATGAAGACAGAATCTTTAATGGGCGTTATACGAATCAAAACAGTTACGTTCCCACACCGGGAATCGAACCCGAGCCGCCTGGGTGAAAGCCAGGAATCCTAACCACTAGACCATATGGGAGAACGATATACACAAATGATAAGTATATGCTATTATCAAAATCATATCAAACATCGACATGCCACCAATACGAAGTTTCTTTGCTTTTGCACTCCTATTTCAACTGATTAGAGATGCTCGAAATTCAAGCAAAAATGTCTATACTGAAAAAAGAGCATTTCATGAAGACAGAATCTTTAATGGGCGTTATACGAATCAAAACAGTTACGTTCCCACACCGGGAATCGAACCCGAGCCGCCTGGGTGAAAGCCAGGAATCCTAACCACTAGACCATATGGGAGAACGATATACACAAATGATAAGTATATGCTATTATCAAAATCATATCAAACATCGACATGCCAATAATACGAAGTTTCTTTGCTTTTGCACTCCTATTTCAACTGATTAGAGATGCTCGAAATTCTAGTAAAAATGTGTATACTGAAAAAAGAGCATTTCATGAAGACAGAATCTTTAATGGGCGTTATACGAATCAAAACAGTTACGTTCCCACACCGGGAATCGAACCCGAGCCGCCTGGGTGAAAGCCAGGAATCCTAACCACTAGACCATATGGGAGAACGATATACACAAATGATAAGTATATGCTATTATCAAAATCATATCAAACATCGACATGCCACCAATACGAAGTTTCTTTGCTTTTGCACTCCTATTTCAACTGATTAGAGATGCTCGAAATTCAAGCAAAAATGTCTATACTGAAAAAAAAGAACATTTACCGAAGACAGAATCTCTAGTGGGCATTATACGAATCAAAACAGTTACGTTCCCACACCGGGAATCGAACCCGGGCCGCCTGGGTGAAAGCCAGGAATCCTAACCACTAGACCATATGGGAGAACGATAAACACAAATGAAAAGTATATGCTATTATCAAAATCATATCAAACATCGACATGTCACCAATACGAAATTTCTTTGCTTTTGCACTCCTATTTCAACTGATTAGAGATGTTCGAAATTCAAGTAAAAATGTCTATACTGAAAAAAGAGCATTTCATGAAGACAGAATCTTTAATGGGCATTATACGAATCAAAACAGTTACGTTCCCACACCGGGAATCGAACCCGGGCCGCCTGGGTGAAAGCCAGGAATCCTAACCACTAGACCATATGGAAGAACGATATACACAAATGAAAAGTATATGCTATTATCAAAATCATATCAAACATCGACATGTAACCAATACGAAGTTTCTTTGCTTTTGCACTCCTATTTCAACTGATTTGAGATGCTCGAAATTCAAGTAAAAATGTCTATACTGAAAAAAGAGCATTTCATGAAGACAGAATCTTTAATGGGCATTATACGAATCAAAACAGTTACGTTCCCACACCGGGAATCGAACCCGGGCCGCCTGGGTGAAAGCCAGGAATCCTAACCACTAGACCATATGGGAGAACGATAAACACAAATGAAAAGTATATGCTATTATCAAAATCATATCAAACATCGACATGTAACCAATACGAAGTTTCTTTGCTTTTGCACTCCTATTTCAACTGATTTGAGATGCTCGAAATTCAAGTAAAAATGTCTATACTGAAAAAAGAGCATTTCATGAAGACAGAATCTTTAATGGGCATTATACGAATCAAAACAGTTACGTTCCCACACCGGGAATCGAACCCGGGCCGCCTGGGTGAAAGCCAGGAATCCTAACCACTAGACCATATGGAAGAACGATATACACAAATGAAAAGTATATGCTATTATCAAAATCATATCAAACATCGACATGTAACCAATACGAAGTTTCTTTGCTTTTGCACTCCTATTTCAACTGATTTGAGATGCTCGAAATTCAAGTAAAAATGTCTATACTGAAAAAAGAGCATTTCATGAAGACAGAATCTTTAATGGGCATTATACGAATCAAAACAGTTACGTTCCCACACCGGGAATCGAACCCGGGCCGCCTGGGTGAAAGCCAGGAATCCTAACCACTAGACCATATGGGAGAACGATAAACACAAATGAAAAGTATATGCTATTATCAAAATCATATCAAACATCGACATGTAACCAATACGAAGTTTCTTTGCTTTTGCACTCCTATTTCAACTGATTTGAGATGCTCGAAATTCAAGTAAAAATGTCTATACTGAAAAAAGAGCATTTCATGAAGACAGAATCTTTAATGGGCATTATACGAATCAAAACAGTTACGTTCCCACACCGGGAATCGAACCCGGGCCGCCTGGGTGAAAGCCAGGAATCCTAACCACTAGACCATATGGAAGAACGATATACACAAATGAAAAGTATATGCTATTATCAAAATCATATCAAACATCGACATGTAACCAATACGAAGTTTCTTTGCTTTTGCACTCCTATTTCAACTGATTTGAGATGCTCGAAATTCAAGTAAAAATGTCTATACTGAAAAAAGAGCATTTCATGAAGACAGAATCTTTAATGGGCATTATACGAATCAAAACAGTTACGTTCCCACACCGGGAATCGAACCCGGGCCGCCTGGGTGAAAGCCAGGAATCCTAACCACTAGACCATATGGGAGAACGATAAACACAAATGAAAAGTATATGCTATTATCAAAATCATATCAAACATCGACATGTAACCAATACGAAGTTTCTTTGCTTTTGCACTCCTATTTCAACTGATTTGAGATGCTCGAAATTCAAGTAAAAATGTCTATACTGAAAAAAGAGCATTTCATGAAGACAGAATCTTTAATGGGCATTATACGAATCAAAACAGTTACGTTACCACACCGGGAATCGAACCCGGGCCGCCTGGGTGAAAGCCAGGAATCCTAACCACTAGACCATATGGGAGAACGATAAACACAAATGAAAAGTATATGCTATTATCAAAATCATATCAAACATCGACATGTCACCAATACGAAGTTTCTTTGCTTTTGCACTCCTATTTCAACTGATTTGAGATGCTCGAAATTCAAGCAAAAATGTGTATACTGAAAAAAGAGCATTTCATGAAGACAGAATCTTTAATGGGCATTATACGAATCAAAACAGTTACGTTCCCACACCGGGAATCGAACCCGGGCCGCCTGGGTGAAAGCCAGGAATCCTAACCACTAGACCATATGGGAGAACGATATACACAAATGAAAAGTATATGCTATTATCAAAATCATATATACATCGACATGCCACCAATACGAAGTTTCTTTGCTTTTGCACTCCTATTTCAACTCATTAGAGATGCTCGAAATTCAAGCAAAAATGTCTATACTGAAAAAAGAGCATTTCATGAAGACAGAATCTTTAATGGGCATTATACGAATCAAAACAGTTACGTTCCCACACCGGGAATCGAACCCGGGCCGCCTGGGTGAAAGCCAGGAATCCTAACAACTAGACCATATGGGAGAACGATATACACAAATGAAAAATATATCCTATTATCAAAATCATATCAAACATCGACATGCCACCAATACGAAGTTTCTTTGCTTTTGCACTCCTATTTCAACTGATTAGAGATGCTCGAAATTCTAGTAAAAATGTGTATACTGAAAAAAGAGCATTTCATGAAGACAGAATCTTTAATGGGCATTATACGAATCAAAACAGTTACGTTCCCACACCGGGAATCGAACCCGGGCCGCCTGGGTGAAAGCCAGGAATCCTAACCACTAGACCATATGGGAGAACGATATACACAAATGAAAAATATATCCTATTATCAAAATCATATCAAACATCGACATGCCACCAATACGAAGTTTCTTTGCTTTTGCACTCCTATTTCAACTGATTAGAGATGCTCGAAATTCTAGTAAAAATGTGTATACTGAAAAAAGAGCATTTCATGAAGACAGAATCTTTAATGGGCATTATACGAATCAAAACAGCAACGTTCCCACACCGGGAATCGAACCCGGGCCGCCTGGGTGAAAGCCAGGAATCCTAACCACTAGACCATATGGGAGAACGATATACACAAATGAAAAGTATATGCTATTATCAAAATCATATCAAACATCGACATGCCACCAATACGAAGTTTCTTTGCTTTTGCACTCCTATTTCAACTGATTAGAGATGCTCGAAATTCTAGTAAAAATGTGTATACTGAAAAAAGAGCATTTCATGAAGACAGAATCTTTAATGGGCATTATACGAATCAAAACAGTTACGTTCCCACACCGGGAATCGAACCCGGGCCGCCTGGGTGAAAGCCAGGAATCCTAACCACTAGACCATATGGGAGAACGATATACACAAATGAAAAGTATATGCTATTATCAAAATCATATCAAACATCGACATGCCACCAATACGAAGTTTCTTTGCTTTTGCACTCCTATTTCAACTCATTAGAGATGCTCGAAATTCAAGCAAAAATGTCTATACTGAAAAAAGAGCATTTCATGAAGACAGAATCTTTAATGGGCATTATACGAATCAAAACAGTTACGTTCCCACACCGGGAATCGAACCCGGGCCGCCTGGGTGAAAGCCAGGAATCCTAACAACTAGACCATATGGGAGAACGATATACACAAATGAAAAATATATCCTATTATCAAAATCATATCAAACATCGACATGCCACCAATACGAAGTTTCTTTGCTTTTGCACTCCTATTTCAACTGATTAGAGATGCTCGAAATTCTAGTAAAAATGTGTATACTGAAAAAAGAGCATTTCATGAAGACAGAATCTTTAATGGGCATCATACGAATCAAAACAGTTACGTTCCCACACCGGGAATCGAACCCGGGCCGCCTGGGTGAAAGCCAGGAATCCTAACCACTAGACCATATGGGAGAACGATATACACAAATGAAAAATATATCCTATTATCAAAATCATATCAAACATCGACATGCCACCAATACGAAGTTTCTTTGCTTTTGCACTCCTATTTCAACTGATTAGAGATGCTCGAAATTCTAGTAAAAATGTGTATACTGAAAAAAGAGCATTTCATGAAGACAGAATCTTTAATGGGCATTATACGAATCAAAACAGCAACGTTCCCACACCGGGAATCGAACCCGGGCCGCCTGGGTGAAAGCCAGGAATCCTAACCACTAGACCATATGGGAGAACGATATACACAAATGAAAAGTATATGCTATTATCAAAATCATATCAAACATCGACATGCCACCAATACGAAGTTTCTTTGCTTTTGCACTCCTATTTCAACTGATTAGAGATGCTCGAAATTCTAGTAAAAATGTGTATACTGAAAAAAGAGCATTTCATGAAGACAGAATCTTTAATGGGCATTATACGAATCAAAACAGTTACGTTCCCACACCGGGAATCGAACCCGGGCCGCCTGGGTGAAAGCCAGGAATCCTAACCACTAGACCATATGGGAGAACGATATACACAAATGAAAAGTATATGCTATTATCAAAATCATATCAAACATCGACATGCCACCAATACGAAGTTTCTTTGCTTTTGCACTCCTATTTCAACTGATTAGAGATGCTCGAAATTCTAGTAAAAATGTGTATACTGAAAAAAGAGCATTTCATGAAGACAGAATCTTTAATGGGCATTATACGAATCAAAACAGTTACGTTCCCACACCGGGAATCGAACCCGGGCCGCCTGGGTGAAAGCCAGGAATCCTAACCACTAGACCATATGGGAGAACGATATACACAAATGAAAAGTATATGCTATTATCAAAATCATATCAAACATCGACATGCCACCAATACGAAGTTTCTTTGCTTTTGCACTCCTATTTCAACTGATTAGGGATGCTCGAAATTCTAGTAAAAATGTCTATACTGAAAAAAGAGCATTTCATGAAGACAGAATCTTTAATGGGCATTATACGAATCAAAACAGTTACGTTCCCACACCGGGAATCGAACCCGGGCCGCTTGGGTGAAAGCCAGGAATCCTAACCACTAGACCATATGGGAGAACGATATACACAAATGAAAAATATATCCTATTATCAAAATCATATCAAACATCGACATGCCACCAATACGAAGTTTCTTTGCTTTTGCACTCCTATTTCAACTGATTAGGGATGCTCGAAATTCTAGTAAAAATGTGTATACTGAAAAAAGAGCATTTCATGAAGACAGAATCTTTAATGGGCATTATACGAATCAAAACAGTTACGTTCCCACACCGGGAATCGAACCCGGGCCGCTTGGGTGAAAGCCAGGAATCCTAACCACTAGACCATATGGGAGAACGATATACACAAATGAAAAGTATATGCTATTATCAAAATCATATCAAACATCGACATGCCAACAATACGAAGTTTCTTTGCTTTTGCACTCCTATTTCAACTGATTAGAGATGCTCGAAATTCAAGTAAAAATGTCTATACTGAAAAAAGAGCATTTCATGAAGACAGAATCTTTAATGGGCATTATACGAATCAAAACAGTTACGTTCCCACACCGGGAATCGAACCCGGGCCGCCTGGGTGAAAGCCAGGAATCCTAACCACTAGACCATATGGGAGAACGATATACACAAATGAAAAGTATATGCTATTATCAAAATCATATCAAACATCGACATGCCAACAATACGAAGTTTCTTTGCTTTTGCACTCCTATTTCAACTGATTAGAGATGCTCGAAATTCAAGTAAAAATGTCTATACTGAAAAAAGAGCATTTCATGAAGACAGAATCTTTAATGGGCATTATACGAATCAAAACAGTTACGTTCCCACACCGGGAATCGAACCCGGGCCGCCTGGGTGAAAGCCAGGAATCCTAACCACTAGACCATATGGGAGAACGACGTACACAAATGAAAAGTATATGCTATTATCAAAATCATATCAAACATCGACATGCCAACAATACGAAGTTTCTTTGCATTTGCACTCCTATTTCAACTGATTAGAGATGCTCGAAATTCAAGTAAAAATGTCTATACTGAAAAAAGAGCATTTCATGAAGACAGAATCTTTAGTGGGCATTATACGAATCAAAACAGTTACGTTCCCACACCGGGAATCGAACCCGGGCCGCCCGGGTGAAAGCCAGGAATCCTAACCACTAGACCATATGGGAGAACGATATACACAAATGAAAAATATATCCTATTATCAAAATCATATCAAACATCGACATGCCACCAATACGAAGTTTCTTTGCTTTTGCACTCCTATTTCAACTGATTAGGGATGCTCGAAATTCTAGTAAAAATGTGTATACTGAAAAAAGAGCATTTCATGAAGACAGAATCTTTAATGGGCATTATACGAATCAAAACAGTTACGTTCCCACACCGGGAATCGAACCCGGGCCGCTTGGGTGAAAGCCAGGAATCCTAACCACTAGACCATATGGGAGAACGATATACACAAATGAAAAGTATATGCTATTATCAAAATCATATCAAACATCGACATGCCAACAATACGAAGTTTCTTTGCTTTTGCACTCCTATTTCAACTGATTAGAGATGCTCGAAATTCAAGTAAAAATGTCTATACTGAAAAAAGAGCATTTCATGAAGACAGAATCTTTAATGGGCATTATACGAATCAAAACAGTTACGTTCCCACACCGGGAATCGAACCCGGGCCGCCTGGGTGAAAGCCAGGAATCCTAACCACTAGACCATATGGGAGAACGATATACACAAATGAAAAGTATATGCTATTATCAAAATCATATCAAACATCGACATGCCAACAATACGAAGTTTCTTTGCTTTTGCACTCCTATTTCAACTGATTAGAGATGCTCGAAATTCAAGTAAAAATGTCTATACTGAAAAAAGAGCATTTCATGAAGACAGAATCTTTAATGGGCATTATACGAATCAAAACAGTTACGTTCCCACACCGGGAATCGAACCCGGGCCGCCTGGGTGAAAGCCAGGAATCCTAACCACTAGACCATATGGGAGAACGACGTACACAAATGAAAAGTATATGCTATTATCAAAATCATATCAAACATCGACATGCCAAC
>OY744541.1:75235587-75243087 GCA_963556195.1 Sepiola atlantica
GAGAACGACATACACAAATGAAAAGTATATGCTATTATCAAAATCATATCAAACATCGACATGCCAACAATACGAAGTTTCTTTGCTTTTGCACTCCTATTTCAACTGATTAGAGATGCTCGAAATTCAAGTAAAAATGTGTATACTGAAAAAAGAGTATTTCATGAAGACAGAATCTTTAATGGGCATTATACGAATCAAAACAGTAACGTACCCACACCGGGAATCGAACCCGGGCCGCCTGGGTGAAAGTCAGGAATCCTAACCACTAGACCATATGGGAGAACGATATACACAAATGAAAAGTATATGCTATTATCAAAATCATATCAAACATCGACATGCCACCAATACGAAGTTTCTTTGCATTTGCACTCCTATTTCAACTGATTAGAGATGCCTGAAATTCAAGTAAAAATGTCTATACTGAAAAAAGAGCATTTCATGAAGACAGAATCTTTAATGGGCATTATACGAATCAAAACAGTTACGTTCCCACACCGGGAATCGAACCCGGGCCGCCTGGGTGAAAGCCAGGAATCCTAACCACTAGACCATATGGGAGAACGATATACACAAATGAAAAGTATATGCTATTATCAAAATCATATCAAACATCGACATGCCAACAATACGAAGTTTCTTTGCTTTTGCACTCCTATTTCAACTGATTAGAGATGCTCGAAATTCAAGTAAAAATGTCTACACTGAAAAAAGAGCATTTCATGAAGACAGAATCTTTAATGGGCATTATACGAATCAAAACAGTTACGTTCCCACACCGGGAATCGAACCCGGGCCGCCTGGGTGAAAGCCAGGAATCCTAACCACTAGACCATATGGGAGAACGATATACACAAATGAAAAGTATATGCTATTATCAAAATCATATCAAACATCGACATGCCAACAATACGAAGTTTCTTTGCTTTTGCACTCCTATTTCAACTGATTAGAGATGCTCGAAATTCAAGTAAAAATGTGTATACTGAAAAAAGAGTATTTCATGAAGACAGAATCTTTAATGGGCATTATACGAATCAAAACAGTTACGTTCCCACACCGGGAATCGAACCCGGGCCGCCTGGGTGAAAGCCAGGAATCCTAACCACTAGACCATATGGGAGAACGATATACACAAATGAAAAGTATATGCTATTATCAAAATCATATCAAACATCGACATGCCAACAATACGAAGTTTCTTTGCTTTTGCACTCCTATTTCAACTGATTAGAGATGCTCGAAATTCAAGTAAAAATGTCTATACTGAAAAAAGAGCATTTCATGAAGACAGAATCTTTAATGGACATTATACGAATCAAAACAGTTACGTTCCCACACCGGGAATCGAACCCGGCCGCCTGGGTGAAAGCCAGGAATCCTAACCACTAGACCATATGGGAGAACGATATAAACACATGAAAAGTATATGCTATTATCAAAATCATATCAAACATCGACATGCCAACAATACGAACTTTCTTTGCTTTTGCACTCCTATTTCAACTGATTAGAGATGCTCGAAATTCAAGTAAAAATGTGTATACTGAAAAAAGAGCATTTCATGAAGACAGAATCTTTAATGGGCATTATACGAATCAAAACAGTTACGTTCCCACACCGGGAATCGAACCCGGGCCGCCTGGGTGAAAGCCAGGAATCCTAACCACTAGACCATATGGGAGAACGATATACACAAATGAAAAGTATATGCTATTATCAAAATCATATCAAACATCGACATGCCACCAATACGAAGTTTCTTTGCTTTTGCACTCCTATTTCAACTGATTAGAGATGCTCGAAATTCAAGTAAAAATGTCTATACTGAAAAAAGAGCATTTACCGAAGACAGAATCTTTAGTGGGCATTATACGAATCAAAACAGTTACGTTCCCACACCGGGAATCGAACCCGGGCCGCCTGGGTGAAAGCCAGGAATCCTAACCACTAGACCATATGGGAGAACGATATACACAAATGAAAAGTATATGCTATTATCAAAATCATATCAAACATCGACATGCCACCAATACGAAGTTTCTTTGCATTTGCACTCCTATTTCAACTGATTAGAGATGCTCGAAATTCAAGTAAAAATGTCTATACTGAAAAAAGAGCATTTCCTGAAGACAGAATCTTTAGTGGGCATTATACGAATCAAAAAAGTTACGTTCCCACACCGGGAATCGAACCCGGGCCGCCTGGGTGAAAGCCAGGAATCCTAACCACTAGACCATATGGGAGAACGATATACACAAATGAAAAGTATATGCTATTATCAAAATCATATCAAACATCGACATGCCAACAATACGAAGAGTCTTTGCTTTTGCACTCCTATTTCAACTGATTAGAGATGCTCGAAATTCAAGTAAAAATGTCTATACTGAAAAAAGAGCATTTCATGAAGACAGAATCTTTAATGGGCGTTATACGAATCAAAACAGTTACGTTCCCACACCGGGAATCGAACCCGGGCCGCCTGGGTGAAAGCCAGGAATCCTAACCACTAGACCATATGGGAGAACGATATACACAAATGAAAAGTATATGCTATTATCAAAATCATATCAAACATCGACATGCCAACAATACGAAGTTTCTTTGCTTTTGCACTCCTATTTCAACTGATTAGAGATGCTCGAAATTCAAGTAAAAATGTCTATACTGAAAAAAGAGCATTTACCGAAGACAGAATCTTTAGTGGGCATTATACGAATCAAAACAGTTACGTTCCCACACCGGGAATCGAACCCGGGCCGCCTGGGTGAAAGCCAGGAATCCTAACCACTAGACCATATGGGAGAACGATATACACAAATGAAAAGTATATGCTATTATCAAAATCATATCAAACATCGACATGCCACCAATACGAAGTTTCTTTGCTTTTGCACTCCTATTTCAACTGATTAGAGATGCTCGAAATTCAAGCAAAAATGTGTATACTGAAAAAAGAGCATTTACCGAAGACAGAATCTTTAGTGGGCATTATACGAATCAAAACAGTTACGTTCCCACACCGGGAATCGAACCCGGGCCGCCTGGGTGAAAGCCAGGAATCCTAACACCTAGACCATATTGAAGAACGATATACACAAATGAAAAGTATATGCTATTATCAAAATCATATCAAACATCGACATGCCACCAATACGAAGTTTCTTTGCTTTTGCACTCCTATTTCAACTGATTAGAGATGCTCGAAATTCAAGTAAAAATGTCTATACTGAAAAAAGAGCATTTACCGAAGACAGAATCTTTAGTGGGCATTATACGAATCAAAACAGTTACGTTCCCACACCGGGAATCGAACCCGGGCCGCCTGGGTGAAAGCCAGGAATCCTAACCACTAGACCATATGGGAGAACGATATACACAAATGAAAAGTATATGCTATTATCAAAATCATATCAAACATCGACATGCAATCAATACGAAGTTTCTTTGCTTTTGCACTCCTATTTCAACTGATTAGAGATGCTCGAAATTCAAGCAAAAATGTGTATACTGAAAAAAGAGCATTTACCGAAGACAGAATCTTTAGTGGGCATTATACGAATCCAAACAGTTACGTTCCCACACCGGGAATCGAACCCGGGCCGCCTGGGTGAAAGCCAGGAATCCTAACCAAAAAAAAAACAACTTAAAAATGACCATTGTATTGAGGCATAGCCTTTACAAAAGTAGTGACATTCCATGATAAATGCCAGTATACTGAAATCATATGCCCTTAATAGGGTTAAGATGAAATTCATATACACTAAATGTACAAAAGCAAAGAAATTCCCAAATTTTTACACTTTATTTGTCATTAAGGGTATGCGAGCACAAACGGGCTATGTATTTTACTGGTAGGAATTTTTCTTCAGCGCACCTCACACACTTCATCCATTCATGCATAGAGATTTATACTGTAGTGATGTGATAATGAAATGGTTTGGTTGATATGTAGTCATACCCTTAATGACAATAAAAGTGTAAAGATTTTGGAATTTCCTTGCTTTTGTACATTTAATGTATATTAATTTTCATCTTAACCCTATTAAGGGTATATGATTTTAGTATACTGCCATTTTTCATGGAATATATATATATATATATATAAAGGAAGACATGTTAATAAGAAGAACAAATTACTTCATGGCATTTTGTATACTAGATAATATGATCCATTCAACGTCCCCGAATAATCTATATGCCCGGAAGAGACTATGCGAAGAACATCAAATATAGACCGGTTCTGATGCTTTGAAATTTCCGAAAAGAAAATCGTTGGAAACTGTTCAGTTAGAAGTGATCAATGTAATAACTTCTGTTTTGCACAAATGAGCGAGTATATATAAAATTAGTTAGGAGAGAACTTCAGCAGAGTGCTCAATTATTAAGAAAATAAAATAAAAATAAGAGCGTAATATCTATTTATATATGTATTACAGAAGATCAGGACAACATCGGTACCGTCGGTTTTAAATCCAAACAACGAGGACCTATACTTGGTCTCCTTTACCGGACTCGCTTCAGTTTCTTTTTATGTCTGCCTCCCCGGAAAATGGCGGCTCGCGCGTCGTGTGAAATGCAGATTTAGTAAAAATAATAAAAATGAAAATAAAGTATAGAGAATCAAATATATCCTAAAAAGTCACACAACGCGCAAGCCGCCATTTTTCGCGAAGGAAAAAAATAAATAGACGCCGAAGAGAATTCAGTAAAGGAGACCAATTATAGGTCCACTTTGTTTGAATTTGAAACAGACGGTACCGATGTTATTCTGATCTTCTGTAATACACACACACACACACACACACACACACACATACATACATATATATATATAGAAGCAGCAAAAAATAAAAAATAAAAGATACCCACACACCCGCAAACCTACGCATGCGCAAAAACAATAACAAATTCCTCAAATGAAACAACATTTACTCAAATCGAAAGACATTTCTTCAAATGGATTTTCATATCTGATGAAAGCGGACCCACCGCTTGAAACGCGTTATATAAAATCATAAAATGGTAAAACAACAAAATAATAAATAAATGTTGAAAAAAACATTCTACAAATGTTGGTAGCCTAACTCCTTTACATATATACTTTTCTCTCGTTGGAACTGCACTAATACTGCACTACCCTCTTTTCGATATATATATATATATATATATATATAACCTCGCCTGCAGACATAACGTGATTTTCTGACTCGAAGTCCACTTCCATCGGCCGATGAAAAAAAGAAGAAAAGAAAAACACTCTTTGACAAGGAGAAGTATATTCTCGAAAAGTAGGGTTAAAATATATAAAATTTATTTTACACCACCATTGTTATGGTTTTTTCAAAAATAAAAATATAATAATAATAATAATAATATATATATTATATATATATGTGTGTGTGCGTGTGTGTGTGTGTGTGTGTGTGTAAATTCCGTAGTATAACTCGTTGGTACATGTGAGTAAGCATTTGAACTAATTTTGAAGATTGTTGGCAGGTTTAGGAATTTCTGGAAAGTATCAGGTGAGAAAAAGTGAAAAAGTGAAAAAATAAAAAATACAAATAGAAAGAAAAATTGATGAAAGAGATATCCAGAAAGTTGGAAATTATTCAAAAATGAAGAAAAGTTATTTCTTTTTATCTTTTGCTATAGGTAGGATTTTTGCTTTGTTTTTCTCGTAAGTAATCGACTATCTATCTATCTATCTATCTATCTATGTATCTTTTTATATCAGTCTCTCAATTATCTATCTATCTATCTATCTCAGTCTCTCCATCTATCTATCTATCTCAGTCTCTCCATCTATCTGTCTATCTCAGTCTCTCCATCTATCTGTCTATCTCAGTCTCTCCATCTATCTATCTATCTATCTATCTATCTATCTATCTATCTATCTATCTATCTATCTATCGCAGTCTCTCAATTATCTATTCATCTATCTATCTATCTATCTATCCCAGTCTCTCCATCTATCTATCTATTTAGCTATCTATCTACCTACCTATTATCTATCTATATGTCTGTCTGTCTATCTATCCCAGTCTCTCCATCTATCTATCTATTTAGCTATCTATCTACCTACCTATTATCTATCTATATGTCTGTCTATCTATCCCAGTCCATCTATCCCAGTCCATCTATCTATCTATCTATCTATCTATCTATCTATCAATCTATCTATCTATCGCAGTCTCTCAATTATCTATCTATCTATCTATCTATCTATCTATCTATCTATCTATCTATCTATCGCAGTCTCTCAATTATCTATCTATCTATCTATCTATCTATCTATCTATCTATCTATCTATCTATCGCAGTCTCTCAATTATCTATTTATCTATCTATCTATCTATCTATCTATCTATCGCAGTCTCTCAATTATCTATCTATCTATCTATCTATCTATCTATCTATCGCAGTCTCTCAATTATCTATCTATCTATCTATCTATCTATCGCAGTCTCTCAATTATCTATCTATCTATCTATCTATCTATCGCAGTCTCTCAATTATCTATCTATCTATCTATCTATCTATCTATCTATCTATCTATCTATCTATCTATCGCAGTCTCTCAATTATCTATTTATCTATCTATCTATCGCAGTCTCTCAATTATCTATCTATCTATCACAGTCTCTCAATTATCTATCTATCTATCTATCTATCTATCTATCTATCTATCTATCTATCTATCTATCTATCTATCTATCTATCTATCTATCTATACCTGTTCTTCAGCAATGTGAGCACTAGTTGTTGACCATTTCCTGATTAATCACAGATGCAACTGACTTATGACGCACAAGAGACTGATTAGTTTGTACTGAGATGCAGAAGACATCTCTCGTCCGAGAGATGAGCACTCTGGCCATTAAAAATTGCCTGGACAGCCCCGTCGGCATTCCCGGTAGGGGCGCCTCAGGCAGTAAGCAATAAACTTACTCCTCCCCAAAGGGGAGGCGAAGCCTGGGAGGGTGGACCTCCTAGAACTGCACAGGACAGACCCATAGACAGGCGTAAATCAAGCCCCGAAAGCCAAGACAATACCAGTCTATGGGGTGCAGTATCCATCGGAACAGATACTACACTTTGATCTCAGCCAAAAAATGAAGGGGAGCCAAGAAGAAGGGCACCGCCAAGGATTCGAACCGAGTTATCTGTCCAGCAGGAAAGAGCTGGAAGGGTGGTGTCACCGCTTCATGCACCCAACCACAGGCCGATTGACTTGCTGCGGTTCATTTTGGCCCCTGTGATCTTTTCGTAACGTGTGAGCGCCTCGGCAACCCTCTTGCTGTCTGGGAAGCACGACACAAAGACGGTGACGTCATCGGCAAACGCAGAAACCGTGGCTCGCACTCTGCCTGGCAAAGCGATGATTCCGCGTAGGACCGAACTTGCCTCCATGTCCATTAACTTGCGAAGTAGCGGCTCCAACGCAAAGGATGGAGAACAGGGATGACAGCGGACAGCCCTGACGCACCGACC
>OY744541.1:75260587-75268087 GCA_963556195.1 Sepiola atlantica
GATGAACGAACAGATACTACACTGCCCCCTCAATGAGTAATCAACGATTGAGAGTATAGTATCATGACGAACGCCCCCCTAAAAGGATGAGTTAATACCTGTGAGGATGATATCATTACAAGAGAACCGATACTGCACTACCCACTCTCCATTAAAAGATAATACAATAATAGATTGAATCATTTTTGTTTTAATTTATTTTAAAAATTTCTAGTCATAAAACATTATTTTTATGGTTAGCTAGCCTTTTGGCTAAGATCAAAGTGTAGTATCTGTTCTAGCATCCTGGCGACATCAGACTTTTTTCTACCGACGAAGATATGGCGTATATATATAAAAAAATATGACAACGCAAAATTTAAACTGTATATTACAGAGTAGTAATTTATTAATTTATTAGAAGCTCTTTATAAAATATATATGCAAATTAAGAAAACCTAAAACTGTTTGTTGGCATTTGAAGTCTACTATATATAGCATTTCAAAATATCATCTAATATCATAGAATTAAATAAGCACAATATGTTTTAACTGCGTTCGACTTGTGGCCATCAGGCAACACTGATTCTACTGGTAGAAGCTCTTTATTCAACTAAGTTAAGAACTTCTAACAAGAAGCGAATAGGAATGACCGATTAACTTTTAGGAGCCAAATTTCTTATCTTTTGTATCAAGCGTGTGACGAGATTGAACGTTTTACCTTGGATATCTTCAACACTGACCCAGAATAGTCAGTATGTTGCACTTGCAAGAAAACGAACTTTGTTTCTGGCGATATATTCTGTTCAGTAGTTTTGAAGTATTTAAACTGTCAGGTTTTAGGCTTTTTTCTTGTAAGATAATTCCGTCTGTAAGTAGGTAATTACTTGCCTATTTATATATTTTTTATTTGTTTGTTGAAGCACTTGGAAATACTTACTTTTTCTCGCATTATATTTTTATTGGTAGTTTGTATGTTTTTATTGGTAGTTTGTATGTTTTTATTGGTAGTTTGTATATCTTTATTGGTAGTTTGTATGTTTTTATTGGTAGTGTGTATGTTTTTATTATTAGTTTGTATGTTTTTATATTGGTAGTTTGTATGTTTTTATTGGTAGTTTGTATGTTTTTATTAGTAGTTTGTATATTTTTATTGGTAGTTTGTATATTTTTATTGGCAGTTTGTATATTTTTTATTGGTAGTTTGTATATCTTTATTGGTAGTTTGTATATCTTTATTGGTAGTTTGTATATCTTTATTGGTAGTTTGTATATTTTTATTGGTAGTTTGTATGTTTTTATTAGTAGTTTGTATGTTTTTATTGGTAGTTTGTATATTTTTATTGGTAGTTTGTATGTTTTTATTAGTAGTTTGTATATTTTTATTGGTAGTTTGTATATTTTTTATGGTAGTTTGTATGTTTTTATTGGTATTTTTTATATTTTTATTGGTGGTTTGTATGTTTTTATTGGTAGTTTGTATATTTTTTATTGGTAGTTTGTATATTTTTTATTGGTAGTTTGTATGTTTTTATTGGTAGTTTGTATCTTTTTATTGGTAGTTTGTATATTTTTATTGGTAGTTTGTATGTTTTTATTGGCTTGTTGACTGGCTTATTTGTAATATTTCGAAATTATATGCAAGCATAAATGCGGCTCTTTTAAGGGATTTTTATGCAAAATAAACTCTTTTTATGTCTTTAAACAAAGCTATTCTAGTTTTTTATTCTATCGCTTCCATTTTTCTTGTCTTTTTTTGCGGGTTACAACTTCGATAGTTTTATCTTGGAAATGGAGGTAACGGTGGCTTAGTGGTTTGCGGCACAAACTGGCAACCTGGCTATGTCAAGTTCAAATCTATTCCGCTCCACAGAAGCACTTTCACTTAGGATGTTGGCAACATTTACGTGGTCCCGTCCGTAAATACCCGATGTCTTTCTAGAAAGAATTCTAAATAGAAAGATATCGGGGAAACCAATGCCAACAGTAGAATCATCTGTTCTATACGAAATGAATGAATGAATGAATGAAATAATGAATGAATGAATCTAGAATGATTAGAAAATTTCAACAGAACTTATAGTTAGCGATAAGGTTAATAAAGGGCATGCATTTTTCTTTTCTTTTTTTTTATTCATATCAAATATGACCTTCCTTCTAGTGTTTGGGTATAAACACAATTATTTAACTTCCACCAATAAAAGTATTCCGGACCGTGATAATAATAATATAAACGTTTAGATGTTCGTTATTATTAATAAATTTAATACTTACAAGACACTACAATTAATAGTTACAGATAAGTAAAAAATCGAATAAAAATATTTATATGCAGTTCAGAGGTGGGAGTACCAGTTTCTTGTGTTCTTCGATCCCTATAGTATACTACCAAAAATCTGTGTATCTTGCTATGTTGCTTCTTTGTTATCTTATTGTCCCCATGCACACTGAATGACGTCACAAAGAGATGACATCATAAAGGATAACGTCATCCATTAAAACAGAGATGAAGGACAACCGTACATAGTGGATGACGTCACAAAATAATGACGTAATCCATCAAATCAGATATGTGTTGGTGCATAACGGTTTATCAATACGACATTGACTTGAAATGTTACGAATCGTCTGTTAGACGAACGTCTAAACCTTTAGAGGTTTAGTATTATGCTAAAACTATGTTTGTTTGTTTGTCTGTTTGTTTGTTTGTTCGTACATCGAAGGTTTTAGATCATGGTAGAAACGGCGAATGAGACGAGAAGTGGAAGAATTGTGAGAGGAGGGGAATAGTAACAGAAATGTAAGAAAAGGAACATAATAGTAGTACGTAAATAAATAAATGACATAAATATAGAAAAAAAGAAAAATACTGAAATATTTATAGTAGCATAAGAAAAGAAGAGTAAGAGGATGACGCAAATAAATAAATGACATAAATAAAGAAGAACAGGAAAAGATTAAAGTAGTAATAGTAACAGAAGAAACAGCGTAAGAAAAGATGAGTAAGAGGATGACGCAAATAAATAAATGACATAAATAATGAATAAAAAAAGGAAAAGACTAAAGTAATAATAGTAACAGAAGAGGCAGCGTAAGAAAAAGTGACTAAGAGGATGACGCAAATAAATAAATAAATGACATAAATAAAGAAGGAAAGGAAAAGACTAATGTAATTATAGTAGCGGAAGAGGGAGCGTACGAAAAGGAGAGTAAGTGAACGACGCAAATAAATAAATGACATAAATAAAGAAAAAGGAAAATACTAACGTATTAATAAGAGCGGAAGAGGCAGCGTAAGAAAAGGAGAGTAAGTGGGTGACGCAAATAAATAAATGACATAAATAAAGAAAAAGGAAAATACTAACGTATTAATAAGAGCGGAAGAGGCAGCGTAAGAAAAGGAGAGTAAGTGGGTGACGCAAATAAATAAATGACATAATTAAAGAAGAAAATGAACAAACTTGAGAAATTAAAGAACAGGGCTGGGAGCAGGGGTATGCGGGAGTTCTCATTCGTTACCATGCAACGCCGAGTTGGCCTTTTTGTATTTTATAAAACTAGGACATTTTTCTTTAAGAAAAGATTAGCCTAACTTTAGGGCAGAACAGCCGGTACATTTTTAGCCAGACAAGTCGATCGCGTACCAAGAAAGCATTCCTTAAAAGGGCATAGAGAAAGGTCGAAGTAAATTCCCTTCTTTGGGCCTTCAGCCAACTTGACAGAAACAAAAAGAAAACACACACATAAAAAAACAAAAAACATGCAAACGTGAAACTGGGAAAAGTGGGTGAGTTAAATATCTTCCCCAAAATGTCGGCCACGTATTTGTCGAGGTAAGTCTGTAGATGTATAAGTATTTGCTTAAAGGCTGGATTAATTTGTTTATAGACTTGACGGACGAGTTGGAACCTGCGTAGCTCAAATAAAATGAGTTTTTTTTTGTTGTGTGTTTCTTTCTTAAATCACGTTTCTTAATATTGTTACAGTCTTTGATCTCTTTGATAAAATATGGCAACGTGATCGATACTGAATGCAGAATTGATTATTTAAGAATCAATAATAAGTCAAATAGTTTGTTTACTAGATCCCACTGCACAAGACAGACAAACGAGAAACAGCTAGCGCTAGAGGGTACTCTGGTCTGGTACATAAATAGTGGAGAATGGACCTGTCTGTATCCCCTGCTAAGGGCGCTTCAGGCGATCGGCAATAACCTCTCCTCCAGGGCAGGAGGTAATACCTGCTAGTGTGAACCTCCTAGATCCAAGGTGAACACTGGTGATACCAGATCAGGCTGCCCTGTGGCTCCCTGAGACGAAATTCACCTACATTGACGTTTTTTTTTTTTTTTTTTTGTAAAACTTAATTATGTTCTACAAAACCAAAAACTAAAACAACAGCCCCTCTCACTTTCTCCCTCCCCTTTTTTATTTTATTTTTCCTACCCTACTCCCGGTCCTGGATATGACCTTAAACTACATCCGATGGTGAGATCCGGCTTACGGATATATAAGAAAATTTAAGGAAATTTAAAGTTACCCAAATATACTTATCCATGTATAAATACAACATTTAATTTCTTACTTCGATTTTATAAAAAAGGGAGGAAAGGCTAAAAAAGTCCCCCCCCAATAAAAAAGAAAAAAACAAAAAAACTCCGGCATTAAATGACCACATAGGTTGATATGCCGCAAAACTAACCAATCTAATCCAATCCAAACACCATGAATAAATATTTGAAGATATCAAGAACTTGAAGCATAAAAACTTTTACCAAAATGACTGGATTCGGCATTAAATAACCCGAAAAGGGTTGATATGCCGTAAAACAAAACAACCAAACCAAACACCATGAATAAATATTTGAAGACATAAAGAACTTGAAGCATAAAAACTTTTTACCAAAATGACCGGATTCGGCATTAAATAACCCGAAAAGGGTTGATATGCCGTAAAACAAAACAACCAAACCAAACCAACCAAGGTGAACAATAAACGAGAACATGGTTGGGATTTACTTGTTTCTCACAAAGCAAGATATGGCACTATATCGGAAATGTGAAAAAACAAAAACAAAAAAAAAAAACAGCCCCCGAAGGGGAAACTTAGGCCAGATACAAAAATAGCCATAAACGCACCCGTTGGCATTACTCAGTAAGCGCGCATCAGGTGATGTCCTCGTCTATCTGATGCAGCATTCACCGGGTTGAGCCGCTTTTCTCCGGCAAGGAGGAAGTTTCTAGGGAATATTAAATTCACAACGGGTCCCCTGTCACATGTATATCACGGCCAGGGGGAAGGGCGTGATTTTGACAACGTTAGTTTTCTCACTTTTTTTGCAGGGAGGTGTTGCTGTCCATCCACATACAGCGTCTGGTATTCCCAAACGGTCCCCCGTCTGGTACTGACCAGGCTCAATATCGCTTAACTTCGGTGATCTAACGAGAACTGGTGTGGCAACGTGATTATGCCGATCGGCAATAAACCAGCCCCCATTCCCGAAGGAGGAGAAAATGCCTGGGACGTTGCTCCTTCTAGGACTGAACGGGACCATATATCTTTCCTACAAAGAATGGTCTGGTGGGTCACATCAGTCCCTGTGTTTCCAAAATTATTTCAAAGACGGTTGGTATGACAACTGATCGGAACAATTGGAATGTCTATTCTCAACGTAAATATCTCCGACCAACCCGACAATCAGCAAAATCCCACCCTTCACTTTAGAGGTTCTCAGATTACGGAAGGCTTTCTACTCTAATAGCTTCTTCTCTCAAACTGGTAGCCTTTTGAGTTTCCTCCCTGCTTCCTTTTCCCTGACTGTACCGACATGCATACGTTTAAATGTAATGTGAACAAGTATATCGCTGTACAACTCTTCACTAGGGATGCGGATGTCATGTAAGGATGGCCCCTGTTTCACAGCAACCCCTTAAGTCTCAGTGAATAAAAGTAAAAGTTTAAAAAGAAAAAAAAAATGAAAGAATTCCTCGGACACTGTATCACAGAAATAAACTTTCGGAATTTTTAAAAAAACCTTTTGTAGTAAGGATTAATAATTTGTATTATTTCGATTATTCGGACCACTGTTCTAATCTGGGGTGTTATTTTTATAACGTTTCGGCCGATGTAACCTCTAACCTTCTTCGTCGAACCCGATAACACTAGTCATTAATCAACGCATATTTTGCTGTAAGGAAGCTAAGATGTGATCTTGGATTATTTGAATACGCTGAAAAAAAATATGGTCCATTTTTTCTCACCAGATCGGATTTTTTGTGTACTGAAAATGGAATTATTTCGTTTTTAAAATGTATTTCTTTATAAAATTTGAACTATATAGTTCAAATTTTATAAAAAATACATTTCCATTTTCTTCAAATTAAAGAGATAAAATCTCACTATTTCCTTGTATCTAGTGGTATCAACTCATACCCTGTTTCCAACAATAAACATAATTCATAATTCATAATAGATTATACATCACGATCATGTTTTTTGGAGGAACAATTGTTTTCAGGCGTGAGTTTCAAAGCCAGAAATAACAAAATATTTTTGCCAGAAAGAATCAAATTTGCAGTAGTAAAAATATTCAATAGAGAAAACGATTACGCAAGAAACGTTTTAGTCATAGTTAAGTTTATTCGTTTGGTTTAAAGCAGAGGCGGGCAACCTTTCCAGAGTGAGGGCCAGATGAAACTTTTGGAAGGAGATCGCGGGCCGGAGTGAAAAACGAAATCTCAGAATTACTATATTTTATTTACATGAATAAATTGTACAAAATATGCATTGAACACTACAAATCTGATATTTTTTCTCAAGAGATTTCTGTATGTGATGTTATAAAAGGTGCCGACGAAGAGCCATTTTGGAATCATAAAAAATAATGACGGGGGAAGTAGCAAGTTGATCCAGCATTCGTTTTGACACACCTCACATAAGTTCTTTGTTTTATGCCCTCGTCTCTCGTTTCATCTTTGCCTCTCTCTTTCTTTTTTTCTATTTTTATCTCAGGCCAAGGATTTTAAATTAATAGTTAAAGAAAAATGAAATATACATGCATCATCGCTCGCTGATATTTATACATTTTTATCCCACTGTAAATCTTAATTGAAACCTACATTTACGTCTATGTCAGAAAATGATATGAGTCTTACTGGGAGGTCCGTGGGCCGGATTGCAATAATAAAGCCTAGCAGGGTGGCGGGCCGGGCGCTAAGCCTTCGCGAGCCGGATGTGGCCCGCGGGCCGGAGGTTGCCCGCCCCTGGTTTAAAGCTTTCTTTTTCATGGAACTTTATAGTTGTCAGTTTTGTGGTTTCCGAGAAAATTCTGAACAACATTAAAAAATGATTTCCAAGCAGAAGATTCGATATGAGTCATTGAATTCACGAATGTTGGATCTTTGATCAATGGACTTATCTGAAGTCAATCAAATATCCCAGCTTTAAGCTTTTCGCTGCTTAAGCACCGGCAAAGCTTTTCATATATGGCGACAGCAACTTCCGTCCGAGTGGTTTGATCAG
>OY744541.1:75275587-75305587 GCA_963556195.1 Sepiola atlantica
TTTGTTTGAATATAACCGTACCTTCTCTCTCTCCTCTTTCTTTCTTTCACTCTCTCTCTCTTTCTTTCTCTCTCGTTCTCTTTCGATGGTTTCCACATAGCGTAATGTAATACTCTTCCCTGAAAAGAATTAAGTTCTCTAGGTTATCAGTATCGTACATTTCTAAACAAATGAAACAAAATCATTTGAGCGATATAATTTCCCCCACTCTTAGTAGTGAGTGTGTTAGCTCCGCTGGTAAGACATACAACACCATCGGTCAAAGTTGGAAGTGATCTGGCGTCCAGGGTTCAAATCTCGGGGTTGATACGCTTGCTACGTCTAGTCACCCCGATGAGTCGTGAAACAACGGAACAGATGTCTGTGGATAACTATATCTCTATTTATCAAATCGAGTCGTTAATCACACTGACGGGGAGATTAAAACACCGACTTTCTAATATACTGGGCATTTTTATGCGATCGAGGTCCTAAGATGAACTAATTTTCATATTGCTTTGCAAAAGGACATCTCATTAATTCACTATTCGTTCTTACGATTTCCTGATCATGTTACTATTACACAAAGTTGTATGGGCAGAAAATTAGCATTTTGAGTGAAAAGAGGCTTTCCAGTCTTTTCAGGTCAATTTACTTCAGGGCTTTAGATCTGGTTTTAAACCGTAAAATTTTAAAAAGCTCAAACCCTAAAACACACACACACATATACACACACTCACTCACACAAGCACATACACCGCGGCCAAGCAAACAAGTCAGTAAATATCACACCCACTCCATCAAATTATTATTTCATTACGAAATTAAATTCAACTCAACCCAACAGCAACAAAGTATGTGTACGAGCGGACTTTTTATTTAAGTAAAGTTTTTTTAATTTAATTTTTGGAAACAAGCGACACCAGATATTTCTCAATTACTTTGATGCTTTTTAAATGGGTGTGGAAAGTGATAACGTACGTATAAAGGAAGGGACGGGCGTATTGTTACGTAGACATGATAATGAGAGTGCGAACGTTTAAGAGGAACGGTTTAACAATTATTGTACGGAGGTAATAGACCATCCTCGCGAATGATTAATTTTTAATAAATGTAGCAAACTTGGGCGGGTAAAGTTTTGGTGCTTCTTTACTTTCACGACATGTTAGGCCTCTCTTTTTAAAAAAATAGCTAAAGAAATGTATAAACTTTGTTATGTACTTACGTGGTAGCTCAAAAGAAGAGTGTACACCAAAAATTACGCAAATTCATCCAGTATTTATTAAATAAAAAATTAAGAAAAAGGTTTTATTTATCGGTCGCCATTTTGAGTTTTCCCGAAAACAAAATGTCTACCGATACGTAAAAACGTTTTTTCTTCTTTTTCTTATAATTTAATAAATACTGGATGAATTTGCGTATTTTTTCTGTACAATCTTATTTTCAGCTACCACGTAAGTACATAGCATTCCTTTGTAAATTTTTCCATCTCATTAACCATTATCATAGAGTGTTTTTTAGCCTTGATATTTAGTGATTCATTAGTAAAAAAGACAAGAGTAATGCAGTTTTGAAATTTAATATGGGCGCCAGTATTCGCCACCAGCTTCTATTTTATTTAAATGACACATATATTAACCGTTATCATCGATTTATGGAGAGTAGAAAGTGAACCTTGGGTTTACTTTCGGCAGCCTCGTAACTCCAGCTTATGTGTTAACATTCTATGAATGCTGTTTCTGACAAATGAGAAAAATTGCTATTTTCTGGGTGGGCTGTTTTCAATCCACTCATAGTATTCATCATCGCTCAACTTTCAATTTATCCATCTTATTAACTATGATCCTCGATGTTTTTAGCCTTGATCACTCATTAGTAAAACATACTAGAATTCCTTATAAAATCAGTTGATGCGGTCCCTAGACTGTTTAAAAATTCACTATGGGCGCCAGCATTCGCCACCAGCTTTTCTAGACTTCTTAGAACCGCATCAACTTATCTACATCTCTTTTTCTTTCTTTTTACTGATGAGTCACTACTTATTAAGGCTAAAAACACTCGAGGACAAGGGTTACTAAGATGGTTAAAGAACAAAATAGGTAAAGGGAAAGTTTAGAGGCTGTCACTATTTTGTCCGTTAGTCCTGATATTCCATGAGAGATTGAGAGGTGGAGTGATAGTAGTTTTCTGATTCGGCTATTGTTTTTGTATGGGTTAGGGTTGTGCGATTTTCAATCCTCTCGTAATATTCATCAACATTCAACTATTGATCTACCCATAACTGATGAGTGATTAGTAGAATAAACGAAGAAAAATTATTAAAGTATTTGATCGCAATCATATTTTGGATTCAAGATTCTCTTAACTGCAAATCAGTATTTCCATCGCAACATCGTGTTTAGAATCGCAGTTAGCCGACATTTCCCTGAAAACGTCCCACGTTTATGTAAGCATAACAATCCGTCAAGTAACTGGAATTTAAGCTATAAATTTAAAAGCAAAGTTGAGGGCGGCTAAAAGCAATTTTACAACGAATTTTCAGGCGTGTCGCGATAAAAGAAAAACTGGTTATCAATATGTCATCAAAAACTGATATCAGTATATGTATATATATATATATATATATATATATATATATATATATATATATATATATATATATAATTATTTATTAACTACATACGCTAGCGTTTCAAGCTTATTGCTCTCATCAGTGCAGGAAAGTAATAATTTCAGATGGCCGGGAGGCGCGAACCCGGTTCACAGAGTCAACCTAGAATCTGCAAGCAGTCGCCATATCCACTCGGTCACAGTAAACTGTCACGTTAAGGGAAATTAAGATATATGTGCACCTAGGATGGAGGCTGACAGAAGACTAGTCGAGAGTATTCGACGAACGTATTCAGAACTTCGCTATATAGATGACAGTCTATTTTTAATATCCCCGAGAGTGCTTGACTTTTCATTTTTTAAACGAGCTTATTATAATATTTTTCTAGATAAATATGAAATTATTTATACCCCCCCCCTCCCACAGCGAAACAGTATGTATGTGGATGACTATATAAAGCTCCCTCCCGGGGTAGAGCTTAATTTGTAAGAATATCGTCAACTGCCATTAGCTTTAAGGCATAGCTCATTAGGTAAAACTAATTCGAGCCACGGCAATTGAGATATATCTTACATTCAGTCAGTCTCGCATGATAGGCACTAACTGATGAGCTGTGAAACAGCGAAACAGTCTGTATGTGGATGAATATATATATATATATGTATATATATATATATATATATATATATATATATTATTTTGTTGATGATTTTATTTTATTAATTGCGACAAAATATATTCTGTTTCATTAACAGAATATATTTTGTCGCAATTAATGGAATAAAATCATCAACAAAATAATATATTTTGCTCTGAATTTTCATTGAGCACTCTCATAAACCCGGTTTCAACTTCCTTCGGATTCATACCCCCTGGATATTTGTAACAAGTTAATTATATATATATATATATATATATATATATATATATATATATATATATATATATATATATATATAGATAGATAGATAGATAGATAGATAGATAGATAGATATCGAACTACAGAAACTCAGCTGGTAACAGCATGCATAGTTTTCGCCTCCTCGATCGTGAAGATCAGCAAGCCTCACTTCTCGACTTGTTCATGACAACACTGCCTGCGTTTTATATGACAGGTTCCCACCATAGTCCAATCGGGAATGCTGCTCACCTTTTGATAATGGTTGATATCACGTTAAACTTTTGACCAAAAAGTGAAGCGGCGTTATTTAAAACGTCAAGATATCAACGGTCTGATTGTGAATCCCTCAGAGATCCCATTAGAGATGTTCAGTGGAGTGAAACTTTTTTCTCTCCCCGCTGAACAGTATGTAAATGAGGTAACAGAATGAGTCAAAGAAGGCATAGAAGCAGTTGTCCCCACGCAGAAATTCTATAGTAAGCCCCACCCCCTCCCAAATAGTTCACTTTGACATGTACAGCTGCTATGTCGCATAGGCAGCTAGCATTCCGCCAATTAAACCGCCATAATGAGCTACAAATAAACTAGTATATATAGCATCAAGAAAACAGTGTAATAGTCGCAGCTAAATTGCGGTATACCCAGATGACCAGAAAACACATTGAGTCGCAGAAATTCGGAACTCGAGATTTCTGGAAAATCTATAATAGTGTGGTGAACAATGGCAGTCGATAATTCCCCCACTATCCAACCACCATGGTGTCGCGTGCACGGCAACAGATATGGCTAAACTGTTTGCGCAGCGGTTCGCTTTAAACTCCACCTTGGACTCTATAGATAACTCTTTCTCAAATTTCCTAATACGGACAGAAACTACACTTCCTATGTCCTTGACATCATAAAAAAAAACGTTGATACTTCCAAAGCATGTGGAGATGATCGTATCCCTACTATAGTAATAACAAAAAATTATCTGCGATTATATTTTTGTCAAGTTTTAAGTTGAATAACTTTGGTCGTAACTCCTTTCCATACGTTAAATGTCTATATAAGTAAAGTTGTGTGTATGTGTGTATGTATCGCGGCATCACAGTTTTTTTTTTATATAGCATTCCAGTTATTTCCTAACCGATATCAGTAACGGCAATTGTTAAAGAAAAGGAGCTTCATCTTGGAAGCATTAAATGTAACCATTCTTTTTTTTTGGGGGGGGGACACTATTCCACTACAGACCTGAGGTCATTTTCTAAGGATTCAGCCATTGCCTTGGATATGTGTGCATTTGATTTACCCTCATGTCGAGAATAGAGCGTGGTGTAATCAGAAAATATACCAATCTCGGGCGCGATTGCATCAGGAATGTCGTTTATGAAAATCAGGATTAATAAAGGTACCCGGATCGGCTTCGTAGGGGACACCCGAATTAGATGTCCGGCTACCTAGGACGCCTTAGATCTTTCTTTTAGCAATGAGGAATCTGATTCTATTAAATACTCGGCCAGTAATACTATACGAATTAATTTTCTTGAGAAAACCTTCATGCGAGACCTTGTCAATAAATGTGGAATAAATACATGGAAGATACTGCCAAGTCTGCTGCAAAGAAGGTGGGCATCCTTAACCGTGCTAAACAAACTGTTCGCACCTGACACTATCCTATATCTCTATAAAGCCACCATTCTCCTATTCATGGAGTATTGTTGCCAGATCTGTGCTGGTGCACCAACCATTAGTCTATCACCTTATAGGTCCCATACTGTCTACTAAGTCCAAACACCTATTCCATCGCCGCAATATTGCATTCCTGTGCTTGTTTTACAAGTACTTCAACGAAACGTGTCCCGACAAACTTGCTGCAATTGTGCTACTGTCAACGTAAATACCCGCAATAAACACGGCAAACCGCAAAGTCACACCCCTTCACAATTTAAATGTATGGTGAACAAGCATTTCGCTGCACAACTCCTTACTTAAGAGGCCCCCTATAAATCTGGCCCCTAATTCACAGTAGTCTTTTAATTCTTAGTGGTAGTGTGCCTTGTTTAGGGTGAATTGACGTAAAACATATTTACATATATACTAAGATAACACTTGTCACATGACGAGTATAAATAATACATATGGAATTAGTTTTACATTTTGATGTTTTTCTTTCTTTGAGGGTGTACGGTACGGTTTCAGTGGAATCCGTCTAAATGGTATAGATACAAATAAATATAATGTGCCCACGTTACATACCCTGTTGCCTAGAATACATATTCCATAATTCATAATGATAAGTTCAATAGTTTAGGATTGTACCAAACACATACATATTATGTATGTTCACGCGGGCACCGATACCTTTAGAAATGTATAATTCAAAATTTGATGTAGAGCTATTCTTTTCTCTATTAAATGTTTTGTATCTAACTTATTTTTAAAGTTTTTTGAGCTAGGTTGTGCGTTTAGTTGTGACGGAAATAACGCCAAGTGCCAATACCCATATTACTTAAATACATTAATTGTATGTCTACATCTATATTGTAGTGAATTATTATTTTTTTTTTAATTATTATTTTAAAACTCCTGTCTATATTTATTATATATTTGGCATTACATTTTAGATGTTAACTGTTTAATTGGTTCTTTTAGTTACCCAGTCATGATTAAACTTCCGAAAGGAGCTATTAAATATTTATTATTTTCTATTAAATGGTGCTAATTACCTATTTATAAAATACTATGAGGATTCAAAAGTTCCGTTAATGAAAGTGTATGCCTAAAGTTAATTGTGATTACGTTTTATACTTAACTCGTGTTGTGAGGGAAATAACGTTAACATTAATACCCATATTACCTCCCTACATTAACTATATGCCTATATTTATATTTGAGTGGTTGCATTTTTTTTTCATTTTCATTTTTCATATTCAGCATTTATTTGGCATTATATTTTAGATGCTAATTGTTTTATTGGTTCTTACCTCAGTCACTAAATTATCTTAATTATTGACTTACCATTACTTCACCAATTAGTACAGTTGAAATTTAAAAAAAGTTTTCTGATGTTCTCATAATCTGGCTATTTTACCATCCACTTATCTATAGGCTAGGTATAAGCTATGCCACTTCGGTTATTTTTGCTGTATGTGATCTGATCTATATTTAAACGTTTTATAAGGGGGTATTGCTATTCCGTTATCTGTTGTTAAGTTTTCAATCTTGCTAGTCTCAGTCTTTTCTATAAATACTATTATGGCATGTGTTCTTCAGAATCATGTGATCTATCCCCTGCTTCTTTTGTTCCAACTCGTTTGACTCGTTGGTCTGGTTGTCACCATCAATTCGCTGTTTTTATACCTCATTGTAATACAGCTTCCTATTCCAGTAGCTTCGTTTCCAAGAACAACAGGCTTGTGGAACTGTCTTCCTGCTGACTGTTTTCCTCTTACCTATAACCTTGGTATTTTCAAGACTAAAGCCAATAGGCATAATATGTCTTTGCGATAATCATCTTTCGTGGATTCATGTCTTGTCTGGAGCGATTTTAATTTAAAAAATTTAGAAACTTGATTTAATGCTTAAAATATCACAATTATTCATAGAGGCATTTATTCTTTGTTTTTCTTTCTTTTTTTATAATTAGCAAATAATTATTTTATTGTCACCATTTTTATTTTATAGGAAACAAAATATGTATTTCCGAGAATATTATTGAACCATTAAATTTAAAATAAGTTGATACTTCAAATTAAAAACTTATATATATATATATATATATATACTGGGGAAAATATGACCCATTAGTCCACCCATTGAGCTAGAATCAGAAAAATTGAGTTTGCAAAGCCAGTTAAATATAAAAAAATAAAAAGACAAAATAAAAGTTTAGCTTCATTCTGGTCGTTATATATCTCTCTTTTTCTATTTCTCTCTCCAGCTATGAGTTAACTAGTATTACCGCTGGGACGAGTGTTCTTCTCGTTGCTCTATAAACGAAAAAAGAGAATCTAATCTAATAGGTCCCTCGCTATCCACCAAACTTCAGCCTTTGTCCGTCCCACCGCCGCAATGTTGCATATTTGTGCTTGATTTACAAGAAATTCAATGGAATGTGCTCCGATGAACTTGCTGCGAAAGATGTAACTGTAAACTAATTTTCGAATAAACAAATCGACAGATCAAATGCGGTCGTAATCCAAAATAACAATTCTCTTTGTTCTTGCATTCTGCTCAAGGTCAAATTATTTTGCTAATAATAGAAATGAATAAAATGGGTCAATAAACAACGATCACAATTATGACGTTTGCTACAGTCATTTGATCATTGGGGTCGAATTATTCTGATCTTAAGGGTGTGATAACTTTGCCACATTCAGCGTTCTTCCTCCATCTCTCTCTTTTTATATTTCTCTTAATTCAACAACGCGATCAGAATGAATTATATATATTATGTCTAGATAGAAAAAAAAAACCAGGAAAACAGTAAATGTAAACTCTGTGGACAAAGAGACGAAACAGGAAATCACATAAGTGAATGCAGCAAACAAGCCCAAAATGAATTAATAAACGACTCCTAGAGAAAGGAAGTTCGCATGGAACTGTGCAAACGCTTGCACAGCAAACAAATCCTAACAGACACAATCTGGGGATAATAATGAAAAATGAAAATCATAAAATCCTCTCGGACCTAGAAGTACATACATATAAACTCATCAAAGCAAGGAGACCAAACATGATGTCTAATAACAAGTAAGAAAAACCCGCGAAATTGTAGATTTCGCCGTCCCAGCACATCACAGAGTGAAGATCAAGGAGGCAAAAAATCTTATAGAAAACATAGAAACTTGCCAGAGAGCTGAAAGGGATATGCGGCATAAAAAGTTACTGTAATATAAAACAGATTTTTTCCAGAATGAACAGTAAAATAGACAGGCTTTTAGCTGCAAAATTGGATGCATCTTGTGGTCCACAACAATTCTACGCGGAACTGAAAATAAATACCCTAAAAATTTGTTAGAGACATCTGATGGATCGTTTACAGCGTGAAACTATGATCATAACTGGCTAAAAGGGAACGCAATTTATTAATTATATATAAAAAGAGAGATGAAGAGAGAAATAAACTCTATTGTCTAAGTAAGCAAAACACACACACAGGTATATATATATATATATATATATATATATATATATATATATATATATATATATATATATATATATATATATAAATTTATTTTATACGTACATAAAAGTAATCCATGGACACGTGTTTCTGGCCCACAGCCGTCATCAGCATTGCTAACTTAGACAGGGATCGAACCTTTGATATTGATGTCTATAATCTAGCGTTTTCCATCGAAACAAAGAACGCTGCAATCACTAATAAAAATAATTACATAAAATACATTTAATATTTAAGTGATAAAAATCGTACATATTTCTAGACAGGGCATCTTGGTCCGATGATAAAACGCTGGACTATAGACATCGATATCGAAGGTTCGATCCCTGTCTAAGTTAGCACTGCTGGTGACGAGTGTGAGCCAGAAACACGTGTCCGTGGATTACTTTTATGTACGTATAAAATAAAAAAAATAAAAAAATATATATATTAACGGAAAATACGTTCTATAAAGTTAAGGGCGACTAATACTGCAATTTTCTGCATCTTAATCACTTAGGAAGTGAGCAATCGATGTAGTAGTGAGAAAAAAAAAACAACGAACGTTGCAATCACAAATAAAAATAATTACATAAAAATACATTAAGTATTTAGGTGATAGAAATCGTACATATTTCTAGACAAGGCGTCTTGATCCGATGGTAAAACGCTGGACTATATACATCAATATCAAAGGTTCAATCCATGTTTGATGCGCCAGAAACACGTTTCCGTGGATAACTAATAAATTAAAAATATACGTCCTATAAAGTTAAGGGCGACTAATAATGCAATTTTCTGCATCTTAATCACTTAGACAAAAAAACAACGAATGCTGCAATCACCAATAAAAATAATTACATAATTATATATATATATATATATATATATATATATATATATATATATATATATATATATATATATATATACAAAACAAAATGGGTTGAGCACTCTGATAGTAAGATCGCTGGTGGCTATTAACGATAAGGCATAGCTCTTCAGATAGAGCACTCTCGACTGCTAAAATATGTTTAATATAAGTATCTAGATTTCACTCACTGTGTTAAACTGGGTCTGATAGCGTAAACAGATACGACGCCAGCCTTTTCTAAAAATCAGTCTAGGTTCGATCTCAGCTTGAAGCATGTGCGTGTCTCGCCACATTGAAAAGCTGTGATACAACGAAACAGTCTGTCTGTGGATGACTATATATATGTATATGCATTTATCAACTGAACTATTTCTCTAAGTTTGTCATTGATAGTTTTTAATATGACAAATAGATATTTCATTCTGCTTAGCCAATTTGTCTTTTTTTTATCTTTCCCACCATGTTATTTGCAATAAAATAATGTATTTCGCTTAAGTTTCTTTGAATACATACTTATTCAGACTCACAAAAGAGTTTATACGCCGTCAAACAGATATGGTCAACCCAACCAAAGCAGATGTGTATTTATTTCCTGTATGCGCTACCATACATTGGCTTTGCGCAATACGGAACAACTATTGGCAGTTATTGTATATTGGATGGTTACGTTTGAATTTTGTACTTTTAGATAATTGATTGATGAGACATTTGCTTCGTCTTTGTTAATAGTTCATTTTATTCATCTGGTTATTGCTTTTGTTTAGCACCACCCCGTCTTCCACCAATATCTTCTTCTTCTTCTTCTTCTTCTTTGCGGTGTGGTTGTTTTGTTTTACGGCATATCAGTCCTTTTGGAATTTTTTTAATGCCGAATCCAGTTATTATAGTAAAAGCTTCATGCTTACAGTTCTTAATATCTTCAAATAGATATCTATGGTGTTTCATTTAGTAGTTTTGTTGCCGGCATATCAACTCTTTTTGGGTTATTTAATGCCGAATCCGTTCATTTTGGTAAAAGTTCTTTATATCTTCAAGTATTAATCCATGGTGTTTGATATGTTTGTTTTGTAGAGGAAAATTGTGTTTTTTTGTTTGTTTTTAGCCTTTGCAGAAAATGATTGAGTTTTATAAAGGGAAAGCCAAAAAAAAAAAAACCCAATAAAATCAATGTTTGGTTCATTTTAGGTCAGAAAGCCGATATCTTTAGACAACCTGATCTAGTGGCACCAAAGGGTCTTTGCGGACAATTCTAAGTAAATGGTTCGGTTTTAAATTCTTTACAAATTCCCGAGTTCATCAAAAAGATTCTCGAGTTCGACATGACGCACCTGAAGAAAGTCGGAAGTTACATCGACCGAAACGTTGTGAGAATAGCATCTAAGATGAGAACAGCAGTCTAAATAATCCAAATTATACAAATTATCAATACTCATCTAAAAAAATTCCGAAACATGTATATATGTTAATTTTAATCTTGACAAACGACGAACTCGCAATCAAAAGAACAGTCCTTTCTAACCAAACACAAAACGACAGCCCTGTAAGGCTTGGCTCAAAGGTCTATCGTTTTCTGAAATCCACAGAAAACAAAATCCCAGTTTTCTTTGTGTCACTCAGAAAATATATAGACATCCCTGTCCACTCGAAGTTTATCAGCTGTTAATCTATTGACATAAAATTAACTGAACAGGGTGTCTGTTAACTGAAGTGGATATAACTTCTGCGAGATCTCAAGTGGTCTGCTTTCTCAGTACAAACCCTCGTTTTTAAGGCGTCATTATTTGTTTAAAGAGGCTAACCAAGTTAAATCTTTTATCCATTGCAGGCCTGATGCTTGCAACATGCATCTATGCAGCCCAATCAACATACGTGGCACAAGAAACGCAGAACCTCCTTTTTTGCGCACCTTTGGACATATAGATGGCTGAAGAGACATAACCAGAATATCTTTTCGTCCTGTGAAATCGTCACTAATTAAAGGGACAATGACTATAATACATGACCGAAAAAAGAAGCTGTTAATCACTCCCTGTCCTCTGTAACGTACTGGGATTGCGTAGAGATGAGAGAGTGCGGCAAGCAAAATGGTCAAGCTATGGTAACGCGACATTTTTTTAGTAGGGTGCCATGATTGACAGCCTGTGTTTGAATTTCCTTTCTTTCAGTAGTTAATCATTCTTTTGTCGCTTGCAAGTTGACTTAACTTTGAACACACTTGGATACTAATACCGAAAGAAATCCCCTATTCTAAAATAAAAAGTCAATAATAATTTATACATGTAAAATTAAATTACTGACGTAATTCTATGATTTTTATATGAATAGTGGGAGGTGTGAAAGTTAGGTATGTGTATTTATACATATATATTTAATTTATTATTTAATGTATACATGCGGGATATAACGGTGGCTAAGTGGTTAACGACACGGACTGACAACCTGGGTGTGCCAAGTTCGAATCCAGTTCGTGCCACAGAAGCGCTTTTACTTAGGATGTTAGCAACCTTCACGTGGTCCCTCCTGTAAGTACCCGATTTCTTTCTAGATACGAAATGAATGAATGAATATGAATATTAGTGCGAATACTGGCGGAGCATTTTTTTTCCAACGTATATGGAGAGTGTACGCTCGTTATGGAATTAACACCGTTTTGATTATGAGTAATCTGAAAGGCTAAGGTCGAGCGGTCGCTGTGTTGGGGGACACAGCGACCGCTCGACCTTAGCATTAACAAGAAGTATAATAGATTTTAATGAATATATTATACATAAAAAGTACTACGGTCTTTATTTTATTAAGCATTCGATTTTCAGCTGTGAACTAAAATAAAGGCAACAATTAATTCTCTAACCCTGCAGAGAATTAATGAATAATGCTAGTAAATGTTTGTCCACTCCTCGTTCGAACGCAGCGATTCGAAAGAAATAGGTAACTTCCTTAAAAAAAGGTACGCAGAGTGTCATGGCTACTCCCAACCTTTTGGCTAAGATCAAAGTGTAGTATCTGTTCCGATGGATACTACACTCCAGAAACTGGTATTGTCTTGGCCGTCGGGGCTTGATTTACGCCGGTCTATGGGTCGGTCCTGTGCAGTTCTAGGAGGTCCACTTTCCCAGGTGTTGCCTTCCCTCTTTGGGGAGGAGTAAGTTTATTGCTTACTGCCTGAGGCGCCTCTACCGGGGAATGCCGACGGGGCTGCCCAGGCAATTTTTAATGGCCAGAGTGCTCACTTTCTCGGGCGCTGGCTTTTCAAACCCTACTTTCCCGACCCGACCTTGGGTCACATCTTACTTGTGGGAGTAAGATAAAACTGACCTTGTACCTAACCTTCCTGGAGAGGAAGTAAATAAATACTCCCATAATGTTCCTCGGAAAATTCTACACGTTTATAAAGTGTGTTTAGTTTAGAAAAAACCCACAAAAGGACAATTTACTGTAAAACATGCAAAACTAACAATTTCTTTCGCTTTTGCTCTATTTTAAAATAAAGAAATGTTTTATAATATTGAGGATCAAAGTGTAGTATCTGTTCCGATGGATGCTACACCCCATAGACCGGCATTGTCTTGGCCTTCGGGTCTTCATTTACGCCGGTCTATCGGTTGTGTATGTCCTGTGCCGTTCTATGAGGTGCACCCTCCCAGGCTTTACCTTCTCACCCTTTGAGAAAGGGGTTAGTTTATTGCTAATCGCCTGAGGCGCCCCTACCGGGGAATGCCGACGGGGCTGCCCAGGCAATTTTTAATGGCCGGAGTGCTCAAATTCACGAGCGCTGGTCTTTCAAATCCCACTTTCCCGACCTTGTGTCACATCTTACCTTGTGGGATGAAGATAAATTCTATTGAGAGTTTTGTTGTAAAAGTAGAAATTTACGAACACTGAACACATTTTGGGGATCTAATTACAACGACTACGGACGAGAAACTGATCAAGACTAATGTTACTTTCGTGGTCCCACAACTGCGTCAGGGTCCCCGTCACAAGGCAGGTATTCTACTAGTGTTTTATAATTGAGATAAAAAAAAAACTAAAAAAAAAAAAAACTGACGAAATAAAATCATTGAATCAGAATGAGTCAATTAATAAACACAGCTTCATGTACTGATCACGGTGACCTGTCATTGTTCGTTGTGTCGATGTACGACACAAAGGTCAGCACGTGTTTAAATTCAACACTCTTTCAGATTACTCATAATCTAAACGATACCGGTGTTGATTCCATAACGTGTGTACACCCTCCATCCACGTTGGAAGAAAATTATGCTCCACCAGTATCCGCACTAATATTCATATTCATTCATTCATTCATTTCGTATCTAGAAAGAAATCGGGTACTTACAGGAGGGACCATGTGAAGATTGCTAACATCCTAAGTAAAAGCGCTTCTGTGGAACGAACTGGATTCGAACTTGGCACACCCAGGTTGTCAGTCCGTGTGTCACACCTCCCAATATTCAGATAAGAATCATAGAATTACGTCAGTAATTTAATTTTACATGTATAAATTATTATCGACTTTTTATTTTAGAATGGAGGATTTATTTCCGAATTTATTTCAGAAAGTGGGGGTTGCCTGACTTGCTATTTGCTTTCTCGCCCCCGCCCGAAACTGCAAATCAATGGAATGAGAGCAGTAACGCTGTTTCTGCGCCACTCCTTTATGTGTTCTGGGCCAAACCTTCTCCGACTTCGAATGCAACGTCTAAATCATCTTTATCATAGAAATGGGGTACACTCTCCGTCAAAAATGACGAAAAAAGTATGCTTCGCCAGTGTTTGCACTCGTTATTTATCTAATTATATTATTCAAATTTTCATGTAAAATCATCGAATTTCATTAGTCATATATAAATCTCTATTATCATTTTTGATGACCTAAATAAAAAGAACATCTACAGTTTACTTGTTATTATAAACTTCATTTCAGGCGGCAGAAGTTGTCTTGCTTGCTATTTATTTTCTCGATTCCACTATAAACTTTAAAGGGTTTCGTCCGGTGAAGTAAAAAAAAAAAGAAAGAAGAAAAAAGAAAACGTCTCAAACCGGAAAGTTTGAAAAAAAAAGAAAAAAAACGTATACATCGGTATAGAATAGAAGAAGGGGAAAAAGAACTTGTCTCATTATGGTAATTAAGTGAGGGTTTTATTTCCGAATTTATTTCGAGCAGCATGGGCTGTCTTATTTGTTATTTGATTTATTGCTTCCCCATAACACTTGAAATACTAGCTCGTAGGTGAAAAAAAAAAGAAAGAGAAAAAATATCACCTACTCTCATACTTGTTTAAATTTCTCGTATGGACCAATCATATCTCACTGTGAGTTTTGTTCCTTTTCCCATGTTTGTGCTACTATCGAAATAAAATTTCTCAAATCTTCACTTTTTCTGAAGACGTTCGTTGATACGAACGAAATAGGTCAAATCTCTCGTTTCTTGTTATTCTTCTGTTTTTAAATCTGTTTTCCGTTTGTCTTTTTCACACATACACACACACACACGCACACACACGCACACATACATATATGTATGTATATATATATATATATATATGTGTGTGTGTTTGTATGTGTGTGTGTGTGTATGTATATATATATATATATATATAGAGAGAGAGAGAGATAGATAGATATTGTATTTGCGTGCATGCACGTCCGTTAGGGAGGGCCTGTGGACGAGTGGTTATAGCACTTGTCTTTGGGTTCGATCCCATTCACGGCATGCGAATTTTCGGGTCAGCAGTAAATGGGTACCTGACTAAAACTCAGGGAAGGTTCAAGGCAGCGGAAAGAGAGGGATGAGCTCCGCCTTCCATATGCTGTTCCCTAGACACGGTGATTCTTTAACAAATCACCGCCGCTACGGACATGGGCAGTGTGCGATGTCGGCAACGACACTCGTGCGCGTCCAGGTTATGCGACCTTTACCTTTACCTTTACGTCCGTATATTTTCATTAAATCAATATGTTGCCTTATTTAAGACGTGAGACTGATCACTAGCTATGATATAGCATATACAATGTTTTATCAGAAGCAAATTACTATATGGTAACTGTCAGACATGGTCTGATGGTCACCTGAGCGGGTACGCACACATCACCTGCTTCTATACATTGTACAGATAATGCAACCAGTCTATCCCCCTGCCTCAGTTGTGCCCACGCATTTAAGTGATGCGATAATTGCTTGATTGTTAATCAAGACCTAGATGTATGCATAGCTTTCCTGTTATGAATAAAACTTTACCAAGCTCCGAAAATCATCACTTAACAATGTTTATGCATATGTACACGCGTTTCAAAGAAATCATTTTATTATCATTGTTAAATCAGATTACAATTATTTATTATAACTATTACATCAGCGTAAAACGTGATTATAATATTTAATATCCAAGCATCTTATCACCATCAACTCTACAAGAGAAGTGACGATGATTCAGGAATTAATTGTTTGGTTACTTGTGAGGACGGTTTATTACAGGAATCTTTATTTGTGACCTTGGATTTTAAGACGACCATGTTGTAATGCGCAAGGAAGCAGTCCCAAAGCAAGGTGTTCCACAGATTGGTAGCCCTTTGCAAAGAATCGTGGAAATTTCGCCCGACGCTAGGCACACAGAGAAGGAAAAAACCTTTTTGTTTTTGTGGTGATATCTCAAGTTATTTATCTACCTCCCACACCGGTAAGATGTGGCACAAGGTCGGAAAGTGGGATTTGAAAAGCCAGCGCCCGAGAAGGTGAGCACTCTGGCCTACAAAAAATGTTTGGCCAGCCCCGTCGGCATTCCCCGGTAGGGGCACCTCAGGCAGTAAGCAATAAACTTACTCCTCCCCAAAGAGAGGAGACAAAGTCTGGGAGGGTGCACCTCCTAGAACTTCACAGGACAGACACATAGACCGGCGTTAATCAAGCCCCGGAAGCCAAGACAATACGAGTCTATGGGGTGCAGTATTCATCGGAACAGATACTACACTTTGATCTTGGCCAAAAGAATGGAAGTTGTCAGAAGCTGTGGACGGATGTTTTATAAACTGGGGGGGGGGGGCACGTGTTTAACTTTTAGGTATTTATTATTTATTCATTAAACAAAAAAAAACAATTTGTGAAATACAAACAATGATAGTCAAATAAAATATTGAGAAAGTAAATGGGAAGGCAAATAATAATTAGTTAGTAAAATCGAACCCAACATGAACCGGTTTATTAAATATTGTAAAAGTTAAGAATTATACTTCTCCTCTGTGGGGTATCTCAAAAGTAGCACATCATCCAGTTTTTCATAAACATACACATAATATGTATTTTACTGACCATTAACTTAACAGATGCTCAAATTGTCCACCCACTGAACGGAAACATGCCTAAATTCTCTTTCTAAAACCATCTTTAACTCTTCTGAGGATTATACAAATAGATTTTCTGCGTCCTAAGAATACGATGCACTGATGATTTACTAATCGTTAGCTCCTTGGTTTTATTTACTCCTCCCCAGGAGTTAGGCACAAGGCCAGTTTTATCTTACTCCCACAAGTAAGATGTGACCCAAGATCGGGTCGAGAAAGTGGGGTTTGAAAAGCCAGCGCTCGAGAGGTGAGCACTCTGGCCATTTAAAAATTGCCTGAGCAGCCCCGTCGGCATTCCCCGGTAGGAGCGCCTCAGACAGTAAGCAATAAACTTACTCCTCCCCAAAGAGGGGAGGCAAAGCCTGGGAGGGTGGACCTCCTAGAACTGCACAGGACAGGCGTGCAGTATCCATAGGAACAGATACTACACTTTGATCTTAGCCAAAAGGCCAAGAAGCCCAATTTTCTCCTTACTGATTTCACAAGGCCTTTAGCAACATCCGCCAATACCATGGTGGATTCTTCTCCATCAGTTGCACTCTTTGGTCGGACACATCTCTCAAGGTCAGCAACCGAGGCAGTTTCTTTGAAGCGTTTGATCAAACGGCATACAGTGCTATAGCCCCAAGGTTGTTCTCGTTCAGGATGATTGCGGTTGAATTATTGAGCTACAGAGCGGTATGTCGCCATATCTTTTCCAAAATATAAAAAAAAAAAAATTAGCTCTTTCTTCTGTTAGTTTCTCGTCCATAATCTGAAACAGAATATAATGAAGGACAGTGTATAGTGCACGACTTCTGGGACACCCTGTATATATAATTATTTTTTATAAAATAGTACAGTACTTTCCGTATCCTGAAACCCCCTTCACCCATGCGATTGCAAACAAGACCTACAGAAAGCCATATGTCTCAAGCTTCGACGGACGAACGGACGAACGAACCAAGGCCTGAACATTTTTTAACAAACGCCGTATTCACTGTACACCGCATCGAACAAAAGGCCCCGGTTTAGAATCTCGTTGTGTCTAGCTACACTGATGGGTCGTCGATACAACGAAACACGTGTCTCTGAAAAAAAAAACTATATATATATATATATATATATATATATATATATATATATATATATGGGAAATGAAAAAGGAAAAAACAAAAAGGATGTTTTTTTTATATATTCATCAACGTTTCGTCTTTATTTGTAAGATTTCCTCATGATGATAATTTTTTAAAAAATGTCATGCAAGTACGTGAAAATATTGGGTTGACATGATGGGTTGATTCCATGCTACTGACTTCACTAAGCCCGGACCTCGGGTCTGCGCACCCAGTAATGGCTACTACTTTTTCTCATCATCGGACGACTGGCAATAAACAAACTCCGTATCAAAGAGAAGGTAAGGCCTGGGAGAGTACACATCCTAGAACTAAACAGGAACTGTACTCTTCTAATATTTGATCGACCAAATGATTTCAATTCAATATGCGATCTACCGTGTTGTTTATATTCTAATATGTGATCTATCTATTAACCCTAACCCTAACCCAATAGATGCGACTGGAGACCGCTTGTCAATATTAGGTTAGGGTTAGGGTTAGTTAGTTATGGTTAGGGTTAATCTTCCTTTTCTCGTGTCCATATACAAAGCTATTCAACTCATATAACGTCCAACCAGTGCTTGGTACATTGCTGTCCCTTGCTGTTTAGAGTGCTAGGTCCTTTGCTGTGCAGGGTACATTGAAGGAGGTGCTTCATGGTCTGGGGTTCTGTGCCACAGTCGCATCTGGTTGGGCCACTAAGATACCCCTATCTGGTTAGGGCCTCAATGGAACTGCTGACTCCTGAGTAGAGTCGGTTCAGGCACTTCAATTTTGCCCAGTTGTTATATCCTGGTGGAAGGATTTCAGTGGGGGGTAAGCACAGTCGAGCTGTGTGGGTGATTAGACAGCTTTTCCTTCCACATTTTAAGGCGGCATTCAGATGTTGTCTCTAGTGGAGCAGGTCTGGTCAGGAAACTTATCCGTGATTTTAGTCGACTGGGGGCATGTACATGACCATGTAGTGGGTGCCTCTCATCTGTGGCTTGCCTGCGCCGCTCTATCCTGCTGGCTATCGCTTTTCTGATGACTAGAGGGGTGATATCTGCCAGGGTTTACACGTCGTTGATGTTAGTGGGCTTCCGGTATCCAGTGATACATCTGCAGCTCTCGTTAATAAGGGTTAATGAGTAGATCATATATCGGAATCTAAACAACTCGGTAGATAAAATATTGGATGAGAAACGATTTGGTTGATGAAACATTAAAGAGCTCCACAGGAACATTTCGACAAAAGAAATGCCTGATCACCGACAAGACAGTTCCTAGGTTGCCAGTATGATGCAAATGCCGTATCCTCGGACATGACGAATAGTGGGAAACCAGTGATACTTACTTCCCATCGCGGGAAAGTGTGGCACAAGGCAGAAAGGGTACAAACCGAGAAAATAGTCTAAGCCGCCTCGTCGGCATTCACCGGTAGGGGCGCCTTAAGCAACTGGCAATAAACCAACCCCTTATCAGAGAGAGAAGGTGAGGCCTTGGCGGATGCACCTGATCGAACTGAACAAGTCTATATCTCATTTCAACAAAAGAAAACTTTTCTCACCGGCAAGACCGTTTCTTCTTCATCAGAATAAAGTCCACCTTCCTAGGCTTTACCTTCTCCCCTTTTGAGAAGGGGTTGGTTTATTGCTAATTGCCGGAGGTGCACCTACCGAGGAATGTCGACGGGTCCGCCGAGGCAATTTGTGTTTCGGCCAAAGTGCTCTTCCTCTTACGGCGCTGGTTTAAAAATCCCACTTTCCCGACCCTGTGTCACATCTCACCGTGCAAGGGAGATAAACAAACGTATTCATTAGAATGACGCCAATGACGTTTCTCGGCCTATATCGGCCTAAATAACTTCTCGGCCTATATTAAAGCAGTCGACAACCAGTCATTCTGAATAATAGTGAAAAATCAGCCCACTCAAAGAATACCGTAAATAATTATACACCCCCCCCCCCGGAATAGTTCATTCTAGAGGGGTGTTATTCTCTCTTCCTAACAGTAGTATGCATATAAAATGCAATTTTCTCTTATCGTAACCTAATTAGGTACAATGGGTCATACCATCCTACATCTGTGAACAACTCGACTAGAACATTTGAAAATAAATTACAATGTACGTAAGTATAAATGTATATAAATATTAAGATGTGACATACCACAATAAATCATTCTCTCTGAAATAAATTTACAATTTTGACGTCATCATGAGATGTGTTTTCTTGATAAACAGTTGAATAATGAAGTAGCCAAAAAATAGATAGATCCCTTTCAATTTCTTTATAGACAGTTTGTGTCTTGTTCATGTAAGACACGTACAATTTTCATCGCTGTCCATTCATCTGTGTCTGGCGTTATAAGTAGAGAAGCTAACGTAAGCTAAGTATATTTATTTGCCTCCTTTGCATGAGGTTACGGTTAGATGGTAGATCCACTGGTATAGAGTTTGCCACACGTGAATGAGTACGGTCACAATGACCTGCCCGTACATGAAACAAACAACGTTCTCAGAGTTAATTCTAGACTGATCTGACATTAGGGTCAGATTTGCCGAGGTAGGGTCAAAGGAGCCAGACTCAAAGCGATGTACGGATGATATCATCTGCGGATGTGACGCCACGTGAGACTAGAGCAAAAGAGAATGATTAGATAAAAAAATTAGACTTTTGTGGAAACTTGAAACAAACAGTTGCTAAATATGCCTTAAAACTAAAAAAAAGAATGAGAGTCGATCTGTCTGTCTGTCTGTCTGTCTGTCTGTCTATCAGTCTATCAGTCTGCCTGTCCGTCTATCTATCTATAATTAAGTTAGGGATATAATTGTCTCTTTCCTTCATAATTAAGTGCGGATTATACTGGTAACATTTTGAACATTTTTCGCTAAATAAACCTTCATTCCGAATGTCTGTCCTATCTTTTAGTTCATATCTATACAACGCAATGAAGAACTTATATACGCAGCGTCGAACGCGGGTCCTAGCCACAGAAAAAAACAACAACACAGCCACGACGAGAAAGAAAGAAACAACGAAGAAACTACACGAGAAAGACAAAGGAAGGGGCAACTACGCAACAGATTTCGAAAGCGAGAAAAGAAAAGAAAGTAAAATGGACAACACAGCACATTTTGCGATAACGGGATCGAAGAAGAAAACTAATAGTTAGAGACAAAGTCAGGTAGGATTAAAAAAAAACAAGCGAACTAGGTAAAGTGCATTTTGGTCTACAACAACTACCTGAGCAGCCTCGTCGACATAACCAAGCGATTATCAATAAAATCTCTCTCGTATTTGAGGATTCTTGATAAGGTGCAGAAACGTATCTGTAATTTGATTGGCCGTACCGTTTCTTATTCTCTGCGCCCACTCTTACAGACGAGATGCTGCTAGTCTCAATCTTCTTTTCTATAAATACTATTATGGCATGTTTTTTTTCTCAGAATTGTGTGATCTATTCCCTGCTTCTTTTTTCCCAGCTCGGTTGGACTCGTTGGTCTAGTGGTCTCCATAAATTCGCTGTTTTGATCCCTCATTGTAATACAGCTCCATATTTCAGTAGCTTCAGGATTGTGGAACTCTCTTCCTCATGACTGTTTCCGTCTTATCTATAGCCTTGGTCTTTTCAAGACTAAGACCAATAGGCATCTCCTCTCTTTGCGATAATAATACTTGTTCTCGTTAGGTCCTTACATCAAGAGGCTTCATGCCTTGTCTGGAGCGATTTCTATAAAAAATGACCTCTTCTCAGAGAGAAAGTAAAGCGTGGGAAGGTGGACTCCCTAGGACTGAAATGTAAGATAATTAGCTTTCGTAAAAATAATCTCTTAATTTAAACGTAACATTTAAGTGGAATTTTCCACTCTCTGGTTAAATTTTAACTTTAGGTGGAAAATACCGTTTTTTAACATTATTTTCACACCTGCAAATGAATATTGCTACAAATATAACGCAATGTTCACTGGGAAAGGGTTAGGAATGGTGGTGATAATAATAATGATAATACGTAATAGCTGTTGCGTTTATGAGAACAGGGGTTGCAAAGGTTGACGATAGAATTCTTTGAGAGCACATGAGTAAGGCTGATATTGAAGACTCAAAAAACACAAAAGGAATTTCATCGCTTACTTTATTTAATGTTACAATATCGACACCACCGTTTTCTCGCACTCTTCTATTTTATCTACCATCGGGACCCTGAAAGCCAACCGTCCAATGAGAGCGAGCTCTGCGGACTTTCTCATATCCAGTGACCAAATCTATCGATCCAATTCATGTTGTCGTTCATGCTATTCCTAAACTAAAACACAAATTACAATTAATTGTGATTTGTTTTAAATAAATATTTATTTTAATTCAACTAAGTTTCGGCTTTAAAAGCCTTCTTCAGGAAATAGTGACATTTTAAATTTATTTTCGTGACATGACATAACTAGAAAATCCGTGTGGTCTTGCAACGGTGATGTTTTTTTTTAAATGTCTTCGTCATAAGTGAAGCGTGAACGCGCGAACATGTATTAGAAGTTGGTCCTCTTTTTGAACGCGTTGATACAACTTCTAATACAAATACAAATAACAATTGTTTACTTTTTAAATCAACCGACAACTCACAATATTGTCAACACATATTATAACGCATTCTTCACAACATTCCAAACTTAACCTAGATTCTTTTTCAGCATACTTTACATAACCTCGGTTGCACAACCATCACAATTTATCATTATTATCACAGTTAGTATCACTACCACTTTCCCAACCTGAGATCCATTTCCTGGGTTCCCATGTGAAAGAACTCGTCTAACTAAAACTATTTCTCTCTCTCTCTCCCTCTCTGTCTATCTCTCTCTGTCCCCAAAAACTAAACGGAACTCCCATGAAAATAGTTTCTTTCCCTAGAACATCCCATCTGTCGAACAAGATATTACGAGTCTGCTTCCCAACCAACTACAACATGGTCGTCTTCAAGTGTAATATAAACACATACTTGTTGAGCCGTCCTCTTGGATAATCAATTCCTCATAAATAACCTTCTGACTATTCCGCACATTGTATTCAATTCTTTTGTGGTCGCGTTCATCGTTCAACTGCCAATATTTTTAACTCTCATCTTCAAGTGTCCCCCGGGCCTGGATAAGCAGTGACACATTAGTAATAAAAATCCCACAACATCACGATACACTTGAGCTATGTAACAGGCTGACATCTTTTAGAAAAAAACACTAAAACTGTAAGTAAAGATGGTATACGTTCTCACGTGATAGATTCTTTAGATCGTTGTTTTCAATAACTATGACAACTATTTCAACTTCTGATGCATGAAAGAGAAAGAGAGAGAGACAACCGATCTCTTTTTAAATAAACAGGACATGATCATATACAGATTCTTTAGAGTGCTGTTTTCATTACAATTACAATTATTCGAACTTCTGATGCAAAGAAAGAGAAAGAAAAAGAGAGAGAGAGCCGACCGCTACGCTTCTCTTATTAAATAAACTTTTTTGAAATCAACATCGGCGTCCGAGTTGTTTTGTATCGACAGACAAGCACCAAATTGGGTTCACAACGACACAGTGTATAATAGTTTTTATATAAGCGAAAATATAACATGTTCAGATCAAATATAACTCAGGGTCTCTTTATGTGCAGCTTACTAAAGAATCCAACTGAAAAAAAAACCCCAGAGAATATTACATAATAATATGTTTATGCTATGTTTTTATTTATCTACCTCCCACAAGGTAAGATGTGACACAAGGTCGGGAAAGTGGGATTAGATAAGCCAGCGCTCGAGAGGTGAGCACTCTGGCCATTTAAAAATTGCCTGGGCAGCCTCGTCGGCATTCCCCGGTAGGGGCGCCTCAGACAGTAAGCAATAAACTTACTCCTCCCCAAAGAAGGGAGGCAAAATGTTCATGCTTGGAAAGAGAAAATTTATTCAGTACTTCACTACATTTGAAGGATCTCGCACACTCATTTTTAATAGAAATCATTGCTAACCAGGATAACCTATCATCTCTCATTGTAGAAAGCAGATACAAGTTTATTAGTTGTTTTTTTTAAATTTTACTTTTATGGAAGTAATTTTTTTAAAATTCCATCTGATGAAGCTGTAATGTCGAACGTAAAACTAAAACTAAACAGGTATTTGTTTATATTAGACTTGAAGACGACAATACTGAAGTCGGTTGGGAAACAGACTTGTGGAATCTTTTTTCACAGATGGGATGTACTAGGAAATAAACTTTGTTCATGGAAATTTCGTTTGTTTTTGTAAAAGGGAGATAAAGTAAAGTGATTTGCTGAGGTTGTAGCTAGACGAGTTCTTGCTGTGAATGTTTTATGGAGAGGGGGCAGGAATTGGAGCTCAGTCGAGCACCTACAATGAACATGTAAAGATAGAGTAGAGAGAGACTAGCTAGATCTCTTCTGTGTTAAAGAGGCTGTAGGGACGACAATAGATCATCCACCCCACTAGATGGCGAAGTTGATTTTATACTATGTCAAGACAAGGAATTATTTGGGGGATCTGATGAAGTCACATCAAATAAACCGGCTGTGGAAGACATTTTAAAAGGGACGCAGAAACTAATAATAGACGTTAACACGAAAATCGCATTTAATCTTCTTTGATGCAACAGGATTATAAAAATGTATAAAACATTCAAACAATGATCAAAGGACAAGACGCACCGCTTTATAGATGTAGCGTAGAAACGGGAGATATTAAAAAAAAAAAACATCGTACCAAAACACCATTTAAATCGATATATCAGGTTTTTCTTCTTTAGGATGAAATACCTAGCAACTGTGCAAAAAATGATAGACGCCAGGACATCAAAGGAATATATATATATATATATATATATATATATATATATATATATATATATATTATATATATATATATATAATATATATATATTATATATATATATAATATGAATATATATATATATATATATATATATATATATATATATATATATTATATATATATATATATATAATATATATATATTATATATATATATAATATATATATATTATATATATATATTATATATAATATATATTATATATATATTATATATATATATATAATATATATATATTATATATATATATTATATAATATATATATATATATATATATATATATATATATATATATATATATATATATATATATATATATATGTATATATTAAATTCCCGAAACAGTTTTTCATGGTAAACAACTGATGATCCCTTAAATAATGTTAGAAGCAAACTAATATAATAACTGTAAAAGTTAAATTGACTTACATGAGTGATTTTCCACTGAACGACTTGGGACTTTAGTTGTTTTTTTTTGTTTGTTTTTTTAAAATATATTTTTAATGGTTGAGAAACTTCCAAGACTATATATATATATATATAGTAAGCTATGAAAATATATTAATGGCAATTTAGCTACACAGAGGCTCCCGCGTTTCATCTCCGGGGAGGAATCTTCAGGCTGAAGCCTCTGTGTAGCTTAATTGCCATGAATATATTTTCATAGCTTACTACCTAGCTCTACTTACGTATTGAGCACTGTTGAAGTAAATACTGAAAATTGATACATAAAAATATATCTCCTTATAAAATTATATGTGGATACATGAAATAATAATAATAATAATAATATATATATATATATATATATATATATATATATATATATATATATATATATATATATATATCAGTCTTTAACAATTAATACATAATAATAATAATAATAATAATAATAATGGAAATAAAAATAAATAAATGAATAAAGATATGTATCTATTAATCTCTTTCTCTCTCTCTCTCTCTCTCTCTCTCTCTCTATCTATATATATATATATATATATATATATATATATATATATATATATATATATATATATATATATATATATATATATATATATATATATATATATATGTGTGTGTGTAAATTAATACATATATAACTAATAATAAAACAATAAATACGGCTCTTAGTAACAATAAGACACAGCCTCCTGAAGACAATCGAGAGACCGAAAGCGGTAGAGGAATGGCCCACGATACAACGTTAGGTGCCATACTCCACCGGTTAACACCAGAAAACTGAAGCATCTCTCGCCGCGTCGAGAAATTGACAAGAAAGATAGCGAAGAGAGAGAACTCCATGTTCTGCCGAAATATATATATATATATATATATATATATATATATATATATATATATATATATATAAAAGAAAGAATAAAGTGAGAAATAAATAAAAAAGCAAAAAGTACTGAAAAGTCCTTAATACATGGATTTTCAAAGAAAATCTTCTCGCCAGAGGTCTATTACCGCAATGACATCACCGCGAGTAAACAAATTCGCTTTGAAAATAAATAAAAAATATATAAAACAATTTTTAAAATGTTTATTTTGTATTATTAATGCTCTATCCAATATATTGAGCTTTGTCTTTATCCTGATAGTTCACTAATTAAAGATATTATTTCTCTCTCTCTCTCTCTCTCTCTCTCTCTTTATATATATATATATATATATATATATATATATATATATATATATATATATATATATGCGTGTGTGTGTGTGTAACAGAAGATCAGAACAGCATTAGTACCGTCGGTTTCAAATCAATAAGTGATCAACAAATGACTGTCCATTGTTGACTCTCCTCAGCCATTGTTGTTGATTTTCTTTGGAAAATTACGAATCACGCGGTGGGGTCACTTATGCGAGATGTTATTTTTTCGGCTTGATTTTTTTCTTTATGAGGGGCCAGTCTAGCAGATTTTTCGGAATAATGTTGAAGTCATAATTTTCTTTTCGCTCAATAAAGTTAATAAATATTTCAAAAATTATTATTATATCATTTAATAATAATTTACACCCGAACCGCATGACTTGCTTTGGATATAAATTATTATAGAATTATATGAAAATAATTTTAGAAAAATAAATGTATTTGTATAAGCTTTATTTAATGCTAAGAATTGGACTTGTTTTTTTTTGTAATTGAAACTCGATCCTGCTGGGAAACAATTTAATCTATATAAATTTAATTTATATTGATATAATCTCTCATCTATATAATAAAGTCAAGTCAATTTTTCATCGATTTCATTATAAATATATATATATACTCAATATATATATATATATATACTCAATATATATGTATATATATACTCAATATATATATATATACTCAATATATATATACTCAATATATATATATATATATATATATATATATATATAAATACCCAATATATATATATATATATATGTATATATATACTCAATATATATGTATATATATATACTCAATATATATATATATATATATACTCAATATATATATATATATATATATATATATATATATATATATATATATATATATATATATATATATATATATATATATATATATATATATATATATACTCACTGACGATTCCCCCCAGGGATGAAACACGGGAGCCTCTGTGTAGCTTGATTGCCATATATATTTTCATTGCTTACTATATATACTCACTATATGTTACTACATTCCAATGACCAGTTTGAGTCTGTTAGAAATTATAAACACAAGTGATATACAGCATTCTACTATGGTCACGATTTATGCGAAGCATTGATGCGTGTTTTCGGAAAATATGCGTCCGTTTCGTTTGCTTTTAGTAAGTTCTATATTTTTCCGGCTTGTCTGCCGCTCCTAAAATAATCATACATACAGCGAGTCGGAGTAATTTTCACTCACACGCTTACATCTACTTCCACTTACACCACCTTACGCCGATAAGTATTCTTCATAGAATATTTTCGCCATCATTATTTCGTTTATCCAGTTTTTGCTATTATCTTTTACCTATTATAGATTTACTAATTAAAGTATTCGATGCGTAAAAAACCTGTGGAATCTCGTCTAACATTGTATTGAATCTTTTGGAATCTCGTGGAATCTTAGAGAACCTGCCGGAATTGTTCGAAATTTTCTTTGAATTATCTCGAATCGTTCTGAATCACCAGGAATCATCTGGATTCATTCGGAATCTTTCGGAATAACTCCGAATCTCAAAATCGGTATTTTTAGATCTTATTGAAAAAAAAAGTGAATTTCCTTTGATTACAAAATCATTATCGAACGTATTGGTCTTATATTAAAAAAAATGGAGTTAACTTGTGGAACTCAGAGAGTTTAAGAGAACCCGTATGACTATGTTACCGCTCGAGAATTCAGAGACACGACCTTTTTTTCCTGGTCGGACAGTAGTGATCTAAGGCTAAACAGTGGCAGCGTCTTAGTCCACGCTTAGAAAATTGATATTCGATTAAACAGCGCATCTTGTGTATTCCACCACCATCTGGTGAAACGTAATGTTACCTAAGATCAAAGTGTAGTATCTGTTCCGATTGATACTGCACACCATAGACTGGTATTGTCTTGGCCTTCGGGGCTTGATTTACGCCTGTCTATGGGTCTGTCCTGTGCAGTTCTAGGAGGTCCATCCTCCCAGGCTTCGCCTCCCCTCTTTGGGGAGGAGTAAGTTTATTGCTTACTGCCTGAGGCGCCCCTACCGGGGAATGCCGACGGGGCTGCCTAGGCAATTTTTAAACCCCACTTTCCCGACCCGACCTTGGGTCACATCTTACTTGTGGGAGTAAGATAAAAACTGGTTTTGTGCCTAACTCCTAGAGAGGAGTAAATCAATACAGGGGAATCAGGCCTTTCACGCACACGCATATATACGCCCTCACACTTATACAAAATAGCGAATATAAACAATCTTATTTTTGTTTTTCATTTTCTATGGATTTTTGGTTCACTGCATCGTTTTTTTTTAACTCGACCATGACCTCTATTTGGATTGACGCTCTCTTCGTTTTCATTTAATATATCGTTGTTTTGTATAAGTAATTGCCACGGGTCAGTTCCGAAACTTTTGTATAAGTAATTGCCACGGGTCAGTTCCGAAACACTATAGCCCAAAATGACATTCTCCAAAGTAGGTCACATATCTTTCATTGAGAACGCAACAGAACAGACATTTAACGTTGTGCCATAAGACTTTAAAAAAAATGATTGCGATCTAACGATACTTGATGCTCACATAACCTCCGGGGTTAGGGTTCATACCAAAATCAGATCAGCAGTCTAGGCCATTGTTGAGGTGTCTTGTTCTCTATCTGGCTGAGATATGGCCCTGTGCAGTTCTAGGATGGTCACTCTGCAAATCTTTGCCTTTTCGCCTTTTGAAAATGGGTTAGTTTCTTGCTAATGACATGCGGCGCTCGTACCGGGGAATGCCGACCGGGCTGCCCAGGCATTTTACTCAATTATTCAAACATAACTGCCATCCCTCTATATTTAAGACAAATTCTAGTTAATAACACTAAAATTATACATTCGAAACCAATTTAAAAAAAATTTAAATATTGGAAGCAATCTACATAAAAACACAACAACCTAAAATTAACATCACATATGAAAACAATGGTAACATTTTAGAATGCTTAACGTAATGCGATTTTGTTCTGTGACGCCATCCAGCGTTGCTGAATTTAAATCGTCAACGATTTCCTGGAACAATGCGAAAAACGTTTTCTGCGCGTTTCTCCGTCGTCTTTTAAAAAAAATTCTCTTCTTTCTCCAGCTTTTTTTGTTTATTTGCTATGTTATGATTCGACGAAGAATTGAAAACGTTCGTGAAACGTATAGAACATTTATTAATTTATTTAATACAAAAAAGACCATCAGAATAAATAAAAAAAATAAAAAAAGGTATAATCAAACAGACGAATTCCGTTATTTTTTAACAATGTTTGTATATAAATATATATAGTATAACTTTTTATTTATACAAACATTATTGGTTACATATGTGCATACATGTTTCGGTTGTACTCTTCACAGAGAGTCAACCTCTTCAGACCAAAGAAGACAGAGAAGACTTCTCTGTCTTCTTTGGTCTGAATACGTTGACTCTATGTGAAGAGTACAACCGAAAAATGTATGCACATATGTAACCAATA
>OY744541.1:75310587-75350587 GCA_963556195.1 Sepiola atlantica
AAATGTAATCGACTTGTTTTATCTGTTTTTCGCAGCGGTGACAGGGTAAATTAATCCACCGTGTAAATATTAATTTGTTTTCTGATTTTTGCGGATTTCTTGTTTTTTGTGGGGATGGAAGAGGGGGCGGATTATTTTGCAAACAAATATAAATTTAATATTGAAATATTGAAATATTAATTTGTTTTCCGATAACTACTCTCCTTTCTCGGTTCGTTCAGATGATTTTTTTTCTTAAAGAGGGGGGGGGGATAAAGGGACGTTGCCAACTGGACAGGGTTAGGGTTAAGAGGGTTAGGGTTAGGGTAAGGGTTAGGGTTAAAGGGGGTAGGGTTAAGGTTAAAGTTAAAAGGGGGTTAGGGTTAAGAAGTTAGGGTTAGGGTTAGGGTTAGAGTTAAAGGGGGGTTAGGGTTAGGTTTAGGGTTAGTGTTAGGTTTAGAGTTAAAAGGGGGTTAGGGTTAAGGTTAGGGTTAGAGTTAAGGGGGTTAGGGTTAGGGTTAGGGGTAGGTTTGAGTTAAAAGGGGATTAGTGTTAGGGTTAGAGTTAAAGGGGGGTTAGGGTTAGGGTTAGGGTTAGGGTTATGGTTAGAGTTAGGGTTAGGGTTATGGTTAGGGTTATGGTTAGTGTTAGGGTTAGAGTTAGGGTTAGGGTTATGGTTAGTGTTAAGGTTAGAGTTAGGGTTAGGGTTATGGTTAGGGTTATGGTTAGTGTTAGGGTTAGAGTTAGTGTTAGGGTTAGAGTTAGTGTTAAGGTTAGAGTTAGGGTTAGGGTTATGGTTAGGGTTATGGTTAGGGTTAGGGTTAGTGTTAGGGTTAGAGTTAGGGTTAGGGTTATGGTTAGGGTTATGGTTAGTGTTAGGGTTAGAGTTAGGGTTAGGGTTAGGGTTATGGTTAGGGTTAGGGTTAGGGTTAGAGTTAGGGTTAGGGTTATGGTTAGGGTTAGGGTTAGAGTTAGGGTTAGGGTTATGGTTAGGGTTAGGGGTAGGTTTGAGTTAATAGGGGATTAGTGTTAGGGTTAGAGTTAAAGGGGGGTATATTTAATTTTGTAAGAAACAAGTAAAAAAATCAAACGGTGTTTATCAAAAATCAAATTGAAAAATATTAGAAATTAAACATCATGATGAAGCAACTAATATAGAATATGGCCGTTATTTATACGATGGCGTTTGACGAGGGGAATTTGCCATCGGACTTAGGGTTAGTGGTAGTGTTAAGCGAAGGTACGTTTTGTTTTGTAAGATATAATTAATACAATCAGACGGTATTTATTTAAAATGAACTTCAAATATATTACATCATAATAATAGGATATCCAATATAGAATATTAATCCCACCAAATCAAATTAATATTTGCAAAATAAAAATGATAAAAAAAATATACATCCACAAAAATCAGAACACAAATTGGTTAATGATGAGTTCGAAGATGCAAACAATGCGATAAAAAATTGGGTATAGGCGATAAAAAATAGTTTTATGTTGTTGTTTTAAAAAATATATATTATTAAATGAATAACCATTTCGATTTAATATCTATTTTGTACAACGCGTGTAATCTAAATAAATAACACGTTTGAAATCTTTAAATATGCTACAAGAAGCGTTATTTTCACAAAATGGAGTCTTAAGGGATGCCACCATGTTTTTTTTTTTTTTTTATCGCTTAAGACGAAAAATATATTAAAAAGTTTATTTTTTCCTTATTGCTGCATAATACAGGACCGGCGGGACAGTTATAAAAGTGTGTGTGTGTGGGGGGGGGGCTCTCCTAAAAACACATGCATATATAACTTCATTATTGATGACCGTAAAGTGTGTGTGGGGGGGGGAGTCAAAATCCCCCCCCCCCGTGCCGCCGTCCATGTAATACTAAATTGATTTAAACTCCGAAACATTCTTAATGTCATAATCTCTCTCTCTCTCTCTCTCTCTCTCTCTCTCTATATATATATATATATATATATATATATATATACGAGACCTATCTAAAATGTATCCGACCTTAGGCCAGAAAAAATATTTCAAACAGGTGACGGGGTTGGGACCCTAATCCCTTTCAAAGTACACCCTTTGTGGTTGCACACACTGAGCCCACCGATCCATCCACTGCCGGAAACTCCTCTGGAAGTCTTCTTTTGGAATGGTGTTTATCTCCGCCGTCGCGTCCCCCATTATCTCTTCTCTAGTCTCAAAACGGGGACATTTCAGTGTCGTCTTCAAATTTCGAAACAACCAGAAGTCGCAAGGAGCCATGTCTGGAGAGTAGGAAGATTGGTGAACGACTGGAATTCCATGTTTGGCCATGAAATGTTGGATCAATTGGGATGAATGTGTGTGTTGCAGTTGCCAATTTTTTGCCGTCGACATGTCTGTTTTTTTAGGTGCGCAAAACTGCGTCACGGAGACGCCGTAGAACATCTTGATAGTACTCCTTTGTCACTGTTTGTCCTTCCGGTGCGTATTCGTGATGTACAATTCCACGGATATCAAAGAAGACAGTCAGCATCAGCTGTCGCGCATTGCCAACATCCTAAGTGAAAATGTTTCTATAGAACGAACTGGATTCGAACTTGCACACCCAGGTTGTCACTCCGTGTCGTTAACCACTTAGCCACCGTTACATCCCACATGTATACATTAAATAATAAATTAAATATATATATATAAATACACATACCTAACTTTACACACACACACACACACACACACACACCCACACACACCCACACACACACATACATATATATATATATATATATATATATATATATATATATATATATATATATATATACTAATGATAATAGAATTACCGATAAGTGAAACATCGTAAAGTGATCTATCTCGATAAAGTAAAGCTCAATACGTTGAGTAGAGCAATCAATTTTAAAGAAAGAAAGATGAAAATAAATAATTGCATAAAATTACATAAAATTACATAAAGTTACATAAAATTAATACAAATTTTATTACATCGAAAGTTCAGATGCAAGGAGTTACATTAATCCTTAAACCATGTTTTTTCAAAGATAAAACTCTTCTCGTCAGAGGATAAACTTTGGTAATGTGGTATTTATAATAAATAAATATTACCTAGTTCCATTTCACTTTGAAAAATTGAAGAATAAAACTAGAAAGGTTCGGGATAAAGAAATAAATGGCCTAATTTTTTTGTGAATATTTTAAATATTTAACTTATTTGATTAACTGTTAAATTGCTGTTTCTAAGGTATTTTCTCTGCCATACCTTTTTAAGCTGACTGATGGAAAAATATGTGGTTACATGGTAAGAGGTTTTGTCTCCAGTATTGTCTGAATATATGTTTTTTTTTTTTCAGATAATACTGGAACCTGATGTTTTATTGAGGGTCTTCTGTATGTGATGTTATAAAGGGTGCCGACGAAGGCCGCTTTGGAGTCTTCAGAACGTTAATACTGAATAAAAAATTTCTAAATTGTCTGGGAAACGATCGTACGCCATATAATTGGTTGGTTTTGAATTCTTGTAACAATGTTCAAATTTTGTTGATCTGAACTCTCTCTCTCTCTCTCTCTCTCTCTCTCTCTCTCTCTCTATATATATATATATATATATATATATATATATATATATATATATATATATATATATGTTTTGAAGTACAAAAGAATTTGTCAGATCGCTAAATACCTTTGGGGAACTTTGAACCCCCTCCCTTCGTTTTTTTTCTCCCCCTAACGTAGTGCCTTTTAATCGTTTTTTTTTTACGAAATCATTAAATTCACTTCTTTTAATCGGTCCATCGTTCATTTTGGCACATTCAATTCCTCGTATGCTCTCTCTTTCGACGATATTATTGATTAAAAAAATTTTGGATTTTCTCCTGACGAGATGATAGTCATAAGGGCCTTTGAGAGATTTCCGCGCATCCTTTTTAAATGCATATATATATATATATATATATGCACCCCCCCCCACACACACACATATATATATATATATATATATATATATATATATATATATATATATATATATATATATATATATATATATATGCAAACATTGTTAAGAATAACATTAAAAATTATTATGGGAGTTACATTCTCCCATAATAATGATAAAGCTAATAGCTACATTGGTTTTACAACCACTACCCTACCCCGCTGCCTCCCCATGCATCTTGTAAACTCTAGCTCGATTTATCAACATCTACAAAAACATCTGCCCTCCCTCTGATATAAGACAAACTCTACTTAATAACACTAAAATAATACATTCCGAAACCAATTTAAAAAAAATAAAAATACTGGAAGCTATCTACATAAAAACACAACAACCTACAAATTAATAACAACACATATGAAACCAGTGGTAACATTTTAGAATGCTTAACGTAATGCGATTTTGTTCTGTGATGCCACTCCGACGTCGCTGAATTTAAATCGTCAATAACTTCCTGAAAGAATGCGAAAAATGTTCTCTGCACGTTTCTCCACCGTCGTTTTTAAAATTCTCTTCTTTCTCCAGCTTTTTTGTTCATTTGGTTTTTACACTTGAAAATGATTCGACGAAGAATCGAAAACGTTCGTGAAAACTATAGAGTCATTTAGTATTATTTAAAAAAAAAAAAAAACATCAGAAAAATTGAAAAAAATGAAAAAGGTAAAATTAAACAGACTAATTATGTTTGCATATATGAGAAAATGCTGACTAAATACACACAGTATATATGTATGTATATATATATATATATATATATATATATATATATATATATATATATATACATATATATATATATATATATATATATATATATATATATATATACATACCTAATTTTATATATATATATATATATATATATATATATATATATATATATATATATATATATAGGATCAAATATAAACCAAAGTAAAAACGTTTAGTAGATGGAACCTATTGTGAAGAGGATTAGCTCAATATACGAGATAGAAGAAAAAAGAGTGATAAATATGCGACGATTGTCCAAATTTATTTCAAATTTCAATTGTTCAATGCAAGGTGTATTCAGTAATAAACTAGTGTTTATTATTCTTTCCTTAAGCCAAGGCTTTTCAAAGATCTAAATCTTATCATCAGAGGAGAAATACAGATGGATAAGTTGGCTTTCGAAAAAACCAAAGTTCAAATATTTGAAAAATATTAAAATTATTATTAAAAGAATTTTTGTTAAAAGAACGCAGTGAATGAAAAGAAAAATTCCGTGAAAAATATATGCAGATATGTATATATATATATATATATATATATATATATATATATATATATATATATATATATATATATTGTGCGTGTATTTAGGCAGCATTCTTTAATTTATGCAAACATTGTTAAAAATAACAAAATTCGTCTGTTTAATTATGCCTTTTTTTATTTAAAAAAATTTTCTGACGGCTTTTTTTTGGGTTAAAAAAACAAAAAAGTTTGGTTTTGTAATTCTCCAGTTTTTTTGTTCATTTGCTTTTGACACCTGAGGATGATTCGACGAAAAATTGAAAACGTTCGTGAAACCTGTGAAACGTATGGAACATTTATTAATGTTTTTTTTTTTATTTTAATACAAAAAAGACCATCAGAAAAATAAGGAAAAAAAAATGGTATAATTAAACAGACGAATTCTGTTATTTATAAAAATGCTTGCATATATATATATATATATATATATATATATATATATATATATATATATATATATATATATATATATATATATATATATCAGGTTGTATATGAAAATAAATCAAATAAAGTGCTCGATCATATAAGAGAGCTAATATAATTTATTTAGATACTGTATATTACACATTTCAGCAATGTACCGCGGTTTCATCCAAAAGGGCAGATTTAGATATCTTTAGTAAATCTCTGTGCCTAGTGGAATCATCGGCAAGCTGAAATAATTGTAGTCATGTCCCGATATCGGGACATGACTACAATCATTTCTAAATCTGCCCTTTTGGATGAAACCGCGGTACATTGCTGAAATATGTAATATACAGTATCTAAATAGATTATATATATATATATATATATATATATATATATATATATATATATATATATATATATATATATATATATATATATGCGTTTGACTTTCCAGGATTGAAATTCATTTAATGATAGTTGGTGTTATCTAGCACAAACCTTTCGATAAACATTCATAATTATTTATCGGCCAATCCTTGTTCAAAAATTGCCATCAACAATGTCACTTCATTATAAAAACCTCGTTAATTGCGTGTCTGTTCCACTTACTGCGATTTGCAATAACAGAAGACTTTGGTTGGTATAAGACCTACGCTATCACCACTGACCTGCGCCCACCGTTGCAGTCTTCAGCATAACAGATAGACGGTCTTATTATAGAAGTTGCTTGGAAACGAATTCTTTTCATAGTCAAGCGCAATCTATTCCCTTTCTCTCTCTATCCCTCCCCTCTCTCTCTCTCTCTCTCCATATATTACAAAAGATGAAAACATCAGTACCGTCGGTTTCAACTTTAAACAAAAGAGACCTATACTTGGTCTCCTTTACCGGACTCTCTTCAGCCTCTGTTTTTTTTTTAAACTGAGTTCACTCCAAACAAGGCAAGTTGCCACTGTAGACGTAAGGGGCTTACTGAGAATTAGGGTGAAATTTTAGGGATCATCCTAAATTGGGAGCTGTGCAGCTAGATGTTTGTTCACATTAGTTTTTAATTTCTGCATGTCGGTACAGTAGGGGAAACCGGGAGCAGGGAGGGAGTTCCAAAGATCGGTAGCTCGAGGAAATAAGCTATTGGAGTAGAAGGCTCTCCGGCATCCGGGGACCTCCACAGTGAATGGATGAGATCTATCTTATTGTCGGGTTGGTTGAGTATATTTATGTCGAGGGAGACACAAGATCAACAAGTTCATCGGAGCACATTTCATTGAAATACTTGTAAAACAAGCACAAGGATGCAACATTGCGGCGACGGGACAGAGGTTGGAGAATGGTGAATAGTGAGGGACCTATCAGATTAGAGACTTTTTTTAGGACCTTGTCTAAGAGGGAGAGACTAGTGGATGGTGCACCAGCCAAGATGTGACAGCAATATTTCATGCATGTGCGGATGGTGGCTTTGTAGAGATATAGGATACTATCAGGTGTGAGTAGTTTTCTAGTAGAGGAGACCCACCTTCTTTGCAGCAGTCTTGGCAATGTCTTCTATGTATTTGTTTCACTTCATGTTACCTGTGAATTTTAGGCCGAGGAGTTTGAACGTTGGACTCTCAGTTAGGGTGTTATTTGCCATGGCAATCGATGGTTGAAAAGTTTTCTTGTAGTTGTTGAGGGAAAGGAGCTTTGTCTTAGCACCATTACCGTCTATGTATGACCCCATTCCACTACAGGGTGCAGGTCACTTTCTAACGATTCAGCCATTGCCTCAGATATGTGCGCATCCGTTTTACCCACATGACGAGAGTAGAGCATATTATCGTCAGCAAATAAATCCATCTAAGACACAATGTTATCAGGGAGGTAGTTTCTGAAAATCAGGAACAATAAAGGTTCAAGGATCGATCCCTGGGACACACCTGCATGTATGTCATGTTGTTTGGATGAACGGCCATCAAAGACAACATGTATCTTTTTGTTGGATAGGAAGGATCTAATTATATCAAATATTCGTCCAGTAATACCATATGAATTAATTTTTATGAGAAGACCTTCATGCCAGACTTTGTCAAAGGCTTTGGATATATCAAGCACTACCGCCCTAGCTTCACCTGCCTTGTCCAGTGTATGGTATATGCGTTAGGAGATGACCGTTAGGATATCCGCATTAGACCTTTCTTGCCTAAATCCATACTGATGGTCAAAAAAAAGTTTAGTATTAACTAGATGCCGGACTATTGCTAGGTTGATTAAGGATTCAATGATTTTAGCGAAGAGCGGGAGTAGACTGATGGAGCGATAATTATGAGGGTCAGTTCTATCTCCAGAATTTTTGAAGACTGGTATCACAGAGACAATTTTCCAGCAATTGGGGAATCAAGATTCATCGAGGCATGTGTTGTAGAGTTTAGAGAGGACAGGGCCAGTTCAATAGAACATTTCTTTATTACTATTACTGGTATAAGATCAGACCCACTTGCTTTGGACGTGTCAAGGTTTTTTATGATGTCCATGACATGAGATGAGGATATTACCAGGTCATCGAGTGTGGCTTCCGTCCGCAGTGTGAAATTAGGGAGGGAGTGGTTTGCGGAGTCCAAACTGGAGTTTAAGGCGAAACGCTGGGCAAGTAGTTCTGCCTTATCAGTTACCGTGCAAACGACATCATTGTGGGTATATAGCGGGGGAATTGTAGATTGCCCATTGTTCACCACACTATTGTAGATTTTCCAGAAATCACGAGAAACTAGAAAAAAAATTAAATAAATGAATTTTTCATTTAAATTGCACGATTGTTGATTTTAAAAATATTTCACTTAAAATACTTTCTCATGCGTGTTTCAAGATGTTGTTAATTTCCTTACTTAAAAATCGCCAATCTGCGCATAACATCGCCAGGACTACACTTATCCTAACGTTTTTTAGAACTTGACGTCTCTTTCTGCTCATATAGTGATTCGACCCCTCGTGGCTAGTACCATCAAAATGAGGAGGAAGAAAAAAAGAAAAAAAAACTATAAGACAGTCTCGCCTGACAAAATTGTTCTACAACGAAAGCTTGCAAAAAAAAAGAATTAAATGAATGAATTTTTCATTTAAATTGCACGATGTGTTGATTTTCAAAATATTGCACTTTAATACATTCTCATGCGTGCTTCAAAGATGTTGTCAATTTCCTTATATATATATATATATATATATATATATATATATATATATATATATATATATATATATATATATGAGGATAAAATGCACGATATATAAAAATGAAATGGCGTGAAAGACAAGATGTGTAAAAAAAAAACGAAAAAAGAAAGAAAAAGTTTAAACTATATTAAAAACCTAAAGTCCCAAGTCGTTCAGTGGAAAATCACTCATGTAAGTCAATTTAACTTTTTCAGTTATTATATTAGTTTGCTTCTAACATTATTTAAGGGATCATCAGTTGTTTACCATGAAAAACTGTTTCGGGAATTTAAAAACAAGACAGTATTTAATTTCATGGCTTACAGCAGAGTTGATCAGACCCCACTTCCCTTAAAAGACAAAAACATAAACGTTCCGTATACTAAACCTAAGTTTTATCCAAGACTATATATATATATATATATATATATATATATATATATATATATATATATATATATATATATATATATATATATATATATATATATATATATATATATTAGGGTAGGTCGATTTTACACTTTTTTTTTAATATTAAAAAAAGGCACTACCGAAAGTTGTATATAGACCTATTAAATACTCATGCAAAGAATTAGATCAAAAACTTCAGCGGGTTTTTGAGCGTTTGGTATCAAAGATCGTAGACAAGAATATACTGAAAATTCCTCGTTTTTGCAAGATTTGCTTGAATACTGGTGTGAAAACCAAATAATTTGTGCATTTAAAATCAGGGAATGTCCTTTTATTATATAAAAATGATATTAATTAAAGAAATCTTCAAATTGAAAATTTGCCCCCCCACCCCTCATTTTCAGTATCTGCTTTTGTAAACTACCTTTTAACGTTATGAATTAAACAGTAATATTTGAATACTTAAAAAAATGATTTTTTTCTGTTATAAGTGAAAATATAACAAGCAAAGAAATAAGGAAAAACCTAACATTATTTTAATGGAGCTTAATATTGAGAGTCAAATTTCTCCATATAAGACCCCTTAGACAAAAATGCTGGTCTCAATTTCTGACTCAAAACTTTGGCTGTAATGTGTTGATGCCTTGCTTCAAAACCATATACAGTTTGCGAAGCTTCTGTTATTAACTTAACTGCCGTTCCACGCCCTGAGAATGCCAAAAATGCAGCATAATTTTAAATCTATTAATTGTGTCCAATGTGTGGCATTAAAATTAATAGGTGGTATTCTTTTTAATCTTTTTCTGGTTGACTCCTCACTCCTGAAAGAACAAATTAATTAATTGAATTATTAAAAAATTCCAATCTGTACTGCTTTAATAATTATGGTGAAATTAGATAAAATCTTTAAAAATCATTCTATAAATTGGAATAAATAATTGAGTCAGAGATATATGAATAAATATTACTTACCTAATGGCCAAAATTCTTTTTAAAGCTTCTTCTCTTACTCCAATCTCCTCAGATTTAACCATGGAATATAGAAAGTTTTCAGGCAGTAAACAAAATGTATTACCTTGTATATTTCTAAATGTGATATCTTGGATTTCCTGAGGCTGCTCCTTAATCCTCTGGATCATATTAAAAATGTGCACTTGCTGATTGTGGAATTTACTATTTCTTTTAATTTCAAACCAAGAAGTGGCATACACATTTACAATAAAAATACTACATAGTGTAGTTTTGTTGTGTGCCTTTGTGGGTATGCACCACGAGTCCATAAACACATGAGCCTGATGGCCAAAGTTAACCATCTTGCTTGGTTTAAAGGACTAATTTTCCAGGAGGTATATCTAGAGTCAACCTTACCTCTAGAAATACCTACTGTGTATTCATAAAGGAGTCTTTGGTCAGAACTAAGATCATGTATTTCATCAATTTTAAAAATTGACTCTAGAGGATTGCTAATAGTGGAAAATGATATTTGGGGTAAATCATGGCAATCATTTGAGCATAATTTCCCCAGAGGGCTACTGAATGTTGTAGGGCCCTTTGCGCAACCATCTATGTTTTTAAAAAGGGCTCTGAAAGGTAGTTCATTATGATGCAAAGAGCAACCAATTGTGTGAAGATTTTTAAAAAGTTTTTTTTCTAAAATTGCAACCATTCCACCTTCGCAACCTGTGTTGGTATTAGTGTTGTCAACAAGTATAGCCTTGATACTGTTCTCACTGTGGAATTCATGCAAAACATCCACCACTTGATCTGCATGAACAGCACCTGTTGCACCACTATTAGGAAGAACTCTGTGTCAGATATTTACTTTCACATGGTGTTTCTTTTGTAAAAGTTAAATGGTGTTCTGGTCCCTTAGTATTTTTCATAATTCTGTCTATTTTCATCCACAATTTCCTTATACATCAATGTGCCCTTATCCACTCTCCCATCAACTCCAATACATATAATATTTTAGGTGGGGTAAAAACCCCTGGCTGAAATAGTTTTATTTGTCTACCTCCAACAAGGTAAGATGTGACACAAGGTCATGAAAGTGGGATTAGATAAGCCTGCGCTATAGAGGTGAACACTCTGGCCATTAAAAAATTGACTGGGTAGCCCCGTCGGCATTCCCCTGTAGGGGCGTCTCAGACAGTTAGCAATAAACTTACTCCTCCCCAAAGAGGGAAGGCAAAGCCTGGGAGGGTGCACCTCCTAGAATTGCACAGGACGGACAAGCCCCAATAGACGGGCGTAAATCCAGACCCAAAGGCCCGGACGATACCGATTTATTTGGTGGGGTAAAAACCCCTGGCTGAACTAGATTTTATTTATCTACCTCCAACAAGGTAAGATTGACACAAGGTCAGGAAAGTGGGATGAGAAAGCCAGTGCTCGAGAGGTGAGCACTCTGGCCATTAAAAAATTGACTGGGTAGCCCCGTCGGCATTCCCCGGTAGGGCCGCCTCAGACAGTAAGCAATAAACTTACTCCTCCCCAAAGAGGGATGGCAAAACCTGGGAGGTGCACCTCCTAGAACTGCACAGGACGGACAAGCCCCAATAGACGGGCGTGAATCCAGACCCAAAGACCCGGACGATACCGGTTTATTTGGTGGGGTAAAAACCCCTGGCTGAACTAGTTTTTATTTATCTAACTCCCACAAGGTAAGGTGTGACAAAAGGTCGGGAAAGTGGGATTAGATAAGCCAGCGCTTGACAATTCAATATATATTTGTGATAATTAAATGTGTAAACACAGAATCAACACGTGAATTCAAATTCGCTCGTTGAATTTTCAACCGGTGAATACCATAAAAAATATCCAATGAATAAAACGCCTATGTAAATAAATAATTATTTATATATAAAATTAAATATTATAGTGTTTTAATCCTTTTAAATTTGAATATGTACATTTAATTTCTTAAGAAAAGGAATAATAAACTTTAAAATATTTATTATTAAGCAATGTATTACTTTTTTTTTGTTAAAACCCGGGTTTAATTTAAGGCGACACTTCTGCCGGTGAAATCTAGGCTGTGAGAAAAAATCTCGATTTATTTGATCTTAAAGTTGCAATGCTCAAATAAATACAAAGTTTTGAAGAAAAATATTTCTTGTGGTAACTTTTGACATGATTTGGCAACTTTCTTCGAGTGCGATTATTTACAGTTTCAAAATCGACTTCCCCTAATATATATATATATATATATATATATATATATATATATATATATATATATATATATATATATATATATATATATATATATATAGTCTTGTATATTTTTTAACGATTTAGACTATATGAAGATAAATAAAATTAATAGTATATAAATATATACAAGCAGGAAGACCCGACGTTGCTCGGGATTGAATGAGGATCACTACTATGTACTTTTTCACCATATTACTTTTTTTGTTTTTACTGTCGCAGTCCTCCCGGCTCGCGCCTTAATATAGTCGGAAGAAGCTGAAATGGCGGGAAACTCACTGAATTAGTGTCTTATACATATGATTTAAATCTCATTAAAATCGGATATACGTATTTGAAGTTTTAAGGAGGTTCTGTCCCCATGAGGGGCACGTAGATATTCGGTACATAAAGAAATTCGGGACAACTTCCATTGCCTTCCCTGGAGAATTTTATACGAATGTTATATAAATTTCATCAAAAAAGGATATATATTTGAAGTTTTAAAGAATGTTCGCCACACAGCTCCCTTAAATTAGGAGAAGACTTAGAGATTCGGGACCACTTCCATTGTCTTCCCCTGGAAATGTTATACATATGATTTAAATTTCATAAAAATATGATATATTTGAAGTTTGGAGGCGGTTATGCTTTCATAGACATCTTCGGATGCACTTAGAGATTCGGGAACACCTCCATTGTCTTCCCCGGTAAATTTTATATAAAAATACACTTTTAAATTTTAATGTAGATTCTCTAACCTTTCTTTCAATAGGAAACACACAAATATCACACACACGTATACGCACAGGCATTAAGTGTTATATGATAGACTAGTCCCCGCTCGGGATAGACAGTGTGTCTAGTATATATATATATATATATATATATATATATATATATATATATATATATATATATACGGGCCCAAATTCTCGTATATATTATATCTTAAATAGCTTTTAACGCAAATACGTAGTTAAAGCAAAATAAATTGTGTTGGCAGAATTTGGAATATTCGGACTACTGTTCTCATCTTGGGTGTTTTTATCAGAACGTTTCGGCCGATGTAACCTCCAACCTTCTTCAGGTGTACTTTGTCGAACTCGGGAATCTGGACGGAATTTCGAACGGAACCCGTTATCAAATTCACGGGAGTAGCATGCTCTCGTTCCATCTACCATGACTGGGAAGAAGTCTTCAGTAATTCGCAATTCTTCGTATCGCCCGCACTGAGGATTGAACCTTCAAGCTTCAGATGACGTGGCGCAGTGGATATAGTACTAAGTACAATTCAGTTCTAAGTGACAGTCATCTGAAGGTCGGAGGTTACATCGGCCGAAACGTTGTGATAAAAACACCAAAGATGAGAACAGTAGTCCGAATATTCCAAATTCTACGAATTGTCAACCCTCATCTAAAAAATTCCGAAACACAAATTGTTTTGGACTATTAAAAGAATTTCCAACGTTATTGATAATGTTTAACAATTTATTTATTTATTTTTTATTATCGCTTATATTTGAATTCATGTTTTGAAACATGACTTAAATCATACATCTATGACGTCACGTCAAAGCTAACATTATTTAGATTATGTAATGTTTTTAGAGTGATTTATAAGAACATCTGAATAGCTCAGTTCGTAGAACATCAGACTGAACATCTCAAGGTTTTGGTTTCGATTTCCGGCCATGGCATCTGTTTTTGTTTTTTTTTTGGTGGGAATTTATTATTTAGTATTGATGCAATATTTTTTATTATTAAAAGAAGTTTAGATATTTCTTTAAAAAATTGTAAATAACGGACACACACACACTCACTCACTCACAGAGAAAGTGCCCCTTATATCATGAGTGGATAAATTTGTTTTTTTAATTAACAGTGAGTGGTATTTTTATGATTCCCTTAAAGTTAAAATTGACTCAGTAAACTGCGATAAGTCTCTCAAAGCAAGACGCAATAGATCGGTTATTTGCAGAAATGGTTTGTTTTTATCCGTCGTCATCATCATCATCATCATCATCATCATCATCATCATCATCATCATCATCATCATCATCATCATCATCATCACACACATTATTCCCCACCTACTTAGCTCAACTATTCAGATGACATATGTCACACATTGTTTTTCCTTCTTTTTCTGGCTGGTTGTAGTCGTTTTACGTGTGACCTAGCTAGCTAGAAACGCCCAGCGCGCACCACTCGTATCCACCCACTTTCAACACTCTTAAAACGCATCACTGCGGCTCAAAATTGTACCTGTTGGTTTAATTAAAGCTGACATGATTTTACACATATTTCGTTTCTTTTTCGGAAACTGGTGACGCCCATATGACAAACAAATGCTACCAGATCAAATCTCTTACAAACAGGCATTATGGATCAAAAGAAAACATTTAATTCGCCGGAAACAATCCGCAAGTCGTTAAAAGCGACCCAATTTTTTTACAGCAAACCGAACCGGATAGTTCTGTAACAATCATAGACATTAATATTTATTTCCTCTAGCGGAGAGATACCCCTGTCAGCTGATTTGGTCATACGAGGACCAATCAGCTTCCAGGGCATACTGATTTCAACCGACTCTTGAAGAACTACTTACGGACCTCGTGGGATTTTGAAAGCAGTCCCAGAGAATTTACTGGCACCGCCGAAGAAAGACGACCTTTCTCCCCCCCTCTCTCTCTCTCTTGCCTCTTTCACCAAGCAAAGCTATCGTCACTGAAGATATATTGCTCCAAGAGCATCCACCAACTTTCTTACATAATTCCAGTCTTAACTCTGACACTGACATAGTTCACACTAAACACGGCAGGTCGCCACTGTAGACGTAAGGGGCTACTGAGAATTAGGGTGTAAGTTTTGGGGGTAATCCTAAGTTGGGAGCTATGCAGTTAGATGTCTGTTTACATCAGTTTTAAATTTCTGCATGTCAGTACAATCGGGGGGAAAGGGAGCAGGGGGAGTTCCAGGGGCTGGCAGCACGAGGAAAGAAGCTATTGAAGTAGAAGGCTCTCCGGCATCTGGGGACCTCCACAGTGAATGGATGGGATTTAGCTGATTGTCGGGTTGGTCTAGTGTATTTACGTCGAGCCTTTCGTTTGACGACCCTTTTTGTTAAAAAAATATTATAGGAGTTGGTATTACAGTCCATGCTAAGATAGGCTACTATATATTACAAACAGAGATTAGAAAACATTCTATTCGACCCAAACAAAATGCAAGTCGTTAAAAGCGACCCACTTTTTACAGCAAGTCTCGATCGTGGGCTGAAAAGCAATCGGGGGGGGGGGGTATTACCATTATGTCATTTTTAAAGGTTGTTTGTTTGTTTGTTGGGTTTTAACGACCTTTCAACCCTTATAAGGTCATCTCAGGTCAATAAATAGAAAATCATTGATTTTTGAATGATATTACTGTAAAATACAAGATAACCGCCAAAAAATGCCACTCATGGAAGCGTTAATAAAATTCACAATCTTTTCTTGAAACCTAACCATATTTTACAGATAAACTTCAGTCTATGTCTGACTTGTCCACCAAGTTTCAATCATGAACGTCCAACAGCCATTGTTTAAGCGCTGTTCAGTGATATGCTTTAAATGTACACCTATGCGTCGATCAGTACTGAACGCTACCTTGTGATTGTTAGAAAGTTTTGGGAACCCATGGCAGACGAAGAGGTGTTGTGATGGATGACCAGTGGTTTAAACAGGATGTGTCAACTTCCTACACCTGAAATGACTCATCAAAACGGCTGCGGGGGGCACTTTAGTGATTGTTTCATCAGTAGGTGTGATCATGAATGAGCTTTACACTCGCCGGACTTCACCTCCTCAGATTTTTATCTATCGAGTTATTCCAAATATAATGTCTATCAAAGCAATCCTCAAAATATTCCTGATTCAACTGGATATGATTAAAAAAATTCCCTTCCTTGAGTTGGATAATCATTTGGGATGATACTGTGCTTTAATAGCAAATAGACACGCGAGACGAGCGAACATGAAAAACGATCTGGTGTAGCTATCAGGCTGGCGGCGCGTGTTGTTTGTAATAAATCAGTTGCGCTACTTTAAAGCATATCTAAGTGAGAATTGTATACGCTACTCACTTTCTTTCTCTGTTCGTTCGGCTAACCCCTTCCTCTTCTTTCCTTACCATTTCTTCCTGTTTCTGTGCCGAGTGACATTCAGACACACTTAAACCACTTGCTTCTAGCTACGTCCGCACAATCGCAGCATGAAGATCAGAAATAAAAACATTGGCACAGATGTGGATGCGAACTCGCGAATTCTCAACCAACGAATAAGGATTCCCGATCATTTGAAACGGCTTGTTTGGGATCCTCGGACAGCGAGCTGTTCCAATATAAACTACCACTCGTGAACTGAAATGGGAGATTTTTTTTATTCGGGCTGACGCACGCATGACGCCGTTACTCCGGTGATATGCCGAAAACAACAGCAAACAACGATAACGCGTCCAATGAAGGCAAAAGACGCACAAAGAACCACTACTTATGCCTATCTGAAGAGCTCTCAACGAGTACAACCACTATTCCTCTCGCTACCGTTACAACTATCATTACAGCTAGCGGAAAAAGTTGAAATATATACATACACATGCACACACAAACTGGGACTCAAACAAAACGATAGTCTAAGAAACTTGTTTTTATACGCTGCTGTTCAATTCCTCTAAATTAGTCGACGTCATGAAGAAATAAGGTTGTTTTTATATGTGTGTGCGTAGCCGGCGTAAACCATCCGGTGAAGGGAAATAAAGAAAACCAAATTATTTCTATATACATACATTTTTGTCATTCTTGTTGGATCTTACCGGGTACTCCGAAAGAACGAGTAATGCAATAAGACAAAATAAGGGTAGCGAGAGTTACAAGGCTGCCAAAAGTAAATCACGGTTCATTTTCTACTGTCCATTTCAGTAATAAAGTGCAAACACTTGATAATAGGGAGTTCTTTTCCAGTCACCATGTAGGTGTAAGAAATAACTTTGTCTGTATTAATTGGTTTTATTTATCTTCCTCCCACAAGGTAAGATGTGACACAAGGTCGGGAAAGTGGGAATTGAAAAACCAGCGCTCGAGAATTTGAGCGCCTTGGCCATTAAAAATTGCCTGGGCAGCCCCGTCAGCATTCCCCGATAGGGGCGCCTCGGGCAGCAAGCAATAAACTTACTCCTCCTCAAAGAGGGGAGGAAAAGCCTGGGAGGGTGCACCTCCTAGAACTGCACAGGATGGACAACCGATAGACCGGCGTAACAGTTCTGTTGGCGGGAAAGACTTTAAGGTACTCTTATAGGAAACGCACCGTGTTTCCGTGACTTTGCGTCGTCAACGTTCGGGCAGGTCTCGGAAGCGCCCGAGAGTTGACGAGGCGAAAAACTGTCAAACGCTAAATTCAGGACTGGCAGACGATAATTTCAGACGAAGAAATTCAAAGTAAAATACATATATAAAAATAAAGAACGAACAAATCATAGCTAAACAACTGTTATTAATTAGATGTTTATTTATTTATTTATTTATTTTTGTCAAAGGAAAAAGTGTTAATGAAATGTTTATAAATATCTAAGATGATTTGGTTTGATATTGTAAGCAAACGACGTTTTTTTAACGTTATTTTAATTGTTTTTCAATGTTTTTTTTAACATTTTTTGTCAATGTGATTCTTTTTCTTAACATAAAAACCGAAACAACTGTTTCTAAGCAATTTTTTTTAACGAACGAACTGTTTTAAAGCAAATGGTTTATTTTTTCCTAATCTTTTTTCGTTTTTTTTTCCTTTTATGACAGTTTCTGGGTTAGGGTTTAGGGTTTAGGGTTTAGGGTTTAGGGTTAGGGTTAGGGTTTAGCGTTAGTGTTGCAGCCGGTCCAAAAGTTTTCTTGTGTACTGGTTCTGTTGCTGATAGAACTCAATTAGTTCTTCGCGATGATAGACATTCATATTTATTATTGAACGCGATTAATTTCTTCCAAAAGTTATCGGCTGTTGGCTGTAGCCTGATTGGCTAATGCCTGCTGCAACCTGATTGGTTAATAGTTTCGTCAACTTTCGGGCGCTTCCGAGACATGCCCGAACATTGGCGACGCGAAGTCACGGGAATACTTTAAATGTAATAGTTGTGAGAAGACCCGTTATGAAATTGGTGAGATGAACTTCGCATGTAGTAGTGTGATAACAACGTTAGCCAAAATACCATTGCAAAATTTAACTATCGAGGTCAACGTTTGGCTAAATTGATTCGGTGGTCTTCCAATGTGTGATCTACCGAGTTTTTAGAGTTAGGGTTAGGATTAGTTATTTAGGGATAGGATTAGGGTTAGTTAGTAAGTTAATTTTAGAAAAATATTCGAAGAGCATCATTGATGGTTTCTTCTTTATTATGTCGTTCGCTATTTACGTTCTATTTGTTTAGCGAGTGATCGCCGGTTTGGACGGGAAACAAATACATGACCGGTTTTAATTAGTAACACTCTGGATAACCAGCAATTTTGCTTATCACAGAATTTTTTTCTTTGCTGATCAGTATAATTGTTATAGACATAAACGTTTTAGTGTCATTTTGTTGTGTGCTTTTTTCTTTCTTTTCGATGGTAAATAGATTCGTCATTTCTAGGTCAGGGCTATTATAAGCCGTATATTTTTACTGACCCAAAATCTTTGTGCTATTTTTGGGGTCAGATATTGTATTGAGTATTCTGTAAAGTTTTATTGATACTTCGGTCATCATTCTATATAGAAATTAATGTTTCTTATTAGTCTTTTTTTAATGATTATATAATTCAAAGTTATAGAAACATCATTGTACCACGGGACTGCTTCCCGGCTGACTACAACATTGGCGTTTTCTAGTTAATTGTAAGCAAATTCTCATTGAGTCGTCTTCTTACATAATTAATTCTACTAAACCCCTCAGTTTTTCACCGTCCACCTGACAAACTTACTAATCTTTATCCTTGAGTGGCCTTTAGACTTGATAAGCTGTGACTCATTTTAAAGCAGAGAGTTTAATCTTAAAGCTTAATCCCTTATGTTTCAATCATAAATAACCTCGGGCCTGAACGGATCTTTTTTCTATGAAAATCACTCCAGACAAGGCATGAAGCCACTTGATGTAAGGAGCTAACAAGAACGAAAGATGATTATCGCAAAGACAAGAGATGCCTATTGGTCTTAGACTTATTCTTAAAACTTTTTGGCCGATGCAGGTACGTCTTGTTGAACTCGAGAATGTTTATGTCGAACTCGGGAATCTGTATGGAATTTCGAACTGAACCCTTTATTTAATCCACGAAGGTAGATTGTTTCCGTTCCGAGTAGAAGTCTTAAGAAATTCTTATTATATTCTTAGTATCGCTCGTACTTAGGATTGAACCTTCAACCTCTAGAATACTGTCACTTTGAACTGATTATACTTAGTACTTTATCCATTGCGCCACAGGTCCATCAGTCATGATCGGGTAAAATAAAAGTGTTAATTTATTTTATGTTATTCTTAGTTATTATCTCCTGTAGTACAGACTGAAATTTCAACCTCCAGAAGCCAAGAACTGAGTGTTAATCGACACCTTTATCCGTTGCGCCACGCGTTAAGTTTCAAATGTCATATATGTTCTAGAGTTCGACATAAATATTCCCAAATTCGAAAATATGTACCTGTAGAAAATATGTACCTGTAGAAAATTGGAGGTTGAGATGAGGATTTATGATTTGCCTTATTTGGATTATTCGACTACTTTTCTCATATTGGGTGTTATTCTCACAACGTTTCGGCCGATGTAATCTCCGCCCTTCCTCAGTTGCGTCTTGTCGAACTTGGGAATCTTTATGTCGAACTCGGGAATCTGTACGGAATTTCGAATGGAATCCTTTATCCAATCCACAGGGGTAGCTTTCTCTCGTTTCGTCACCAATGACCGGATAGAAGTCTTAAGTACTTCGTAATTGTATTTTTAATATCGCCCATACTGACCCGTGGCGTAACGGATCTAAGTTCTAGGACACTCTTCTGGAGGTTTATGGTTCAATCCTCAGTACAGGCGATACTAAGAATACAATTACGAATTACTTAAGACTTGTACCTAGTCATGGCTGACAGGACGAGAGAAATCCACTTCCGTGGATTAAATAAAGGACTCCGTTCGAAATTCCGTACTAACTCCTGAGTTTGACAAGCTGCACCTGAAGATAATCGGGGGTTACATCGACCGAAACGTTGTGAGAATAACATCCGAGATGAGAACGGTAGTCCGAATAATTCAAACAATACAATGTTATATATTAGATTAAAAGGACGAAACGTTGGGTGATATCGAAACCAGAACTCGATAATTAGAACGTCCCCTCTAACCACTCGGCCACCGAAATGTATAGAAAGAGAAAATCGAGCTCTGTATTATTTATTTCCTTTTTAGGAGGTTAGGCACAAGGCCATTTTTATCTTACTCCCAAAAGGTAAGATGTGACCCAAGGTCGGGTCGGGAAAGTGGAACTTGAAAAGCCAGCGCCCGAGAAGGTGAGCACTCTGGCCATTAAAAATTACCTGGACAGCCCCGTCGGCATTCCCCAGTAGGGGCGCCTCAGGCAGTAAGCAATAAACTTACTCCTCCTCAAAGAGGGGAGGCAAAGCCTGGGAGGGTGGACCTCCTAGAACTGCACAGGACAGACCCATAGACCGGCGTAAATCAAGCCCCGAAGGCCAAGACAATATCAGTCTATAGGGTGCAGTATCCATCGGAACAGATACTACACTTTCTTCCTAGCAAAAGTGCAAGCTTTGTTCTACGTGCAATTTCTTACAAACATTTTAAGTGCCGCCTTGGTGAGACATTAGCAAGAGCAAGACAAACACAACACATTTCTTCAGGTCCAGTTACAACAGCGGATAGCTTCTCGTAATTACCAACACTAAACTAGGAAATGAACGCGCTCAGCACACTAGGCGTATCAATTAAATATCTGGTGACTTTTCACATTCATATCCTTCCGCGGGCGCTTCAATCGTCGCCCACCTATCTGTAATTAGGCAACGGCCTTCTTTTTTTGTTTGTGTTTTTTTTTTCACGGATCGACTTCGGGCCAACGCCTTCCAAATTCAACCAATGTCTCCCAAACATATCGTCAAAACATCAAAAAGCTGCTAAACACAAGCCGCCGCTACTTGTCTCGCGTTGGTCCCCCCCCCCCCCCGCCACGACGAAGACAAATGCAAAAAGAAACATCGTCGGTTTTTGGTGTCTGATATCAACTCCGTCGTAGAGAACAATTGCAGAAAGAATATTTTTCCCGCGTTCTGCTATCTGTTTCTTTCGCTGTGTCAAAGCATATCAATAAGAGTTTCTGTCCGTCCATTCGTTTGTCCGTCACACTTCGGTTTGAAATAGCATTTCCGTTACGATAAGAGCAGATCGAACGGATGCATTCTCTCTCTCTCTCTCTCTCTCTCTCTCTCTCTCTATATATATATATATATATATATATATATATATATATATATATATATATATATATATATATATAATTAAATGTAGTAACACGAAATGACATAATCATCGATGCAATGATTTATTTCAACCTAGTGGTATTGTCAAGCATCCAATTTAGATGATTACATTTTTGAAACTGAGAAAAAGGGGAAATTCACACTCGACAATTCAAATATAATTAGAGAGAGGGAGTGACAACCTATTTAATACATATTTAGAGAAAGGGGGAAATTCGAAGCATATTTAATCTATAATTATGTAGGGAGGGGGAATTACATAATATACATTCCTCTTTATTATAGAGTGGGGATGTGTGTTTGTGTGTTTGCGTATTTGAGGATAATATTCTACATAACTAAACATCATTCTGTACTGTTTATAAGCAATAGTGCGTGACCGATTTACTAATTATTAAAAAAAGTATTTGAAACGCCTAGCGCTTCTCCTGAGGCCTTGTTCACCACACCACCTATTTTGTTCCCAATTGTTCAAGGCAGTTTATTTTTTCTCAGAAGATCTCCGTCTTTTCACAGTGACAAATAAGGAAAGTACGAAAAACAAAAAACAAAAACTACTTTCTCTGAGAAGCAGACACACGCGCGGGCACTTTCGGAGTCGAGTTAACCTGGAAGGCAGACATCATTTCAAACCGTCATCCGAGAATGATTTACAAGTTGACTTTTAAATTTTCTATTTTCTGATGTTAGTTTTGTCTTTCTCTATTTCGGCATATTAACGTAGCATAACTTGAGGGATTTCTTTGATCACCGGTGATTGTTCGTCATCTTCTTCATCGACAGAAACAGCTATTCGTCTCATTCGTTGACACGTTGTAGATGGATAATTGAATAGTGACATCTAGTTGTACAGATGGTCGTAGTGGTCGTGTAGCAGCCGATGTTACTTTGTCTTCATCTAAAAGACACTCTGAAGAGCAAACAACTAAACACACGATGGCATTTTCAGAGTCGCGTTGGTTCAAGTGAGCCTCAACAGCAGACGACCCGCCTACAATCCAGTCATTCTTCACTGTTGTAGAGGGGGTAACATATTATGCACCTCCTTTCTTTTTTCAATGTCAGTTGTAATTTTGAGAAGCCAGCGCGCCAAGATAAGCGCACTCTGGCCTACAAAAATTCCTGAGCAGCCCCAATATCATTCTCCGGTAGGAGTGCCTCAGGTGATTATCAATAAGCTTACCCCTTCTAGGAGTGAACAAAACCCGACAGCTACAAAGCATCTGTCGGACAGAAGAACGTTGTATCATATGGGCATGTACAGGGTGGGCCAAAATAAGGGTCCTATCTTTAAATTTGAATAACTTGAATTTGAATAACTTCCACAAAATAAAAGTTAAGCTCACCAAACTTTATGTGTGTGTAGACTGACCCTTCCGAGATTTTTTGAAATAAACAAAACAAATTTTAGCCGAAAAACACTTCTTAAAACTTACAAAAACTAAAGTATTGTTTTTTACACTGTTTTGAGTTTTTTAAGCAAAAATAATGTTTTCTAAATGAGGGTACGTTCCTTAGGGCTAATACGGCTCATGCTTGCTTCGGAAGGGGTCCTTTACTTATTCTAAAAAAAAAATAAAAAAAATCAATAAATAAAAAAGTTATGAATTTTTAAAAATAGGACCCTTATTTTTGCCCACCCTGTATAAGCTATGCAGTATGCAACCATGGTTCCTGGCAGGGCCATCCATGGCGCACAGGTTTTGCACCAAGCGGTATAGGGCCGAAACCGGATTAATAGGGCTCTGATTAAAGCCCGAGAAAAGACAGCATCAGGATTAAGAAAAGAAATATTCAAGTGAAAAAATTGATCCGTAAAGAAAATCTATTTGGTATTTTTTATTTTATTTGTTCTTGTTTTTGATAATAAACAATTTTTTAAACAACCCAACCACTTGTAGAAATCCAGTAGGCTCCCCATTGGCATATGTCTGCATCGAAATTCCGCCAGAGATCCTAATCAGGTTATGACTAAGCAACTCTGATCGACCTACATGTTAACTTGACCATTGAGATTTGGGTGAGTCTCGGCGGTTTAATCTGCCTCACTGAGCGGTCTAGCATTAACTCCCGCTCCTGCTTCGCGAATCAAAAGGTCCACATTCACACGAGTCAAGGACATTTTATTTTATTTACCTCCCCAGGAGGTTAGGCGCAAGGCCAGGTTTATCTTACTCCCACAAGTAAGATGTGACCCAAGCTCGGGTCGGGAAAGTGGGACTTGAAAAGCCAGCGCCCGAGAAGGTGAGCACTCTGGCCATTAAAAATTGCCTGGGCAGACCCGTCGGCATTCCCCGGTAGGGGCGCCTCAGACAGTAAGCAATAAACTTACTCCTCCCCAAAGAGGGGAGGCAAAGCCTGGGAGGGTGGACCTCCTAGAACTGCACGAGTCAAGGACATGTCGTCGACAATCAATCCGACGAAGCGTGAGCCACCGTGACATCAGTTATCTCTGCTCTGTTGGAGTGAGGTATGGTCCTGTTCAGTCCGGAGAGGTGCACCCTCCCAAGCTTTATCTCCCACTTTTTCGACCTTGTGCCACATCTCCCTGCGGTGGGGAGGACGTTAATACTATCTCCCGACCGGAGGAGCGCAAACCGTGGTTTCAGCAGCACTCTTAGTTCTATTTTCGTCCATTAATTTTAAATGTTGTCGGAAAAACAAATATAGATTCGCTGTTAACAGTATCAGCATATTTAAAAGAATAAAAAAAAACGTTATTGCGCAAGCGCTTGAATCCGGCTCAAACTTTAATTTTATCAAACTTCCACTACTTATAAACAAATAACTACAATATTTAATTCAAAAAGATGTATTCTTTATTTTATATATATAGTAAAATAAGTCTCTTTCTAGATGTTTGTTCTTCCTAAAAAAATCAATATTTGATTCTGGTTTGTCAGTTTTTTAGTTTATTTTTGTCGGCGTGTTGTTAAGACGAATAACATGTACTTTGATTTAATTTCTCCCAGAAAATACTTTGACTGCATCGGACTTATTGTTTTTTAAAAAATTGACGTAACTCTGTATTTGTTAATATAGAGTTATTTCCCTTTGTTTGGAAAAAAAGCATAGCTAAAAACAATCCCAAAACAAATTGCAAGTAAAAGCATTACCGGGCAACGCCGATTCGGGACATCAAGTATAATGTATTATTTATTTAATTGATGTTAAAGGCTTCATTAAAATTGGATAATTCTCTTATTTCTTAATAACTGGTTCATTTACAAACAGCAGTAACTTATTGAGAGATTTCTTCATTCCTCACAGAGTGCCCGTCGTCTCTTTCGTCGACAGAAACAGCTGTTTGTCTCTCCTGTTGACACATAGTAGATGGCTCATTAGGTTGTGACATCTAGTCGTAGTAGTGATGTAGCTTCCGCATTGTACCCCGGTATATTCTGATACTGGCGTCTGACTTGTTCAGGTACTCGACCTTGTGTTTGAATAAGGTATGGTTCGGTTTGTTCCTATGTTGTCATCCTTCTGGGCATTTCCTCCTCTTTCTGGAGGATATTGGTTTTTTGCCTGTTTCTACTGGGGAATGCTAATGTGTCCATTCCAAGCTATTATAATATCCTTCCAGAACGCTCCTTCCCCTCCCCATCACCCGTTAAACTGACGTCTTGTCTATCCTTTATTGATACGGGTAAATACATACCTCCCTTACTTTGCTACCGATTATAATATTTTAATTGCATGGAACTTCCACGCGTATAACTTATGTTTGTTTACTTTAAAAAACATTACCAGTTGGGTCACTCATTGAGTTTTAGCTAAATTGTTTAAATCTGAAAAGATGCGTTCGCAAAACCAGTTAAATATAAGAAAATAAAAAAATTACAAAATTAAAAATTGGCCTCTTTCTGATCGCTATTCTTTCTTTCTTCATCCTTTCTCTTTCTCCCTCTTTCTCTCTCCAACTACGTGTTAAATAGTTTTACTGCCTGTAGAGGTATTTCCTTTTGGTTATAATGGATTATTCCAATCGTTTTATTATTTCTTGTCGCGCCGTTAACTTAAATAATAAATTTCACCCATCGTTTCCAATTCTTTTAAGATGTTGTCCATCGCCAATTGACAATCTCGCTTATCCTTGAGTGGCCTTGTGGCCTTAATAAGCGGTGACTCACTAATAACAAATAAATGTTTCTTTATTAGCTTCGACTGTTAATAAACAGAGAGAAATAGAAAGAAAGAAAGAAAGAGAGAGAGAGCGAAAGAGAGAGGAGGGGACAAGAATAAAAGATTACTTATAGAATCAGCCAATGGAGGAAGTTAGACGCGTTTGATTCGAAATGTCTTAGAAAGATTCTAGGGATTAACTGGAGCGATAGAATTAACAATCAATAAGTCAGAGACCGCACTAAGCAACAGGTTGCATCGTCAATAATCTGTAAACGACGTCTAGGCTGGCTCGGACATGGCCCCAAATTGGCCCCAAAGAGATTTGCAAACCTAGTGCTTCAGTGGAACCATGATGGAAAAAGAAGAAGAAGAAGAAGATGATGATGATGAAAAACAACAAGAAGAAGATGATGATGATGATGATGAAAAACAAGAAGAAGAAGATGATGATGATGAAAAACAAGAAGAATAAGAAAATGATGATGATGATGATGAAAAACAAGAAGAAGAAGAAGATGATGATGATGATGATGATGATGATAATGATGATGAAAAACAAGACGAAGAAGATGATGATGATGATGATGATGAAAAACAAGATGATGATGATGATGATGATGATGATGATGAAAAACAAGAAGAAGAAGAAAATGATGATGATGATGATGATGATGCTAATGATGATGATGATGATGATGAAAAACAACAAGAAGAAGATGATGATGAAAAACAAGAAGAAGAAGGTGATGATGATGATGATGATGATGATGATGATGATGATGATGATGATGATGATGATGATGATGATGAAAAACAAGAAGAAGAAGAAGATGATGATGATGATGATGATGATGATGATGATGATGATGATGATGATGATGATGATGAAAAACAAGAAGAAGAAGAAGAAGAAGACCAAAATTGAACTGGAAGCAAACAATCAAGAGAGATTTGATCGCAATGGGAAGAAGCTGGAGGGACGCTGTGGATCTGGCTTCAGACCGGAAACGATGGTTTACTTTTGGTTGCCTCATGCGCCGCAGGACGCGGGAGTTCCTGAGTGAGTATACAATAAGAGAGAGGGCGGTAAACATCATACACTAAGAGAGTGTGAAAGTGATAGATAGAAAGTTAGTGAAGGATGCGACACTTCATGAGTTATTTGCAAATTGCGGATAATTAGAAGAATTAATATTGAAGCTTTTTTCCAAACATAACTCAATCCCGAAACTAAAGAGTATTTTAGCATGTATGTTATGTGATTAACATATACAGACAAAAAAAGGAAACGAGCATTGATTAACTCAGCTTTAGTATAATAACAGACAATCAGTGAGAGAGATGACGGAAGCGGGAGTGATAGACAGCGTATAAAATAAGAGTGGGGGATCAAACAACATGCAGTGAGAGGTGTTGAGAGTGATAGTCAGAAACCTAGTAAGAGATGGGTGATTTGGTGAGTTAATTGCAAATAACGGCTTATTAAATCTATGAAAATGGAGGCTTTTTTTTCCATCATAACTCTCTCTTCAAACTGAGAAATAATTTAACATTTATTTCGTGTGGTTAAAATATATAGGAATTTGCAATTAACTCACCATGTAACCCAAATTTTACTAAATTTCTTTTTATCACCCTTTTCTTCTCTCACTGTATGTAGTGTGACCGCCATTATTTTATCTCGTTTCTATCACTCTCGCTTTTGTAACTCTCTCTCTCTCTCACGTTCTTTCTCTCTCTCTCTCTCTCTCTCTCTTTTTTTTCAATCATAACTCTCTCTTCAAACTGAGAAATAATTTAACATTTATTTTGTGTGGTTAAAATATATAGGAATTTGCAATTAACTCACCATGTCACCCAAATCTTACTAAATTTCTTTTTATCACCCTTTTCTTCTCTCACTGTATGTAGTGTGACCGCCATTATTTTATCTCGTTTCTATCACTCTCGCTTTTGTAACTCTCTCTCTCACGTTCTCTCTCTCTCTCTCTCTCTCTCTCTCTCTCTCTCTCTCTCTTTTCAATCATAACTCTCTCTTCAAACTGAGAAATAATTTAACATTTATTTTGTGTGGTTAAAATATATAGGAATTTGCAATTAACTCACCATGTCACCCAAATCTTACTAAATTTCTTTTTATCACCCTTTTCTTCTCTCACTGTATGTAGTGTGACCGCCATTATTTTATCTCGTTTCTATCACTCTCGCTTTTGTAACTCTCTCTCTCTCACGTTCTTTCTCTCTCTCTCTCTCTCTCTCTCTCTCTCTCTCTCTCTCTTTTTTCAATCATAACTCTCTCTTCAAACTGAGAAATAATTTAACATTTATTTTGTGTGGTTAAAATATATAGGAATTTGCAATTAACTCACCATGTCACCCAAATCTTACTAAATTTCTTTTTATCACCCTTTTCTTCTCTCACTGTATGTAGTGTGACCGCTATTATTTTATCTCGTTTCTATCACTCTCGCTTTTGTAACTCTCTCTCTCTCACGTTCTCTCTCTCTCTCTCTCTCTCTCTCTCTCTCTCTCCGATTATAAAGAAAGCGAAATAACACCATACATATTAATCATATTAAGCATGACACACCGAAAGGGAAAATCCTATTTCAAACTTATGTATTACACATCGACGAAAATGCTATTTAAAACTGATAGGTGTACAGAGAAGAAAAACGAGAGAGAGAGAGAGAGAGAGAGGGGGGGATAGAGAGAGAGAGAGAGAGAGAGAGAGAGGGAGAGGGAGGGAGAAGGGAGAGAAATCAAGGAGCGACTAATTTGGGATTTTGTCTTTTTATTTATTTATATTTAACTGTTGTGTGACCGTCATGCTATTATTTTCATCCTGTTTCTATCACTCTCGCTTTTGTAGTTCTCTCTCCCTCTCTCACATTATAAAGAAAAGGAAATAACGTCACAAGTAGTAAAATTATTAAATATAACACACTGAAGACAGAAAATACTATACCAAACTTAAGTTTGCCACAAGGACGAAAACTGTATTTCAAACTGATAGGGAAAGAGAGAGGAGAAGCAAGAGAGAAAAGGGAAAGGGGAGAGAGAGAGAGTGAGAGGGGAGAGAGCAAAGAGCGGCTCATTTGTGATTTTGTTGTTTTATTTTTTATATTTAACCGGCTGTGAAAACTCACGTTTTGTTGGTATTAAATATCCCTGGAAGAAAGTTCAATTCTCGCACGTGAGAATGTCGTAACAAATATGTAGATAAGTGCAAAATAGAAACAGGGCAACAACTTTTGTAAGAAGGGACACAACAACAATCGTATATAAGTTTAAAACAGTTTTACTCGTGAGAAAACATGAGGGCAAATATATACAACAAATGGTGAGTTCAAAGTTCAGAAAGGAGGAAGTTAATTTAGGTTTGCGAAAATGTGCTTCGCGAACTTATCTTGTAGGAGTTCTGGTAACATGATGCACGTGCGCCCGCCTCCATTTTGGCTCTTGTCGAGATGTAGTTACTTCAGTTCAAGATGGTTGGTAACAAGAAGAAGTGGGGGCTCTCTGCGACTGCTGTCGTGGGCTTGTCTCAGAAGCATCCAGCCGCTGTCCTACCAGGTTCAAAAGGTGGGTCGAAAAGAGACCGAGACACAGCGTACGAGGGTTTTTATGGGCTGACTCACGTGACCCCTAAGGGAGTAGGGGGTGGGATGCCTGACAGCCAATCCGTGAGACTCTTAAGGGACAAGGCTGCAGCCAGTCAGTGAGGGGGACGTTAATTAATTCCAATAGTTTTCCTGATCCAAACAATCTATATTTTCAACTCCCTATGTCTCGCCACCTGACTAAACTAAACCAATCGAATATCGGATCCTAACCGACCCTCGGTCCAAAACTTTTCAATTAATTAAACCTAATAACACGATCGAGACTTTATACTAAAAGTATATTACCCCATATAATATGTAATACTCGTATCATAAAATTGGAAGTGGTGGTGGTGGGTGTGGCACGACATTATTAAGATCGATGGCTATTGAACGCTGAAATGTATCTAGCGTAGTGTGAGTTCGTCCGGTGTGAAGGAATGTAACACTGAAGGCAAAATATGCAAAACATGGCCGTTAAAAAAGGCAGACCGACTCGTATAAAATGTCATAACGCGCAGATTCAACCAAATGACCGATCTAATAATAAACGAGTTCTTTATTGCCTCTATGTTTCCTGGTATTCAACAACAGAAGGAGGAAAAACAAAACAACTTTCAAATGAAATATGCTTAACTTGAATGTCTACTCCATTACAGGGTTCTTGGCCAGTTCAGCCAGTGGTTTTTACCCCGCCTAAAAAACCGGTATCGTCCGGGCCTTTGCGTCTGGATTTACGCCGGTCTATTGGGGGTTGCCGGTCCTGTGCAGTTCTAGGTGCACCCTCCCAGGCTTTGCCTCTCCTCTTTGGGGAGGAGTAAGTTTATTGCTTACTGTCTGAAACGCCTATACCGGGGAATGCCGACAGGGCTGCCCAGGCAATTTTTAAATGACCAGAGTGCTCACCTCTCGAGCGCTGTCTTATCTAATCCCACTTTCCCGACCTTCTGTCACATCTTACCTTGTGGGAGGTAGATAAATAACTACAGGGTTCTTGGCCTTTTGGCTAAGATCAAAGTGTAGTATCTGTTCCGATGGATACTGCACCCCATAGACTGGTATTGTCTTGGCCTTCGGGGCTTGATTTACGCCAGTCTGTGGGTTTATTCTGTGCAGTTCTAGGAGGTCCACCCTGCCAGGATTTGCCTCCCCTCTTTGGGGAGGAGTAAGTTTATTGTTTACTGCCTGAGGCGCCCCTAGCGGGGAATGCCGACAGGGCTGCCAAGGCAATTTTTAATGGCCAGAGTGCTCACCTTCTCGGGCGCTGGCTTTTCAAACCTCACTTTCCTGACCTTGGGTCACATCTTACTTGTGGGAGTAAGATAAAACTGGCCTTGTGCCTAACTTCCTGGAGAGGAGGTAAATAAATACTCCATTATTATTATTATTATTATTATTATTATTATTATTATTATTATTATTATTATTATTATTATTATTATTATTATTGTTGTTGTTGTTGTTGTTGTTGTTGTTGTTGTTGTTATTTGTATTAACTAGGAGTTCTCACACAGGTCATGGTCAGTGATTACTCACTGATAATAACTACTGGTGTTCCCTGGAGTCTGAGTTCCAGTACTCATCTCCTCTTTTCGATAACTATTGCAAATGAGTTGTTGTTGTTATTATTATTATTATTATTATTATTATTATTATTATTATTATTATTATTATTATTATTATTATTACTCACTAGGAGTTATCACACAGGTCATTGTCAGTGATTTCTCACCGACAACAACCGGTGGTCTTCCCTGGAGTCTGAGTGACAACAAGCCTCTCCAGATTTCCAGTACTCTCCACCTCTTGTCGATAACCACCGCAAATGACCTTACGGTATCGCAACAGCCGCTTACCATTGATTTCTCGCTGGTAAAGACCATTGGTCTTCTCTGGGATTTGGGTGACAATAAGCCTCCCCAAGGTCCCAGCACTTTCTGCACTCTTCCAGTGGACGTCTGGTTTGTGCTGTTCCTCCTCGGTCTTCTCATCCTCCTTGACCCATTACAAATATATTGCGTGGTGTCAGCCTAGGCCGGCACCATTTTTTTTGGGGGGGGGGGGGGAACTTATGATATTTCTTGCAGTTTATGTTGATGCGATGGTGTTTTTCCTGTGGTTTTGTTTTCTTCTTGTACTTCCAAGTGACTCGTTACCATTTGTAGCTTATGCGGATTGGTTTCCGCATTTGAGGGTTTTCCTTAAGATTGCAATTGTTTTGATCATTGTCGTTGTTTGTAATGTTTCAGTGATCCCTGTGGTTCCAATTTCGCCCAGTCTTTTCTCCAGTTTTTCTGGGGGGACTGTTCCTAGTGTTCCTACGATTATTGGTATTATACTGAGTTTCTTTATGCTCCATATTCCTTTTATTATTATTATTATTATTATTATTATTATTATTATTATTATTATCTATATATTAATACGATAGCGTGTGTGTTCGTGTGTCACGCTTCCGGCAAAACCTCTGCGCATGCGTACCGCACCGAGATTTGGACAAACATTTTTATACGCCTAATTTCAACTACAATTTCAAGTATTTCCCTTTAGCGTAAAGGTTAGCGACGTAGTATTTTTACTTCGGCCCGACTGGTTTATAGTTCGATCCCAACCAACCTCGAAGATTTTTTTCTACATTTCAGTTTTATTTTCAAGAAACATTGCAACTAACAAAAAAACCGAACACGACACAGTGTAAGTAAAAGTAAAAAAATTATTTATTTATTTTTAGCAAACAATTCCCACCAAGTGGCAATGAATACAATTTTATTATTTATTTTTTGCATTTATTTTTTTTATCACTTGGTTAAAAAGTACTTTTTTCTGATGCTTTAAAACTTAAAACTATTTTTTGTTTTTTATTTTGGCGTTTTTAAGGGCATTGTCTATTAAATTACGTTAACTGCTTAAAAATTAATGTATCATTAGTATTTCTTTAAAAGTGAAAACAATTTACTTCCTTTCTTTTGGTTGTAGAGAGAGCCAGTATTATTATTATTATTTTTTTTTTTTTGAACGGATGGCATATCAACCTTTTCTAGTAGATATGCGCAATGTCCATCGTACACGGGTGACTATTTTAACAAATTATTTCACTCTTATCCAGAAGGAGGGGGGGTCATAATAAAGCAACTTACTAACAAATAGAGGGTGCTTTGTTACATTAGGACCCGCGCTAACTTTGACGCCGTCGTTAGAGTTAGGGTCAGTGTGGCAGACGATACTTCGTCAACTTTTTTAGTTTTATTTTCAAGAAACATTGCAAATAACAAAAAAACGAACACAATACAGTGTAAATAAATTGAAAAAAAAATTTTTTAATTTATTTTTATCAAACATTTACCAACAATTGGCAATAAATACAATTTTATTATTTATTTTTTGCATTTATTTTTTTTTATCACCTGGTTAAAAACTACTTTTTGTGTTGCTTAAAACTTAAAACTATTTTTTGTTTTTCATTTTGGCGTTTTTCTCTTTCCTCGTGGTGAATTTGGATGGCATATAAACATTCCCCATGTAGCAAATAGGCAAACTAGAGTTCGTAACAAGGTGACTATGCAGGAATTTTATGCATATCGTCTATCTATAAGACGTGACTTCAGTCCAATACACAGTGGTGGAAAACTATTTCAACAATATATAGTCGATGCTTACGTTAAAGTAGAAGGTTGTCGTTTGAAATTCATTGAGAAAATCAAGCACAACTAAGAGTTGCAATATATTCAGGTTTGATGGATCACCTTGCAAGAAATAATGAAAATGAAGATCCTGGAGTACCTGTCATTTTGCCATCATCCTTCACAGGGAGCCCACGAAATATGCAACAATGCTACCAAGATGCAATGGCAATAGTTTGCAAGTATGGAAGGCCTGATTTATTTATAACATATACTTGCAATCCAAAATGTCGAGAAGTAACTGAAAACTTACAGCCTCATGAAACAGCACAGAACAGACCAGATTTATTGACACGAGTTTTCAAACAACATCTTAATGATTTAATGATTGACATAAAGGACAGACATGTACTTGGGGTACCTATTGCTGCGATACATGTAATTGAATTTCAGAAAAGAGGTCTCTCGCATTGCCACATGCTAATCATGCTGCAAGAAGAATATAAAATCAGAACTAGGGAACAAATTGATAATATTGTTTCAGCTGAATTACCATCAGAACATGATCCAGAATTGAGAGAATTAGTGAAAACACTCATGATTCATGGACCCTGTGGTACATTTAATCCAAATTCAATGTGTATGGTAGAGGGAGAGTGTCAGAAGAAATTTCCAATGTCATATCAGGAGGAGACTATTACAAATGTTTCTGGATATCCTCTTTACAGACGCAGAAATAATGGAGATTCTGTTAGAGTGGGTGTCCATGAGGTTGACTGCAGTTTTGTAGTACCATATAATAAGTATTTACTCAGAAAATATGGTGCTCACATTAATGTAGAGGTGTGTATCTCAGTAAAAAGTGTGAAATATCTTTTCAAATATGTCTATAAAGGACATGATTGCGCAATGATGGAAATAAATATGAATAACAATGAAACTAATGCAAATGAATATAATGAAATTAAGCAATATATTTCGTGTAGATACGTATCTCCGCCTGAAGCATTTTGGCGTTTGTCAGAATACAAAATGCATGGACAGTCACACATAGTTTACCGACTCGCCCTCGATTTACCTGACCAGCAACACGTTTATTATAGGCCGGGTGAACAAGGACAAGCTGCTGCCCGCGCAGAAGGACGAGACACGCAATTAACTGCATGGTACAAACTTAACCAAAGTGACGTGGATGCAAGAGCCCACCTTTATATTGATATTCCTGAATATTATGTATTTAATAAGCAAAGCAACACTTGGACCAGAAGACAACGTCACCGCCAGATTGTAACGAGAATGTACTCTGCCAGTCCTAGAAATGCTGAGAAATTTCATTTAAGGATGCTTCTTCTTCATATACCAGGTGCAACTTCTTTTAATAACCTGAAAACTGTAGGAGGTGAACGATTGCCGACCTTTAAGGATGCCTGTATTCGATTGCAACTGCTTGAAGATGACAACGAACTAGAAATGGCTTTAAGTGAGGCAGCTATATATCAAATGCCACGACAGCTTCTTAACATGTTTGCAATGATTTGTTTATACAATACACCACAAAATGCCTTACAATTATGGAATGATAACAAACACCTTATGATAGAGAACCTTTTACGCCAATATGATGATAATGTTGCAGAGAATATCGCTCTGCATCACATAAACATGATTTTGAATGAAACCGGCATGAATTGTGCGATGCTTGGTCTACCAGAACCAATCAGTGAGCCTCCTGCCATTCAACATATGGAAGAAATTCCATAAGTTAATCCTGAAATACTAAATACTGAGCAAAGAGGTGTATTTAATAGTGTCATTAACGCTGTTAGTGAACTAGATAGAGGATTGGAGACTAACCATCGACTGTTTTACTTGGATGCACCTGGCGGTTCTGGCAAAACTTTTCTATTCAACATGATTCATGATTACCTGGTGGCTCAAAATGTGGCTGTTAGTACTTCTGCTTGGACAGGTATTGCAGCGACATTATTGAAAAATGGAAAAACATTTCACAGTATCTTCAAACTTCCTGTTCCTTTCACTGAGACAATTACCTGCAATATTCCGCCTAATTCTGACCAAGCAAATATTCTCAGGCAGGTGAAGCTCTTCATTATTGATGAGGCGTCGATGATCCCTCGATATGCATTAAATGCCATTGATAATTGTTTACAAGATATTATGAATAATAATAGCATATTTGGTGGTAAAGTCTTCATATTAGGAGGAGACTTCAGGCAAGTTCTGCCTGTGGTTCCTAGAGCTCCACCTGCTGCAGTATTGGATGTATGTCTAAAGAAGTCTCCAATGTGGCACAGTTTTCATCAACTTAAACTCTCTCAGAATATAAGGACTAATGACAACGAACAAGTTTTCTCACAATGGCTCTTACAAATCGGAAATGGTCGAGTGCAGAGTTCACTTGATAACGTTTCTGATGATACTATCGATATCCCAGAACAATGTGTATGCAATGACTCTTTAGTATCAGACATATTCGATAATTGCACCCAAGACGAAATGAAAAGTAGAGTTATTTTGTCACCAGAAAATGCAGATTGCTTGGATATTAATGAAGATATTCTAAGTATACTATCAACTGAGAGCAAAACATATCTAAGTATAGATTCAGTATCATCAGACAATGAAATGGAAGCCAATAATTATCCAATGGAATTCATAAATTCACTTACGCCTTCGGGAATGCCTCCTCATCGTCTCAATCTTAAAGTTGGATCTATTATTATGCTGCTTCGAAACCTGTCAATAACGCAAGGACTATGCAATGGAACGCGTTTAGAAGTATTGGAGCTTCATTACCACAGTATTTTAGCTTCAATCATAAGTGGATCTCATGCTCAGGAGCGATTTTTAATTCCAAGAATTAAACTTAGTCCCAGTGACGCAAATATTCCATTTGTTTTGCACAGGAATCAATTTCCCATCCGCCTATCATATTCAATGACCATTAATAAAGCCCAAGGACAAACTTTCGATAAGGTTGGGATCTACCTACCACAACCTTGCTTTACTCATGGACAACTTTATGTAGCCTTCTCAAGAGCAAGGTCTATGAACAGTGTAAGAGTGAAAATTTGTCCTCAGAATAATTCTACTCATGGCCAGAGAAAAGGAATTACTTTCACTAGAAATATTGTATATAAAGAAGTTTTGTAAATTGCTTCATGTAGTGTTCATTTTTTTAAAGTAATATATAAGTCAAATCTTATCATATTCTATTCAAACATGTATAGGTTAGGAACAAGATAATTAGTACTGAAAACATCATTTCGTGTAATTTACACGGGTTCCGCTAGTTATTATTATTATTATTGTTAAGATGCTGCTGCTGCTGCTGCTGCTGCTGCTGCTGCTGCTGCTGATGATGATGATGATGATGATGATGATGATGATGATGATGATGATGATAGTATCAAGTAACAGAAAACAAAAAGTAGTTAAGATCTCTGATATTTCTAACTGAGACAAATTCCGCAATGTATTTATTACGTTTAAACAAATCTCCCCAATATATTAGATTTCATAAATTGTGACTGACGGATGGACAGACGGATAGACGGATAAAATCTTTATTTATATGTAATTAATTTTTCATTTGATTAATATTTATATTATGTTTTTTTAATATTTACAAAATAATGACGTATTGTCTTTGCATCTAAAAAGTTAGAAGACCGACCACCATAAAGTTGATCTTTGCAACAAACTAATGTCCCACGTACATAACAAAACTTCTCGGTCGGATTGAAAGGTTAGTGCAAAAGAGGTGTTTAAACTGGTAGGGGCGGATCAGGCGATTACCAATAAACTTACCCTTCTAAAAGAGAGGAGGTAAAACCTGGGAGGGTGGACCTCCTAGAAATGCACAGAACCATACATCAACCCGACAGATGCAAGGTTAGCACCTACGCAAAAATGACCCAGACTCTGTTGGACTGATTGTCGAGGATGTATCCTCGACTTGGTATGAGCAAAACCTACCCAGCTGCACTAGCGCCTACAGTCTTTATAAGTACGCTGTCTGTCTGTCTGTCTGTCTGTGTGTCTGTGTGTCTGTTATATTACACTTGTTATGCAAAGTGGGGAAATAAATTCTCGAAAAACCAAACATTCTGAAGCTGGAATCAGTTTACGAAGTGCGGAGAGTTTCATTGATTGCTTCCTTTGATGTGCGCCGCCAAGCCGGATGTTGGTATAGACTTGCTTACTGTTACTTATAAATTGGAGAACCGTAGAAGTAACCACACCTACACGCGAGTTATTATTTTCTCTACACGCAACCCTTGTATGTATGTATGTATGTATGTATGTATGTATGTATGTATGTATGTATGTATGTATGTATGTATGTGTGTATGTATGTATGTGTGTATGTATGTATGTATGTATTTTTGTTTCATTTTACTTCAGTCGAAGTTCTCAGAAATCAAGGGGTCCTTCCTGGGGCTAACACTTGATCTCTATATGAGATACGCAGATATTCGTATATTCCATAAAAGTTCTCCTTTATCTGCCAAACGTTGATTTAGTAAACAAGTTAAGAACATCAATTTCCCCTCCCCAATTGACCAGTAAAATCTGTTATAGAATATCTTTCTTGTGGTCTCTTGGTCATACCGGATTCCAGAACAAGAATACATCTAGTCTGGTGGAGTATCCAACTAAATGCTATTACTTGAGGTAACATTAGTTGGAGAAAGTGCACCATTCCTCGTATAGACCAGTGTATAGTTAAGTCGGGAGGATCTTATTTGAGCTTCGAATACTATGTTATTTTGAATATTTGGTCAGGGTTTACTTGTAGGGTAAAGTATCGTCATGTCAGGTTGTCCTGACAAACCCTTTTACAGAGAATCCGAAGACACTCGAGGATAATGTCTAGTAGGTAATTAAAATTCTCTTGTGTATGTATGTGTGTACATATATGTGTACGTATGTATTGTTGTATGTATTTCTCTCTCTCTCTGTCTCTGTCTCTCTCACTCTCTCTCTCTTTCGTGGCCTAATGGTTATGACGCTTGCTTGCGGAGTCTAGGTTGATTCTGTGGCAGGGGGTCGAGCCGTGCGACCGTATGAAATTATCATTCCCTACATTGATGAGAGCGTAAGCGTGAAACGCTAGCGAATATATATATATATATATATATATATATATATATATATATATATATATATATATATATATATATATATGTTTCATGTATCCACATTAAATGTTATAAAGGGATATAATTTTTATGTATAAAAAAAAGAAAGAAATCTTCGCATATTTCGGCTCTCAAAGCAAAATTGTATTTCACTTTTACAATGCCTTCTTAAGTAGAAAACCATTTTACACACACACACACACACATATATATATATATATATATATATATATATATATATATATATATATATATATATACAACACGTGTCCACAAAAATTCGCAATGCAAATTATTCACCAACGGACGTTTTACATAATACTTATGGTTCGTCGATAGCCGAACATCTCATAAATAACCGCACCTGTGCCTCTAATTTCAGTGTCGACTTATTCTCCATTCTTAGTAAGTCGCACCCCCCTACCATCTCAAGATCCTAGAAACCATCTTTATTAAGTCCTTTAGACCTTCTCATTGCAATCAAAGAGAAAATCTCCTCGGGCTTAATGTTGTTTCTATTTGATTGAACTTTTTTACCCCTTTCCTTCGCTATAATTCTCATAGCATCTTTATTATATTTTTTTACACGATAGCTCGATATTTGGCTCTGTTGCTGCCTTTTCATCTTTTTAATTCTTAATTCATGATTATTAATAAATATTGTCTCTTTCTAGCCATTATAAAGTTTTGTACTACAAAGAAAATATATATATATATATATATATATATATATATAAGTGTTTTGAGGTTCATATTTTTTTTTTAAGCATCTATTGTAAAATTTAAGAAGGAATAGGTAAAATAAATACCTTTTGAAGCATTAAGATGCGATATCAATTTTTTTTTTATAAAAAAGAAAAATAATAAATCGAAACCGATTTTTTTTCTTTTTTTTTTTTAAAACTAGCATTTTTTTTTTGTTAGTTTAAAGTGATACAGATATTTCGCCAAAACCTGGCATCCTCGGTGTGTAATATATCCTGATGTCATCGGATTTGTATTTTTTTATCTCTTTACCGGCTTGTTGTTATACAGCCGGGCCAAATGTGCAAGTTGTTGTTTCCCACCATCAAATATGAGAACGTGAATGCAGCACGTGATTTGTATAAGTGTTTTGAGGTTCATATTTTTTTTTAAAAGCATCTATTGTTAAATTTAAGAAGGAATAGGTAAAGAGATAAAAAAATACAAATCCGATGACATCAGGATATATTACACACCGAGGTTTTGGCGAAATATCTGTATTACTTTAAACTAACAAAAAAAATGCTAGTTTTAATAAAAAAAAGAAGAAAAAAATCGGTTTCGATTTATTATTTTTCTTTTTTATCGCATCTTAATGCTTCAAAAGGTATTTATTTTACCTATTCCTTCTTATATATATATATATATATATATATATATATATATATATATATATATATATATATATATTCAAAATGGCGTATTAGTGGGTTCCCCCACGTTTGAGTTTTTGCT
>OY744541.1:75355587-75370587 GCA_963556195.1 Sepiola atlantica
CATTTTGACATATGCTTGACAGAGCAATCATGCGGGAGTAAGAAAATAAACAAATCAGCAGATAAGAAAAATTATATATATATATATATATATATATATTGGTACAAAAATTAGTACAATATTCGTACCGTCGGTTTCCAGCACAGAAGGACTTATTATTGTTATTATTATAATTACTATCTACTCTATGATTTTTATTACTTTCACTGTAATATTGTTTATGTAATTATATATATATATATATGTGTGTGTGTGTGTGTGTGTGTGTGTATGTGTGTGTGTGTGTGTGTGTGTGTGTGAAAAAGACAAAAGTACAAGCAAATTAAATACAGGAAGAAATAATCAAAAACGAGAGATTTACCTATTTCGTTAAATTCTCGTTTTTTATTATTTCTTCCTGTGTTTAATTTGTTTTCTTTTTTGTCTTTTTCACACACACACACACACACACACACACACACGCGCACACACACACACACGCGCACACACACACATACATATATATATGTGTGTGTGTGTGTGTCTTTTTCATACATCTTGTCTCCACAGTATTTCATTTTATGATATATTGTGTATTTTTATATATATTCAAACTGTTGTAATGTTGAATTAGTGGAACGAATGTAAATGAATATGTCATAAATTTGTTTACATTTCTCCTTGTCACTAGAATCAGGCACTGCCGACTCGGGAGAGGTAGGTGTATTGTGCAACCTTTGTTTCACAATCACACGCTCAGCCACATCTACAGGGGGTATCCATTGTCTCTCAGGCCTGAACAGAGGCCATGATTATGACATAGTTGTCATCAGCAATCGAAAGATTCGAATGCGCTCCCGAGGAGGACCGAGATTGGAGAGGACGAGAAGAATCATTGACTGATTAATTGAATTTCTGGTTCAAATTTACAACGTGCATATCAGAGGCTGAAACTAATTGTAGTGAATTTAACACGCATAATGAAGTACCCACCACCTCCGGTAGTGACGATCGTACTTGTCGAACGAAACGTCGCTACTGTTTTGTGTTGTGGCAGCAGTGGAAGTGGGACGATAGATTCCCCAAAACAAAGTAGGCACGACCCTGGGAGTTGGTGATTTTCTTTCGAAATCTCCTTTTCGTGATTTTGATGTTCCTGTTATTTTCGTTCATCGCGAATGTTTTTTCCCGTTTACTCGTTACTGCTCGTTTTTTTTATATTTAAATATACCTGGTCCTTGGTATTACTTAACTCCTGATGAGAAGGACCAGATTCACTAATACAGGCATAATAATTGGATACGTATTATTATGTAGCGATACAAGACGTGGAGATGTTAGAATGACAGATGCCATTTTGTTACTAGATTAATTAATAAGGTATTAATTTATAAGGTTACTAGATTAATTAATAAGGTATTAATTTATAAAGTTACTAGATTAATTAATAAGGTATTAATTTATAAGGTTACTAGATTAATTAATAAGGTATTAATTTATAAAGTTACTAGATTAATTAATAAGGTATTAATTTATAAGGTTACTAGATTAATTAATAAGGTATTAAGTTATAAGGTTACTAGATTAATTAATAAGGTATTAATTTATAAAGTTACTAGATTAATTAATAAGGTATTAATTCATAAGGTTACTAGATTAATTAATAAGGTATTAATTTATAAGATTACTAGATTAATTAATAAGGTATTAATTTATAAAGTTACTAGATTAATTAATAAGGTATTAATTTATAAAGTTACTAGATTAATTAATAAGGTATTAATTTATAAGGTTACTAGATTAATTAATAAGGTATTAAGTTATAAGGTTACTAGATTAATTAATAAGGTATTAATTTATAAAGTTACTAGATTAATTAATAAGGTATTAATTTATAAGGTTACTAGATTAATTAATAAGGTATTAATTTATAAAGTTACTAGATTAATTAATAAGGTATTAATTTATAAGGTTACTAGATTAATTAATAAGGTATTAAGTTATAAGGTTACTAGATTAATTAATAAGGTATTAATTTATAAAGTTACTAGATTAATTAATAAGGTATTAATTCATAAGATTACTAGATTAATTAATAAGGTAGTAATTCATAAGGTTACTAGATTAATTAATAAGGTATTAATTTATAAAGTTACTAGATTAATTAATAAGGTATTAATTTATAAAGTTACTAGATTAATTAATAAGGTATTAATTTATAAGGTTACTAGATTAATTAATAAGGTATTAAGTTATAAGGTTACTAGATTAATTAATAAGGTATTAATTTATAAAGTTACTAGATTAATTAATAAGGTAGTAATTCATAAGGTTACTAGATTAATTAATAAGGTATTAATTTATAAGATTACTAGATTAATTAATAAGGTATTAATTTATAAGGTTACTAGATTAATTAATAAGGTATTAATTTATAAAGTTACTAGATTAATTAATAAGGTATTAATTTATAAGGTTACTAGATTAATTAATAAGGTATTAAGTTATAATTTTACTAGATTAATTAATAAGGTATTAATTTATAAAGTTACTAGATTAATTAATAAGGTATTAAGTTATAAAGTTACTAGATTAATTAATAAGGTATTAATTTATAAAGTTACTAGATTAATTAATAAGGTATTAATTCATAAGGTTACTAGATTAATTAATAAGGTATTAATTTATAAGATTACTAGATTAATTAATAAGGTATTAATTTATAAGGTTACTAGATTAATTAATAAGGTATTAATTTATAAAGTTACTAGATTAATTAATAAGGTATTAATTTATAAGGTTACTAGATTAATTAATAAGGTATTAAGTTATAAGGTTACTAGATTAATTAATAAGGTATTAATTTATAAAGTTACTAGATTAATTAATAAGGTATTAATTTATAAAGTTACTAGATTAATTAATAAGGTATTAATTCATAAGGTTACTAGATTAATTAATAAGGTATTAATTTATAAGATTACTAGATTAATTAATAAGGTATTAATTCATAAGATTACTAGATTAATTAATAAGGTATTAATTTATAAAGTTACTAGATTAATTAATAAGGTATTAATTTATAAAGTTACTAGATTAATTAATAAGGTATTAATTTATAAAGTTACTAGATTAATTAATAAGGTATTAATTTATAAAGTTACTAGATTAATTAATAAGGTATTAATTTATAAAGTTACTAGATTAATTAATAAGGTATTAATTTATAAGGTTACTAGATTAATTAATAAGGTATTAATTTATAAAGTTACTAGATTAATTAATAAGGTATTAATTCATAAGGTTACTAGATTAATTAATAAGGTATTAATTTATAAGATTACTAGATTAATTAATAAGGTATTAATTCATAAGGTTACTAGATTAATTAATAAGGTATTAATTTATAAAGTTACTAGATTAATTAATAAGGTATTAATTTATAAAGTTACTAGATTAATTAATAAGGTATTAATTCATAAGGTTACTAGATTAATTAATAAGGTATTAAGTTATAAGATTACTAGATTAATTAATAAGGTATTAATTTATAAGGTTACTAGATTAATTAATAAGGTATTAATTTATAAAGTTACTAGATTAATTAATAAGGTATTCATTTATAAGGTTACTAGATTAATTAATAAGGTATTAATTCATAAGATTACTAGATTAATTAATAAGGTAGTAATTCATAAGGTTACTAGATTAATTAATAAGGTATTAATTTATAAGGTTACTAGATTAATTAATAAGGTATTAATTTATAAGGTTACTAGATTAATTAATAAGGTATTAATTTATAAGGTTACTAGATTAATTAATAAGGTATTAATTTATAAGGTTACTAGATTAATTAATGAGGTATTAATTTATAAGGTTACTAGATTAATTAATAAGGTATTCATTTATAAGGTTACTAGATTAATTAATAAGGTATTCATTTATAAGGTTACTAGATTAATTAATAAGGATATTAATTTATAAGGTTACTAGATTAATTAATAAGGTATTTTCCACTATAAGTTAAAAGTTAGACATTTAAGCTGACGTGTTCAGGAAGTTTCGTCATGACAGGAAGTAGGCGTGGCAAAGAAGCATGCTAAATGTTTAAGAATTTTTTAGATGAGGATTGATAATTTATATTATTTGAATTATTCAGACTACTGTTCTTATATTGGATGTTATTCTCAGAACGTTTCTATCGAGGTATCCCCCACCTTCTTCATGTGCGTCTTGTTGATTCTCGGGTTCGACAAGTTGCAGCCAAACAAGATTGGAAGTTATATCGGCTGAAACTTTGTGGACTATGAGAAACAATAGTCCGAATAATCAAAATAATACAAACCAGTAAGATGTTTCTCTTGGGTGTTGGACGGACGTCTTTTTCGGGCTTCCCGCCCCCAACGAGTGACTGATGACAGGAAATTAATACTATGCAATCATCTAGATTAACTTGCTATGTGATTTGAATTAATGTATTTGTAAAAGACAAAATAAATTAATAAAAATATATAAAAAACACAGAGCGAAATTAATGTTTTTTTGTTTAATTGTTATTATCCCGCCTGTTAAGAGAGAAGGAAAATAAGTACTATTTCAATTGCTGACAACACCAGGGGGTAAAGAAAGAGAACCACTCTACTGCCACTATAACAGAAAAGATCAGAGAGACGTCACAACCAGTTGAGCTTACTACTTATGCGCGTCAACAAAACACAGCTGTCAACGGTTTCCGCGTGAAACAAACGATATGCGTTGAGAAAAAGAATCGAGTATAATTTATTCTGAAAGTTCATTTATTCTGAAAGTTCATTATGCTGAAAGTTCATTCTAATTTTATGATTCTCTAAATTTTTGGTGATTTAAAAATGAATTCAAATCTTTGTTTAAAACAGCGTAATCTCCTGGTGAGGGTTGCGTATCATAAATTGTGAGTGGGTCATCAAGTACTAGCGCTAGCACTATATGACAGAATCTATTATTATACTAAAGATGAAATAATCAACGTTTGTTTCCCTAAGGTTATTTTTGATTATATATTTTATTGACACAAAATACATGCTAAAAAATCTTTAATTATCAGTTTGTGTTGTTTGACAAAAAGGAACCTTCACAGATTAGGACCCACACTAACTTTGACTTAACCCCAACTTTAACTCTAAACCCTAACCCTAACATTAACGTTAACCCTAACCTTAACCCTAACCCTAAGGACGAGGTCTAAGTTATGGTGGCTCCTAATCCGTGAAAGCACAAAAAATTAATCTAATTGTTCTAATAAGTCGTAAGTTGCAATTTATTCAGTAAGTGACCAATCTCTTACCAAGTTTCTGTCTATCAATTTACCCCCTCTAACTGTATGTTGTTTGATTCCCGCTCTTATTTTATACGTTGGCTATCACTCTCACTTCTCTCTCTCTCTCTATCTCTTTCTCTGAATATTTCAGTCAAACTTAATCACTTTCTCCCCTCACCGCTTCTTTTAAAGCCTTCTCCTCCACGCTTACTCTTCTTTTTCTATATTGACGAAGGAAGACAGCGAGAAGAGTCGTGATACTATTTCTATCCGTAACTGGGAAGGAAAAGAGAGAAAAACACAGAGCTAAAGAGACAGAGAAAGACCAAAAAGGAAATGGAAAAAAGAGAGATGGAGAAAGAAAGAGAGATATAGCGAAAAGAAAAAGACTAATTTTGGATTTTGTCTTTTTATTTAAAAAAAAATAAACTGGCTTTCCAAATTCACGCTTTACTGATTTAAACAATAAATGTATTACCCAACAAGTCACATTTTTTTTCTGATATGATATTAAATCCATTCGACTTGCTCGTAAAATAAGAAAAGAAAAGAAATCAAAACTTCCTTGCGCTTATTTGATACGTGCAGACATTTCCGGTGAAGAATACAATTTTTCGGGTCATAAAAAACACCAACAAAATATTTGACCTTTTATTAACGTAGGCGTCTAACAAAAGATATAAACACTTTTTACAGCTTTCGTTCACATAATTTTATCAAGAACAGTCATTCAACCAGTATTTCTAAAAGACTCCACCTGTATCTGCTCGTCTGTCTGTCTGTTTGTATGTATGTATGTCGGGTTGTCTATATCTCTCGCCCCCCTCTCTCTCTCTCTCTGTCTCCCTCTGTCTCTTTCTCTCTCTCCCTGTTTCTCTCTATATATATATCTATGCCTCTCTCTGTCTGATTCTCTTCCCTTTCTCTCTCTCTATCTCTCTTTCTCTCTCTGTCTCTCCCTCCGTCTCTCTCCCTATGTTTCTCTCTCTCTGTTTCTCTTTATGTATTTCTAAAAGACTCCACCTGTATTTGCTCGTCTGTCTGTCTATTTTTCTGTCTGTATATCGGTTTGTCTATCTCTCTCCCTCTCTCTCTGTCTCTGTCTTTCTCTCTTTCTTGCTCTCTCTCTCTCTCTCTCTCTCTCTCTCTCTCTCTCTCTGTTTCTCTCTATATATCTATCTCTGCCTCTCTGTCTCTGCCTCTCTTCCTTTTTTCTCTCTGCCTTTCTTCCCTTTCTCTCTCTCTCTATCTCTCTCTCCCTCCGCCTCCCCCTATGTTTCTCTCTGTCTGTTTCTCACTATGTCTCTCTTTGTCTGTATGTCTTTCTGTCTGCCCTTCCCTCTGTTGCTCTCTTTGCCTTTCTCTCTGTCTCTTTCTCTCTGTCTCTCGCTCTACCTCTCTCTGTCTTCGTCGCTTTGTATCTCTCTTTTTAATCTCTGTATCTGTATCTCCGTCTCTTTGTGTTTCCCTTTCTGCCTCTGTCTCTGTTTGTCTCTCTCTCACTGTCTCTGTCTCTGTCTGTCTATCTGTCTCCCACCCCTCTCTCTCTTATCTATCTTACGCCTCCTCTCACTCCTTGTTGATTTAACCACTCTCTAATATTTCTTTGTGGGTACTTTTAGCGTTACTTTTTAATTTACCCAGTGTCTGTACACACCACAAACACGTATGAAAATTAAATGGCAAAATAATAACTCTATTTACTTCTATATTATTCATAAGAATAATATGGAAGTATATATATATATATAAATGTAATCGTGACCCGCTGGGTCACTACGACTATTTATTTTACTTTGATTTCATATATATATATATATATATATATATATATATATATATATATATATATATATATATATATATATATATATGAAATTAAAAATAGAACAGTGGAAGACCCATGAGCTCAACATTTCGCCCGATGTGATGTGGACTTTTTCAAGAGCGGATGACAAGTGTGCTAAAAATTATCAAAGACGGGGAGGTCATATAATTGGGGAATATATATAGTGGTGGGATTTGAATGGAGGGAAATATATGCAAATATCAAAAATAAGTGTGCAAAATATCAGCATATAATTATACTTTTTTATATATTACTATGTACATTTAAAATTACAGTTTTATTTATGCATACATATATGTATTTAAAGAGAGATTTTTGTTCTTTTTTTTCTCATCCTTTTCTTTTTTGGTGTGTTTTCAATTTGTCTGTTGTTGAAGCGAATGTGGGATGAGGGTCTCTTTAGTCAAGTGCGTGGCACGTGACGGTGCAAATTGAATTAGAAATGGTGTTCTTGTTTAGAAAGCATTGTTTATATGGTAATATGAATTATTAAAAATAAGAACGCCATACAATGCATTTTAATTTTATTAACTTTTATTTGACAAAGCCGTACTATGCCTTTATTTGTCAAACCGTACTATACGTTTATTTGACAAAGCCGTACTATGTCTTTATTTGACAAAGTCTAACTAAGCCTTTATTTGACAAAGCCGTACCATGTCTTTATTTGACAAAGCCGTACCATGTCTTTATTTGACAAAGCCGTACTATGTCTTTATTTGACAAAGCCGTACTATACGTTTATTTGACAAAGCCGTAGTATGTCTGTATTTGACACAACCGTACTATGTCTCTATTTGACAAAGCCGTATTATGTCTTTATTTGACAAAGCCATACTATGCCTTTATTTGACAAAGCCGTACTATGTCTGCATTTGACACAGCCGTACTATATCTGTATTTGACACAACCGTACTATGCCTTTATTTGACAAAGCCGTACTATGCCTTTATTGGACAAAGCCGTACTATGCCTTTATTTTACACAACGTACTATGTCTGTATTTGACAAAACCGTATTATTTCTCTATTTGACAAAACCGTACTATGTTTGTATTTTACAAAGCCGTACTATGTCTGTATTTGACAAAGCCGTACTATGTCTGTATTTGACAAAGCCGTACTATGCCTTTTTTGACAAAGCCGTACTATGCCTTTTTTGACAAAGCCGTACTATGCCTTTATTTGACAAAGCCGTACCATGCCTTTATTTGACAAAGCCGTACTATGATTGTATTTTACAAAGCTGTACTCTATCTGTATTTGACAAAGCCGTACTATGTCTTTATTTGACAAAGCCGTATTACGTCTGTATTTTACAAAGTCGTACTAGATATGTATTTTTCAAAGCTATACTATGTTTGTATTTTACAAAGTCGTACTAGATATGTATTTTACAAAGCTATACTATGTTTGTATTTTACAAAGTCGTACTAGATATGTATTTTACAAAGCTGTACTATGTTTGTATTTTACAAAGTCGTACTAGATTTGTATATTACAAAGTTATACTATGTTTGTATTTTACAAAGTCGTACTAGATATGTATTTTACAAAGCTATACTATGTTTGTATTTCACAAAGTCGTACTAGATATGTATTTTTCAAAGCTATACTATGTTTGTATTTTACAAAGTCGTACTAGATATGTATTTTACAAAGCTATACTATGTTTGTATTTTACAAAGTCGTACTGGATATGTATTTTACAAAGCTATACTATGTTTGTATTTTACAAAGTCGTACTAGATCTGTATTTTACAAATCTGTACTATGTTTGTATTTTACAAAGTCGTACTAGATATGTATTTTACAAAGCTGTACTATGTTTGTATTTAACAAAGTCGTACTAGATATGTATTTTACAAAGCTGTACTATGTTTGTATTTTACAAAGTCGTACTAGATATGTATTTTACAAAGCTACACTATGTTTGTATTTTACAAAGTCGTACTAGATCTGTATTTTACAAAGCTATACTATGTTTGTATTTTACAAAGTCGTACTAGATCTGTATTTTACAAAGCTATACTATATTTGTATTTTACAAAGTCGTACTAGATCTGTATTTTACAAATCTGTTCTATGTTTGTATTTTACAAAGTCGTACTAGATCTGTATTTTACAAAGCTACACTATGTTTGTATTTTACAAAGTCGTACTAGATCTGTATTTTACAAATTATACTATATTTGTATTTTACAAAGTCGTACTAGATCTGTATTTTATAAAACTATACTATGTTTGTATTTGACAAAGTCGTACTAGATATGTATTTTACAAAGCTATACTATATTTGTATTCTACAAAGTCGTACTAGATCTGTATTTTACAAAGCTATACTATGTTTGTATTTTACAAAGTCGTACTAGATCTGTATTTTACAAATCTGTACTATGTTTGTATTTTACAAAGTCGTACTAGATATGTATTTTACAAAGCTGTACTATGTTTGTATTTAACAAAGTCGTACTAGATATGTATTTTACAAAGCTGTACTATGTTTGTATTTTACAAAGTCGTACTAGATCTGTATTTTACAAATCTGTTCTATGTTTGTATTTTACAAAGTCGTACTAGATCTGTATTTTACAAAGCTACACTATGTTTGTATTTTACAAAGTCGTACTAGATCTGTATTTTACAAATTATACTATATTTGTATTTTACAAAGTCGTACTAGATCTGTATTTTATAAAACTATACTATGTTTGTATTTTACAAAGTCGTACTAGATATGTATTTTATAAAACTATACTATGTTTGTATTTTACAAAGTCGTACTAGATATGTATTTTATAAAACTATACTATGTTTGTATTTTACAAAGTCGTACTAGATTTGTATTTTACAAAGTCGTACTAGATCTGTATTTTATAAAACTATACTATGTTTGTATTTTACAAAGTCGTACTAGATATGTATTTTACAAAGTCGTACTAGATTTGTATTTTACAAAGTCGTACTAGATCTGTATTTTATAAAACTATACTATGTTTGTATTTTACAAAGTCGTACTAGATATGTATTTTATAAAACTATACTATGTTTGTATTTTACAAAGTCGTACTAGATATGTATTTTATAAAACTATACTATGTTAGTATTTGACAAATGATGTAAGACTAACACGCAAGATGAGAACAGTAGTTCGAATAATCAAAATAATACAAACTAGATTATTTTTGCTTGTTGAATATTTTATCGTTTGCCGAATTTATTAACAAACTTGTATTAATCCCATGGCAATAGCCGACATTTTAAAAGGTTTGACTATTAAATGAAGCAATTGTGCCGCGCTGTCTAGTAAAACTAAACATATCAAGAATTTTTGAGTCATGACAATTTCTATTTTGAAATTAAACTTTTGAAATATTTTTTTTCTAGTTCCATTCCTAAGTATTTCGTTCTTTCTTTCTGTGATGTTATCCACGGGGAAAAGGCAACCATATCTTTATAGATTGTGACAAGAGATATATACTAGCGTATTGATCTCACCCATTAAAAGAGGCCTGCAAACTCGCAGATCTCTGCGTTGTCGAAAGTCCAATCGCAACATTAAAGGTATTTTCTTCCGCCACATCTTATTGTTGTGTTATAATACTCAATTTGCAAAATTAAATTCAAATGTTGGTCCGGATCTAAAGTGTTTTGCATAATGTTTGATATATAGTTAAATTTTTCGTAATACGATAATATATATATATATATATATATATATATATATATATATATGTGTGTGTGTGTGTGTGTGTGTGTGTGTGTGTATGTGTGTGTGTGAAAAATGACAAACGGAAAACAGGTTAAATTGCAGGAGAAAAACAAAAACAAGAGATTTGACCGGTTTCGTTCGTGTTGGCGAACGTCTTCAGAAAAAGTGAATATTTGGAAATATTTTTTTTTTGAAGGCACACACATGTGATGAGGAAAGAATGATCCGATCGGACCATATGAGAAGACTTTAAGTGACGCTTAAATATGACAAGTAGGTGACACATTCTTTATTGTTTCTTATTCTTTTTATATTTCTATTTATTTTATTTTTATTTTTCACTTTCACACCTACTGAGCTAGTATGGGGGGCGATGGGGGGGGGATAAAAGGCGATAAGAGGGAAGAAGAAAGAGGAACTGGCCAGGATAAACAACAAATAGGAGTGGACATGAAATTGATACACTGCGCTTAAACCTGTTTTCCTTTTGTCATTTTTCACACATTTTGTCCACCACGGCATTTCATTTTCATGAAAAAAGTAAATTTTGAAACTGAAGCCACTGCTATTTTGGAACTTAGAGCTGCGATTGTCTACAACCAGATTGTTCCGGAAGTATTGAGTGTTTACAACATATATTCACCATCTCTCTCTCTCTCTCTCTCTCTCTCTCTCTCTCTCTATCGACCCCTAACAGTTATCTGTCAACGCAGTCTTTCCCTTTGTATGCGCAGGTACACCTACGTCGAGTCGTATGCTTTATTTACTTCCGGTTTTCCACTTACGGATTCCTTCGGCATCAGCTAATGTTTCTTCAAACGGACTTACTGGACTCACCAACGTGTTAAAATGCCAGTCTCCCTGCACATGCAAGTCAACGCGTACCATATTTCCTCAGTCGTAATACCAATTGACTAAAACTTAGAAAGTGGGAAGAATCCATACAATATATATTTTAACTTACTATACCAAAAGTAAGCTTGACAAAACATTCCTATTATATGATAAGGTGATGGGTATTTTTTTTAATGGCGATGGACAAATGTGTGGTCATGATTACTCTTGAAAAAAAACAAGAATGGGCGGATGACGGTGAGGAATGCAGGTTCTTGTTACATTTGATTACATGAGACACTTGGGTGAAAAATCGCTTTCTTTTGTTAATGATAAATGGAGAGTGAGTGAAGGTGATTTAAGGTAGCGACAAGATGACGTATTTTAAGTGCGCTTTAAAAGCGTGGGGTGGTTGAAGGACAGGCCCTAGAAAATTGAAAGAAAAATATGAGAAGGGAAAGAAGGTTCTGGCTGACAAAAGTAGAAGAAGAAAGAGGAGGGAGTATATGAGAGAGGAGAAAGGTAAGAAGAAGAAGAAGAAGAAGAAGAAGAAGAAGAGAAAGAAGAAGAAGAAGAAGAAGAAGAGAAAAAAGAAGAAGAAGAAGAAGAAGAAAGAAGAGGGGTATGAGAGGAGGAAGACGAAAGAGAGGAGGAGGAGAAGAAAAAAGAAGTAGAAGAGAAATGGTGTAGGTGGAAAAAGAAAATGAACAAAGAAAAAAAGAAGAGAAGAAGAAGATGAAGAAGAAAAAGAACAAAAAGAAAAAGAGAAAAAGAAGAAGAAGAAGAAGAAGAAAGTGGTCAAAAGAAGAACATAGTAAAAAAAAGAAGAGGAAGATGGAAGGGGGAGGAGGAGGAAGTAGAAGGGGGAGGAAGATGAAAGAAAAGAAAAGAAGAAGTGTGAAGGTGGATACGAAGATGGAGAATGACGAAATGACAATGGGTGGTTTATTTATTGGTATTTAAAGAGAAACTTGACTATAGATAAATGAAAAGAAACAGCAGTAGCAGCAGCAGCAGCAGCAGCAGCAGCAGCAGTAGTAGTAGTAGTAGTAGTAGTAGTAGTAGTAGTAGTAGTAGTATCTTCAAGATGAGGAGCATAAATACGAGGGGGAGGAGAAGAAGGAGGATGAAATGGCTTTGGAATGTATGCCTGTATGCAATTAAATATCAATTTGACTATCAAATAAAACGATAGAGGAGAGAGAGAGAGAAAGAGAGAGAGAGAGAGAGAGAGAGAGAGAGAGAGAGAGAGAGAGAGAGGGGGTGTGAGAGTGTATAAAGAGAAGAGAAAGAAGGGTTTGCTGGGCAAGGGGGCGGTGGTGAAGGAAGTGCTTCATGGTATCTATTATAATATTACCACTCTAGATCTGTCTGTAACCGATTTATGAGTAACGCAGCAGACAGGACATTTTCACATAAGCACTCCCACAAACCTGATTTAGTTACGTTGGTCTGTCTTACGGCATATCAACTCTTTCTTGGTGATTAATGCCCATTCCCATTATAGACATTTAATTGAACACAAGATGATCTTTTACTTATGGGCAGGTGACTGAATGGAGATACTCCGCACACTAGCCACTCTGAATAATCGATTTGTTAGTTGGTCTCATTTCAACCGTCGTCGAGTGATTTTTAGCCCATTCAGAATAACGGTTAAAATGTTCCTATATGCTCCGGGGGGGGGGGGGGAGGCGGTGTTCAATTTTTGGTGAAGTCAAAAACTCAAAAATGATACTTGATGATCCCTTGCTAAACGCTATGCATTATAAGGTGAGAGTCAACGGTAAGTGAAATAATCGAGGAAAAGGAGTAGCGCCCTCCCCTACATACATTTCGATGTAGTAGGCAATAAAAAGGGAAACTTCGGGTCGCCCTCGACTACTGTCACTCTATTTATTCATTCATTTTGACCGAAACCGTACATATGTTTTGTATACGATTGGAGTACTTCTTCAGATTAGGACCAGAGCTAACTTTTACCACACATTAACCCTAACCCTAACCCTAACCTTAACCCTGACTCTAACCCTAACCCTAACCCTGACCCTGACCCTGACCCTGACCCTGACCCTGACTCTAACCCTAACCCTAACCCTAACACTAACCCTAACCCTAACCCTAACCCTTACCCTAACCCTAACCCAGGCCCTTACCCTAACCCTAACCCTGACCGTAACCCTAACCCTAACCCTGACCGTAACCCTAACCCTAACCGTAACCCTAACCCTAACCCTGACTCTGACCCTGACCCTGACCCTAACCCTCACCCTAACTCTAACCCTCACCCTAACTCTAACCCTGACCCTGACCCTGACCCTGACCCTGACCCTGACTCTTACCCTAACCCTCACCCTCATCCTGACCCTAACCCTGACCCTGACCCTTACCTTGACCCTTACCGTGACCCTGACTGACCCTCACCCTCACCCTAACCCTGACCCTGACCCTGACCCTGACCCTGACACTGACCCTCACCCTCACACTCACACTCACACTCACACTCACCCTCACCCTAACTCTAACGCTTACCCTAACTCTTACCATAACAACGGGATCAAAGTTATCCCGGGTCCTAATCTGAAGAAGCACAACGATTAGTTTGTAGATAAATTTGTCTCATCGGCGTATATTTTGTAAACATATGGTCCAGTAAACGATATTTTATATTTAACTCAACAGGGGGGCACAACTAGTACTATAACGTCGGTCAAAGTGGATTTACTCTTAAACTAATTAACCAATCATTATGAATTTTAGAACGCTGTTTCTAGGCGTAAAGAGTCGAAATGTGTGCTACATTTAGTTTTGTAAGAAAGAAGTGGAAGCTCCTCAGGAAAATTCAAATAACTCCAATTTTTAAAAAAGTTTAGCAATTTAATTTTTTAATGTTTTAAGGCGGAAAGACAAGCTTCAAAATGTAGATTTTACTACCATAAAACGAAACTTGAATTCGTTAGAAAAATTACAACTAGAATTATTATTGCCTGTATCGTATTGATAAGGAAGTATTTGTGAAGATTCATATAATTGTCGAAAAAAAAAACTTATATAGATTCGATAATAAATTCAATTTTCACAAACATATGTACACAAGGACAAGTATTGAATTTTTCGGAGTATAATCCTTACTAAATATTAAACATGCCATAAATGTTATACTCTACTGAGTTATGATATTTATATATATATATATATCTATATATATATATATATATATATATATATATATATATATATATATATATATGGATGGATTATATAGATTCAACAAAAAGGTATGTTTTTGGGTTGATATATTTGATGTTATGTATTTTTATGTATTTTT
>OY744541.1:75373087-75375587 GCA_963556195.1 Sepiola atlantica
TTTCATCAAAAGTCTCCTTTGGTGTGATATCCTTTCAAATACAAAAACCGGATCACTGCGCAATACTAAACAAGCTCCATTTCACACTTGACTTAGTTCAAACACCTGTAAATCACAAACCACAATTAGTTCAGATCTGTTATTTGCAACATAACCCATACAGATATAAATCATTGCACATGCAAAATTTCACCTAGATCAGAGAACTGGAAGTGGGTCAGGGGATATATATATATATATATATATATATATATATATATATATATATATGAAAGTTAAAACGAAAAAACTCAAACCAATTCCGTCCAAATTTTACCCTCCCCTCCCGTCTAAGCAGCACCAAAACGGCTCCTATCCTTCAGTAAACAAACTACTAGTCATTGAGCCACATCTGATGAATCTCGTCTTAGCGAGATAAAATAAATTATAATGCAAAATGACTAAAATGTTGGCTTAATTTTTTTCGTTTTAATTTTTATTCTTGCTCTGTATTATAGTGAGTTTGTCTTACTCAAGATTTTCTACAGAAATTACCTCACAAATCCTACACATTATATTTATATATATATATATATATATATATATATATATATATATATATATATATATATATATATATATATATATATAAGAAAATGGGTCGTTCATTTCAAAGCATTGGTGGGTCAGTATTATAAAATTGAAAATAGAAGCCTTTATCAATGCAATATTAATTTATTATTATTAAAAAATGTTTTACTTTAATCTTATTAATTTCGGAATAATATTCCATCATCAGAGTTGACCAGTATTGTGTCATTTTTTTCTTCATCAAAAATAAACAAACTTTTTTCCTTTTGTTTTTTCGATAAAATGTCCTTGTTATGCGTGTGTCCGCAGTGATGTCGTTGGCGGTTATGAATTCAAATTCTGGTTGTAGAACGAAGAAAGCATTGGCATGCTCGAAGTTTAAGAAAATGGGTCGTTCATTTCAAAGCATTGTTGCGCCAGTATTATAAAATTAAAAATAGAAGCCTTTATCAATGCAAGATTAATTTATTATTATTTTTTTTTTACTTTAATCTTATTAATTTCGGAATAATATTATATCATCAGAGTTGACCAGTATTGTGTCATTTTTTACTTCATCAAAAAACACAAAAACAAAAATAAACACACTTTTTTCCTTTTGTTTTTTCGATATGAAGTAGGTTGAAATTAATAAAAGTAAATAAATTATTTATATCAAATAAATAAAAGTAAATAAATTATTTATTTCAAATAAATAAAAGTAAATAAATTATTTATATCAAATAAATAAAAGTAAATAAATTATTTATTTCAAATGAATAAAAGTAAATAAATTATTTATATCAAATAAATAAAAGTAAATAAATTATTTATATCAAATAAATAAAAGTAAATAAATTATTTATTTCAAATAAATAAAAGTAAATAAATTATTTATATCAAATAAATAAAAGTAAATAAATTATTTATATCAAATAAATAAAAGTAAATAAATTATTTATATCAAATAAATAAAAGTAAATAACGTATTTATATCAAATAAATAAAAGTAAATAAATTATTTATTTCAAATAAATAAAAGTAAATAAATTATTTATATCAAATAAATAAAAGTAAATAAATTATTTATTTCAAATGAATAAAAGTAAATAAATTATTTATATCAAATAAATAAAAGTAAATAAATTATTTATTTCAAATAAATAAAAGTAAATAAATTATTTATTTCAAATAAATAAAAGTAAATAAATTATTTATATCAAATAAATAAAAGTAAATAAATTATTTATATCAAATAAATAAAAGTAAATAAATTATTTATTTCAAATAAATAAAAGTAAATAAATTATTTATATCAAATAAATAAAAGTAAATAAATTATTTATTTCAAATAAATAAAAGTAAATAAATTATTTATATCAAATAAATAAAAGTAAATAAATTATTTATTTCAAATAAATAAAAGTAAATAAATTATTTATATCAAATAAATAAAAGTAAATAAATTATTTATATCAAATAAATAAAAGTAAATAAATTATTTATTTCAAATAAATAAAAGTAAATAAATTATTTATATCAAATAAATAAAAGTAAATAAATTATTTATTTCAAATAAATAAAAGTAAATAAATTATTTATATCAAATAAATAAAAGTAAATAAATTATTTATTTCAAATAAATAAAAGTAAATAAATCATTTATATCAAATAAATAAAAGTAAATAAATTATTTATTTCAAATAAATAAAAGTAAATAAATTATTTATTTCAAATAAATAAAAGTAAATAAATTATTTATTTCAAATAAATAAAAGTAAATAAATTATTTATATCAAATAAATAAAAGTAAATAAATTATTTATATCAAATAAATAAAAGTAAATAAATTATTTATATCAAATAAATAAAAGTAAATAAATTATTTATTTCAAACAAATAAAAGTAAATAAATTATTTATATCAAATAAATAAAAGTAAATTAATTATT
>OY744541.1:75385587-75480587 GCA_963556195.1 Sepiola atlantica
AAGAGAACAGCGCCCGACACCATGGCGGGCCGACATGTCGCCAAACTCCAACCCGGACACCATCAGATCACCCGTCGCCGCCGTCGCCATTTTCCTGCAACACTTTCCAGCAGCCTTCAAGGCCCACGGGCGCCTTCTTTCTCTCTCTCTCTCTCTCTCTCTCTCCCTTCCCTTCTAACAAGCATATTCTGACCTCGCGCGCACATTTTTTTTAAACAATCTCTTTTAACATTTCAATTCTTCTCTCTCTCTCTCTCTCTCTCTTTTTAAGACGCACACACATTCCAAAAAACAAAAGACCTCGGCCACAGGATGGCATATCAATCCCTCTCTTTCCACGCTCTCTCCGTCTCTGTCTCTCTCTTTCCAACACATTCTTTCTTTCTTTTTTCTAAACACGCACACTCCGTCCTCGCGTGCACATGCCACTTCAGCGCATCCACCCTTTTTTTTAACATTTCCATTCTTCCTCTCTTTCTCTCTGTCCAACACGCACATACTTCCCTCGTTTTTTTTTTTTCTTTTCTTTTTTTTTTCGCCCGTCATTGCCCTTCGCCTTTGTCCCCCACCAACACAAACCAGAAAAAAAATTACAGCAACAAATTCCTAAAACACAACACAAAAAAAACATAATTACGGCAAATCGTCCTTTTCTTTCTAACTAGAATGTACTTTTCCTACAAAGTCTTAACAATTGTTTTTGCGCGTGTGTGTGTGTGCGTGCGTTCTTTTTCTTCTTTTTTTTTTAACAAAATGTGTCTTTCTTTTTTTTTATTGTGTGTGCGTTCTTCTTTCTTTTTTTTTAACAAAATGTGTCTTTCTTTTTTCTCTTTCTTTTTTTTGTGAATCTTAACAATTAACAAAATCTCTTTCTGCGTAATCTAATAATTGTGTGTGCGTGCGTTCTTTTTTTTCTCTTTCTTTTTCTATTCATTCGGACCACAGTCTTAAATCTTCACGTATCAATTTACGGCATCTCAAGCCTTTTTAAAACCACGTATCTGTTCACGGCATCTCAGCATTTATACGTATCTTAAAGTCTCTAAAAGTTCTCAAATAAATCTCAAAGTTTACCTTATCTTCTGTTCTCTTCTTTGGCCTGTGATTCGTCTAGTCTTCGCTGGCTGTGTCGTCTTGATCGAAGTGTAACGATACACGTTACATATCTTATTTTTCAAATAAACGAAAGGTTTACCTTATCTTCTGTTCTCTTCTTTGGCCTGTGATTCGTCTAGTCTTCGCTGGCTGTGTCGTCTTAATCGAAGGAAGAAGTCTGTCTCAGACAAAATGAACACACGAGACACGGATTTTCTTGAGGGGATATTTCACACAAATTTATTTATTCTCAACACACCATTTTCTTACTTCTCGGTTCGGTTGTTGTCAGGGGGATTCCGGCTTCGACTCTCTCATACTCGGGCTATTTTCTTTCCTTTCTGGGGTATCTTTTAGCCCCCCCCCCCCCACAGTGGGGCCTTGCCTTTTTACCGGCTACATGTTCGCAGCCGGTCTGCACGGTCTCGCTTCTAGGTCCCGACTGATTCTAAAAACTAAGTTGTTGTTCTCTGTGGTGACGTAATTCTCGTTCCCACGCACAATCTGGGGACAAAACGTCTCACTCTGATCTCTGACTCAAAGGTCACGTCAGGTCTAAATTTGTTATGACTACTCTTGAATCAAACACTTCTCTGACTCATTTCTGAGTCCAGAAACAAAACCTATTTTTCGATAACAAAATTAGCTATTTGATACTAGTTAATCTACCCGTTTGAAATACAGGGCCCGTCATAATATAACACTTGAATGTTTAACGTCAAGGGAATTGACTTGATGTTCAAACAGAAAAATCCAACTAAAAACATCTCAAAGTTGAGACTACTATGAAATACTAGCATCAAACAAAACACAACGATAGAGACAAGGACGTGCTCGAGAAACTCTGTTTCGTTATTCTTCACCACCAGCTGGTGTAAGTTGGGTATACACATATATATAATTAAATATTTATTTGTTAGCAAAAGTCTTTTGGCATTATTGTTCTTTCCCTTGTCTTACGAAGAAGCATCTTTCTTTACCTTGACGGCGATTGATTTTCGACTCTACCCAAGGTAGGTTATTACGTAGTGATTTACCTTGCAACCTAGGAGGAAACACGACAATACGTTCTGTAGCAGTCTGCTGCCGGAGTCTAGGGACGGCTTGTGGTCCCCACTCCAGTTGTTTACGGCAGTTCGGTTGTGATGGGGGTACCTCTCTTAGGGGCTGACTCACAACAAGTTTTTCTCTATATCCCCCTAACTCGATCTCTGCTACGTAAGCGCCCCTTCTTCCTTCATTTAAAACCGCCGTTTTAATTTCTGACGTTGCACTCCGGATGCCTTCTTCTTCTGGCCTCGTGCACCTGACTCTTTTAAAGGTTATCGAGTCGTTTTTTTACGACGTCTTACTCCGAAATGAACTCGTCGACCTCACACACTTGGGCTCGTTCAAAGGTCATCGATTCATTTCCGTTGTTCTTTTAGCCTAATTGACAATCTATCTAGTCTTCGGCTTTTCTTCGTTATTGCGGGGTCATACCCATACTGATATCTTATGCGTTATTACTCAACATGTCTGCATCATTATTTTACACTACTACTACTACTACTACTACTACTACTACTACTACTACTACTACTAATACTACTACTACTACTACTACTACTACTACTACTACTAATAATAATAATAATATATAGTAATAAAAATGAATCGGAAAAGCTGATAAACGCGACCCTAATCTTCAGCCAGGACATTCAAATGGGATTCGGAATGGAAAAGTGTATACTTATAGAGATTACACGAAGAAAGCTGGAGACAGCGAAGGACATTGAAATACTTTACCAAAAAGGAGGCATTTAGCGAACATGAGAAGTTCTGGAAGCAGACACCATCAAATCAAGAGAAATGAAAGAGAAGATTGGAAAAGAATACCTGAGAATTACAAGAAAACTCTTAGAAAAGGTTATTCAGTAGAAACCTGATAAAAGGAATAAACACCTGGGCAGTATCCCTAGTAAGATATTCTGCACCATTCATAAGCTGAACAAAAGAAGAACTCATGAATCTAGACCAGAAGACCAGGGAAATAATGACCATGCACAATGCACTACACCAGAAAAGTTATATTGACAGAGTCTACGGAAAAGGGAGAGGAGGAGAAGAGGACTGGTACGTATGAAAAACTGTGTAAATGATCCAAAAAGAACTAACATAATATATATAAACCTGAGCACAGAAAAGCTGATTATAACAGACAGAGACACCAAAAACAATGGGCAATACAGAGAGCAGCGAAACGGAAAACCAAAAAAGACGCAAACAGAAAAATGGGAATAAAAACAGCTACATGTACGATTCATAAGACTGACCAGAGAAGAGATGCTTAAAAAACACATGGACATGGATACGAAAAGAACACCTAAACAGAGATGGCAGCTGCACAGAATAATGCGATCGAAACGAACTATATCGAAGCAAAAACCGACAGAACCCAGGAAAGCAGTAAATGCAGACTCTGTGGGCAAAAAGACGAAATGGGAAACCACATAATAAGCAAATATACAAAACCAGGCCCCAAAAAGAATACAAAAAAGACACAACTGCGCGTGAATGGAAGTCGACTGAGAACTATGTAAATGCCTACACTTTGTACATGCAGACAAATGGTAGAAGCACAAACAGGAGGCAGTATTGGAAAACGAAAATCACAAAGTTCTCTAGAATATGGAGGTACAAACAGACAAATGCATCCAAGCAAGGAGACTCGACATGATAATAAGCAATAAGAAGGAAAAAAGAAGCCAAATCGTAGATTTCGCTGTCTCAGCAGCGCACAGAGTGAAGATCAAGGAAGCAGAAAACTAAACAAATAAATGAAGTTTGCCAGGGAGCTGAAGAGAATAATGTACATGAAGAAAATTACTGTAATACCAATAATTGTAGGAACACTAAGAACAATTTGTTCCGATGGATACTGCACCCCATAGACTGGTATTGTCTTGGCCTTCGGGGCTTCATTAACGCCGGTGTATGGGTCTGTCCTGTGCAGTTCTAGGAGGTCCACCCTCCAAGGCTTTGCCTCCTCTCTTTGGGGAGGAGTAAGTTTATTGCTTACTGCCTGAAGCGCCCCTACTGGGGAATGCCGACGGGGCTGCCCAGGCAATTTTTAATGGCCAGAGTGCTCACCTTCTCAGGCGCTGGCTTTTCAAATCCCACTTTCCGACCCGACCTTGGGTCACATCTTACCTTGTGGGAGTAAGATAAAAATGGCCTTGTGCCTAACCTCCTGAAAAGGAGGTAAATAATACTAAGAACAGTTTAAGAAAAAGCACTGTAAAAAAGACTAAGATTAATTGTAAATCAAAGGGAAGATTGAGACGCACGGCACTGATAAAAATAGCAGAAATATTAAGGAAACTCATCGAGTGCGGAAACCAATCCACACAAGGTAACACCGATTAACCACAGCAAAAGTTGAAAAATATAGAAAAAAACATTACACAAATCATCAGGAACTGAAACTGACGGGCATCGTATAATTTGATACTCATACACTAAAAATAAAAGTGGCAGCATCAGCCTCTCTTGCACCACAGAAAATGTCCGTGAAGGTTAAAGAAGGATGGAAAGACCGAAGAGAGAGAGAACCATCCAGACTTTCACTGGAAGGGCACAGAGAGTACTGGAATCCAGAGGAGGCTTATTGGCACTCAAGGTTCCAAGGAAAAACCAACGACCGGTATCAATGAGAAATTAATGGTAAACAGCTGTTGTGAGAACACAAAGTGATTTTCAATGGGAATCGAAAGAAGCGGAGAGTACTTTAAATCTGGGGAGACTTGTTGTCACTCAGACTCCAGGGAACACCAGCTGTCTGAAAAAGATCGACCGTTGTCCATCAACTTTCGTCGTGACGTCACTCGCGAGATGTCGTCTCCCCCTCTGTCTTTCTGTCTGTCTCTCTCTCCCCTCTCTCTGTCTCTCCCCCTCCCTCTCTCTATCTCTCTCTCTATCTCTTTCTCTCTCTCCCTCTTTCTCTCTCTCTCTCTCCCCCATCTCTCTCTCTCTCCCCCTCCCTCTCTCTCTCTCCCCCTCTCTCTCTCTCTCTCTCTCTCTCTCTCTCTCTCAGTATACAAAAGTATGATCAAAGTTGGCAATGCATTCCTGATCGTACACAATAAACTTTGGATTTCGCCATCGGGTAAATTCACTTAAGACGACAAGCCTATCAGTCGAGAATACGTCATCGACAATCAGTCCGATAGAGCGGGGGTCATTTTTCACGACGGGTGGCCTTGCTCTGTCGGGCTGAAGTATCGCTTTGCCCAGTCGTATAATGTCCACCATCCTATGTTTTACCTTCTCTTTTTGAGAAGGGGTTAGTTTATTGCGAATCGCTTAGGGCGTCTATATCGGAGAATGCCGACACGACAGGGCTGCTAATGCATTTTTTGTTGACAAGCGTTCACATCCTCTTGTGAGCTGACTTTTAAATCCCCACCTCCGGCCTTGTGTCACATCTTCTAGCGGTGAGAGAGGAGTAAATACACCGTATACAAACTTTGATAAACCAGAAGAGTACCCGACTCAAAATCAGCAGCAAACAGTGTTTTGTCAGATTTAGTTCCTGTTACTAAACTTCATCCGTAATATAACTTCAGACGAGAGTTTCAGTTTTCCAAATTTATTAATTTATTTATGAAATCGTAAGGCAAAAGTACATAATAGTTATGAAGACCCCCCTCCACATGTTAAGAATGGCTTTCTAAATAATAACGTTATTATTTCAGCACGGTCCGTAAACTGCAGAAGATTATTTTTAAAGCCATTCTTAACATGGGGGGGGGGCTTTGTTAACTATTCGGTACTTCTGTATTATTGGGGACAGATTACATTTTCATATTTATTTTAGAAGAGTCAGTTTAAAGGGGAGATAATTCAAATTTTTTTTGTTTGTTTGTTGTAAGATAACACATAAGGAAAGTCTAGAGAATTAGTAAATATTTTTTTTTTTAATGTAATTCTGCAGTTTACGGACCAGGATGAAATAATAACGTTATAATTTAGAAAGCCATCCATAAAATGGGAAGGTTAACTATTCTGTACTTTCACCTAAAATTTAATAAACAGGATAGTTAATCAACCCCCACACCTCCCCATGTTAAGAATGGCTTTCTAAATTATAATGTTATTATTTCAGCCCAGTCGGTAAACTGCATAAGTACCCTTTTCTTAAATTTATTTTTATTACTAATTATCTGGATTTTCCTTATGGGTTATGGTTACAAAAAAAAAGTTTGAATTATCTCCTCTTCTCCTTATCTCGATTCTTCTAATGTTATCTGGCCCCGATAATACAGAAGCACCAACTATTCTGTACTTTCACCTAACAATTTAATAAATAAATTAATAAATAAAGATTTGTAAAAAATACTTGGCAGACCAGAAGAGTAAGCGACCAAAAACAGGAAGTTTTTAATATCAGGAACTAAATCTGATCGAACACCGTTTGCTGCTGACTTTGAGTCGGGTGCTCTTCTAGTTTGCGCAAACCTTTGGTAAATGTGTTAAAAGCTTATCTCAACCTTGAAGCATTCAGCCATCTTAGTGTGTCTTTGAGATGAGCGTTAAAAATAGAAACGCTCCCCATTAGTCTGTCAGACAATTAACACCGCGTCTGTTTCGTGCCAATGTCTGCGATGTATCCACATTTTTTCGTTTCTGCGATTCTTGGTAAATTGGTCAGCTGACGGCATCGGTGCGGAGGCGATGTGTTATCGAGTTTGTTACAAAAACAAAAAGAATCAAAATAAAAATTGCAACTGCTTGTGGACAAAGTATTATTTTGTGGTTTGTTATCGCGCGGCTTTCATTTTGGTGCGATATTTATGAGTCATCTTTGTTTTTTGTGTTGTTTTTTTTTCCGCCATTTTAATCGGTTTTTCTTTTCTTTCTTTTTTTGTTTACACTTAGATTTCCCGTCTCTATCTGTTTTTCTTTTCCGTCTTCTTCTACTTCTTCTTCTACTTCTTTTTCCCCCTTTTTCCTTCTTCTTCTTTCTAACTTTCTCTTCTTCCTCATTTTATGTTTACCCTTTCTTTTTCTTATATCCACATACTTACGTTTCCCTATGTTAATTAAAACTATGTCTGTATCTCACAGACGTTGTCCGGGAGTCTTTTTAATGTAATTTTGTTTCTTTGTTGTTTTTTTTTACAAATAAGTACGACAGTAGCTTTATTGCTGTCGAGCTGAGGTATGGTTCTCCAAGGCTTTACCTTCCCTCTGAAAACGGGTTAGTTTATTGCTAATCGCCCGAGGCACTCCTACCGGGCTGCTCGGGCATTTTTTGTAGGCCAGAGTGCGCGTATCCTACTGCGCTGGCTTCTCAAAACCACATCTAACCTTGTGTCTACCCTCCTGGTAAAATAATATGTCGTTTTTATTTTGTTATTATTTACTTCCCTTTCAGGAGGTTAGGCACAAGGCCAGTTTTATCTTACTCCCACAAGGTAAGATGTGACCCGAGGTCGGGTCGGGAAAGTGGGGCTTGAAAAGCCAGCGCCCGAGAAAGTGAGCACTTTGGCCATTAAAAATTGCCTGGGCAGCCCCGTCGGCATTCCCCGGTAGGGGCGCTTCAGACAGTAAGCAATAAACTTATTCTCTCATTCTTTTTTCATTTGTTCTTTTTTCATTACGTTTTTTCTTCTTTTTTTTGTTCGTTTTTTTTTCCGTTTTACATTTTTTCTATTTGTTTCTTATTCTTTCGTCCCGTTTTTTTTCCTTCTATCTTTATTTTGATCCTATTGTCTTTATTCTTTCTTTTGTTCTTTCTTTTTTACATTCTTTCTTATTTTCTTTCTTTCTCTTTCTTTTTTCTTTATTCTTTCTTTTGTTTGTTCTTTATTTTTACATTCTTTCTCTTTATTTCATTTTTTCTTTCTTTTTTCTTTCTTTCTTTTTTCTTTCTTTCTTTCGTTCTTTTTTTTCTTAATGCCATTCTTTCCATTTATTTTAAGTTTTCGTACTTTTCTTTCTTTCCTTCTTTTTTTCGTTTGTTTTTCCTTTTTACATTCTTTCTATTTCTTTATTTTATTCATTCTTTTCTTCTATCTATTATATTTCTTTGTTTCTTTCTTTGCACCTGCTTTCTTCTTCATATTATTTTGCCTGCCATTGCTTCGCTTATTGGCTTCCTCCCAATCGCTCTCTACATATTCACATATCTACATTTGCCTAGCTACCCCCCCTTTTCTTTAATTTCTTTCTTCGTTTCCCATTGTTTTTCTTTTAATTTCAATCTTCTTATCACTTCAGGTAGCAGCCATTTTTTTTTACAGTTGGTCTTAGGCAGAAGAATAATAAAACGTACAAGATGGATCGGCTTTCATTTACGTGAGTTTGGAATGCATTTAAGAAGTCATCAACCTGGACGTTCCTGTTGTTGCAATCAACTATCACAATTTCACCTTGACAGTTGTCATCATTTTAACACACACACACACACACACACACACACACACACACATATATATATATATATATATATATATATATATATATATATATATATATATATATATATATATATATATGTATATATATATATACAGGGTGACTAAAAAAACACGGACCCCGTGTACACTTTATGTGATATCTCCTTTATTTATTCACCGATTGCCCTTATTTTACAGGACATGGCAGAATCAACGACCGTGAGTACACCAAGACCTCAGTGGGAGCTGGGACAAAGAATACACTGTGTTAAATTTTACTACAAGACAGGCTCGTTTAAGAAAACCCAGGACAGTTTCATGCATCGGTTCGGATGTGAAAAGGCTCCACCCTAAAGCAGAATTCAGAACTGGGGGGACCACTTCGAGAAGTATGGGACTGTGGAGAACTTCAACGCTGCCAGTGAGAACCGTCCAAGCCACTCGGCACGTCCCAAGAAGCGGACAGCCGAGCTGGTCGAAAGTGTGAGAGAGTCTCTCCAGGAGAGTCCGAAACGCTCTGTGCGTAAGCGAAGTCAGTCCCTCGGTATCTCCCGTGAGACTTGCAGGAGAGTGCTGGTGAACAATATCAGGGCTTACCCATACAGAATACAGACGCTGCAGACCCTTACAGCCTCAGACAAGAAGCAGAGGAGCGATATGGCAGTCAAGATGCTCGATAAGATCGAGGAGACACCAGGTTTCCTTAACCTCCTTTGGACCTCAGATGAAGCCCACTTCCATCTTAACGGAAAGGCGAACTCCAAGACAAATGTCTTCTGGGGGTCGTCCAGACCCAATGAAGTTGCCACCAAGCCCCTGCACTCTCCTAATTGCACGGTGCGAGCTGCAATCTCGGTCAGAGGCATCATCGGACCAAGCTTCATCGAAGAATCTGGCGCAGCAGTGACAGTCACCAAGGAGCGGTATGTGGAGGTCCTCAAAACCTTCAAGAGTGAGCTCCAGACCCTCTACCCGTCGCTCATGAGCAAGTTCTGGTTCCAGCAAGACGGAGCAAGTTCTCACACCTCAAACCTGTCCTGAGATTGGCTGAAAGAGAACTTCGGAGGCCGAGTGATCAGTCTCAAGACTAATTTTGAGTGGCCACCCCATAGCCCGGACCTAAGCCCCCCCAGATTATTTCCTTTGGGGCTATCTTAAGGACAGAATGTACGCAAGGAAACCCAGAACCATCACGGAACTCAATGAAGCCATCAGGGAGGAGATGAGAGTAATTTCCAATTCAGTGTGTAAGAACGTCATGGACAACTTCGTTCTGCGCCTCAAGAAATGCACGGAGCTAAAAGGAGTCCATCTAGAACACATGCTGTAGAACGGAGAAAAAAAGGCCAAAGACCCTAGTGTTTTGATATGATGTTGTGAATATAATAAACTAGTTATGTTCCAAAATTCATTTCATTCGGACAAAACACTAAGAAACGGGGCCTAATTAGATTTGGGGCCCGTTTTTTGGGGGTCACCCTGTATATATACATATATATATATATATATATATATATATATATATATGTTATTGTTTATTATCTATGTACGCATAAGTTTCGTCCTTAATAATCGGGACTCATCAGCATAGATATATGACTATTCACTACCGGTCATGCGATTCGAAACCCCGGATTACGAGTATTTTGCAACTCAAATCCGACGCCATAACCACACGGCCAATTTTAAATAGCGAATAAACTGTGATAATTTTAACACAGTTAACGTCTGAGAGCGTTCTACTTTTTTTAAGTAAAGGAACGATGCATTTAAAGCTAGTGACGTCATGCTGTTAATACTACACTTACAGTGCTCTACTTCGAGGAGCGACAAATAATAATAAATATTTGTTTTTGTTTATTTTCTATGTACGTATACGTTTCGTCCTTAATAGTTGGGACTCATCAGCATCGATATATGATTCAAAACCCCGGATTATGAGTGTGTGTGTGTGTGTGTATATATATATATATATATATATATATATATATATATATATATATATATCCACTTATCCATCACCCCATATCCCATAATGTCCGGGGACGTCCCCAGGGAGTCAGCCAGATACTCTATCTGTCCTAACTTTTTCTGTGGGAATGATAGAAACTGGTTGTGCCCGTATGCTCTCCAGACCACATACAACACCTGATGTTTCCAAATGGTCACCCATTTAGTACTGACCACTGACCAGGCTTAACGTCGCTTAACTTCGGTGATTTAACGGGGATCAGTATGCCAACGTGATTAAACTGTATATTTGTTTCTTTCTTTCGTTTGTTCTTTTTTTTTACATTCTTTCTCTTTCTTTCTTTCTTTGTTCTTTCTTATATATCTTCTTATATATATATATATATATATATATATATATATATATATATATATATATATATATATATATATATAATTTTACTGAAGTTGAGAACGTCTTATCGTACCAAGGTTTCGCGACTAAAACAGAACCACAGAAAAAAATGCCGGGTGTTATTCGTCGTATCGGTCGTAAGCCATGTTTGAACAATAGTTGACAAGCGATACGGTTGGATAACACCAGGCAATTCTTTTGTCACACTCCGTTTTAGTCACGAAACCTTGGTACCATGAGACGATCTAAACTTCTGTAAAAATAAAAAAAATAGGATATAGATTTATAGATTAATCGACCACTCTATCGGATTTCTTTCCACCCAACAGAATAAAAATTACTCACACGCACGTGTATATATATATATATATATATATATATATATATACGTGCGTGTGAGTAATTTTTATTCTGTTACACACATATATATATATATATACACGTGCATGTGTGTATTTTTTATTCTTTTGGGTGGAAAGAAATCAAATAGAGTGCTCGATTAATATTTATATAAAATATATTGTATATATATACACAATATTTTATATATAAATATTTATTACTTTTACCTACAGACACATGTGTTTCATGCTTACACAATCTTCAGTGTAGGAATTCGAACCCAGTTGTAAAGTCACCTTTGATTCTGCAGCCTGGTATTCAACTCTTACGCCACCATCAATTAACACGGGAAAGAAAAGAATTTAAACTCTATATAATGTCGAATCGGCGGACATATGCAGTAAGCTTACCTATATAGGGTTCAGTAGCAGAGGCCGGAACATCGCATAACGTCTAGATTGACGGCTAATTATAAATTCTCTCTTTCTCTCTTTCTCTCTCTCTCTCTCCGTTTCTCTCTCTCTTTCTCTCTCTCTCTCTCTATATATAGTATGAATTTTTATTCATAAAAAACATTCTTGGTTACATATGTGCATACATGGTTCAGTTGTCAACTTCCTCAAACCTTTTCTGTAACCAATAATGTTTATATAAATAAAAATGTATACTAAAAAACAGCTCTACTTGTTATTGAGCACTTTTTATAAACACTGGAGTTTCATTGGCTTAGCATCTATAGAAACAAATATAATGCATATATATATATATATATATATATATATATATATATATATATATATATATATATTGGTAAGATTGTTGGGTAAAAACTTTAAAATAACAGAATTCCATATGTATCACTAACGTTTTCGATTCTTCGTTGAATCATCTTCAGGTAACAAAAAGAAAGGAACAAAAAAGTCATTAAGACGCCAAAAGAACGAACTCGCCCAGTTCCAGGAAAGCCCTTAATAATTTAAATTCAATGACGCCAAAATTAGCGTCACAGGATAAAACTGTATTACATTAAGCATTTTAAAATGTTGCGACTGGTTTCATATGTAATGTTATTAATTGTAGGTTGCATCGAGTATTTTTTTATTTTATTTAAATTGGTTTCAGAATGTATTATTTTCGCGTTATTAACTAAAATTTGTCTTAAATCAGAGGAGGGGGGGGGCAGAAACCGACATTACTTACTTTGGTAACCTAAAGTAAAAATGGCCGGCTCGGAAATAACGCTACAGTAAAAACAAAACTGAAAAAAAAACTGCCTTGTGTGAGGATCGAACCTTTGAAAATTGAAATAAAATATCGCAACTGAAGACGAACATTTACCCACAGGCTACCGATCAAACGAAAACATTTGGTTTTATTTTTGTATTTATCTACCCCCCCCCTCCCACAGCGGGAAGATTTGACACAAGGTAAAGAAAGTGGAATTGAAAGAGCCCTCTTACCTACAAAAACGCCTGAGCAGCCCCGTCGGCATTCCCCGGTAAGGACGCCTCAAGCGATTAGCTATAAACTAATCCCTTCTCAAAGGGTGAGAAGGCAAAACCTGGGAGGGTGGACCTCCTAGAACTGCACAGGACAATACCTCAGACCGGCGGAATCATGGCTTCAAGGCCAAGACGGTACCAGTCTACAGAGTGTAGCATCCATCGGAACAGATACTACACTCTGATCTTAGTATTTATCTACCTCCCACAGCGGTAAGTGGGATTTGAAAAGCCAGCGTCCAAGAAGAAGGGCACTCTGACCGTCAAAAAATGCCTGGGCAGCCCCGTCGGCATTCCCCGGTAGGAGTGCCTCCGGCGATCAGCAATAAATAAACCCCTTCTCAAAGGGTGAAAAGGCAAAGCCTGGGAGGGTGGACTTTCTAGAACTGCACAGGACAACCAAATCAAGACCCGAAGGCCAAGACAATACCGATCTATAAAGTGAGCATCCATTGGAACAGATGCTACACTCTGATCTTAGCCAAACGGTCAAACGAAAATATACTGTCTGTGTAACCAACTTAAACTGTTTATGAGTTCAGCGTAGGGATACCAACTCAGCATAGATCTAAAATAGTTCGAGAAGAAACTTAGTTCCATTTTTAATTTTTAAAAAGATGTCGAAAACATACGAAGAGTTGACTAAAAAAGGAACTTGACTTGTTTTTATTTGTTCATTTATTTATTGTTTTCGCTCGTAGTGAAAAAGGTTCGGAAGTATGTTGTTTGGTCGGCTTTGAAAGGAAATTTGTTTCTAATGTTATTTTTACGTACTTTTAATTTTGAATAATAAGCTTTAAAAAATACTCAAGAACTTCTTACGTCTATAAACACATCGTATAACGTACGAAGTAGTGATTCAAAATTTATGGTTACTTTGGCTCTTAGACCAACCGTTTAATTGTGATGCCGCGACACACATCCACCCATACAGACAATTTTGCTTTATATATATATATATATATATATATATATATATATATATATATATATATATATATATATATATATATATATATATATATATAGAGAGAGAGAGAGAGAGAGAGAGAGAGAGAGAGGGAGAGAGTAGTATGATAATATAGCTATGGCGTCTATGTTTCATTCCGCTGGAAATAATAAGACCAAGGGCACTTAACGTGGTTATTTATTGCGGGGATGAAACATAGTCGCCTCTGTGTAGCTTAATTGTCATAGATACATTTTCATACTGCTACTACTACTACTACTACTACTACTACTACTACTACTACTACTAAGTTCTACTCACGTATTGAGCACTGCTGAAGTAAATACTGAAAATCTATAAACAATATATTATATCACCTTAAAATATCATACGTGTATATACATGAAATTATGGATAGATAGATAGATAGATAGATAGATAGATAGATAGATAGATAGATAGATAGATAGATATAATAATTCATTAGAAAAGAAACAGTGTTGCTAAAAAACAGATTTTTAAAAGACATCTCCATTGTGGATTTTCCTATAATTTCTGTCTTCATACATTTGTGAAGATCCGTGGGTGAGAGAAATCCATTCGCTTCTTATTTGGTCGATAGCCGACTTCTTCAAATTCCAGGAAAGCCGGTCCCATGTTTATTATCGCATCCGGAATCAAAGGATTTTCCGCCTTAAATATTTCTTCCTGTAAGAAATTCTTCCCGCCGTGTTTTCCTACACAGGCGTAGTTTTGGGAAATAGTCGGTCGATCAACTCGAAGCTGTTACAGCATTATCTGTAGTGCATTGAATTTAAACCAGAGGAAAGAGTGTAAAACGGGCGGATTTTTGTTGTGCGAGGCGCAAGTGACGTCATATGTTTCGGTGCGAACAAATATATATATATAATGTTTGTCCACGAACATTTCTGTTGAACAGATCGCAGCAACTCATATTTTTTGCCGAGAATTTCCAATCCCGCAATTGAAAAGGAAAAAAGAAAATACCTATATATATATATATATATATATATATATATATATATATATATATATATATATATATATATATATATATATATGTGTGTGTCTGTGTGTGTGTCTGTGTGTGTGTGTTATAAATATTATTATATAGCCCCTTAGGCTGGGCACTCTGAGTAAATTTAATCACAAGCAGTACAAATAGCTTCATTGCGAGATCCAACACGATTTGTTGTTGTTGTTGATCACTCTTCGACGCTTGCTGTGAATACCCGCCGACTTGATATTTACAAAGTTAAATTCCTCGTAAATTCCAAGCTAATTTCTGGTGGCCAACTGGTAAGTCTCTTGATTGCGAATTAGTAATGGTTTGTGATCGGAGTTCGCACCCGTCGAAAATTATCTTCCTGCACTGAAGATTGCGTAGGTAATAAATAATTGATATGTATTTATAAAAAAATATATATATCTATATATATATATCTATATATATATATATATATATATATATATATATATATATATATATATATATATATATATATATATATTATATATATATATATATGTGATGAGAATAAAAATTGTGTAGAATACAATAGCTATTAAATCATTAATTGTACAAAACAAGGGATGTATTAGAAAATTATTTTATTATTCCTTCCTTAAACCATAGCTTTTCAAAGATGTAATCTTATCGTCAAAAGAGATTCGACTAATAAGTTAGTAAAATGAAATTTACCATAATGTCAACATTTGAAAAGGTATAAAAATATAAAAGAATATAAGAGAAAATTTGAAGATGTAGGAAAAATTTTTCCGTTGAAGATGCATGAAAAGTTCGTAATATCAGATTTAAAGATTCTGTAATATGGTGAAATTCGGGTTCTGTGTTGGGAATGAGTTTAGGCAGTCAGAGTTGTATAGACATCCGATTCTTTGAGGTAAGGTTAAAACAGATCATATAGAGAAAATAATTCCGTTTGCAATGGTTAAGTCACTTCACTTAGCTATTTAAAATGATTACCATATGAAGCACAAACATACTATGAACTTTTGATAATTGTTATCTTACTCTCTAATTACTGCTATTTGTTAGGCAATGGAAACGTGATGTGAACAGAATGCCTCCTTCGCACAACACCATAATCAATCAAATATGCTACAAAGAGTTGTAAATTCCTTGCAAAAAAGAATGGAGCTATGCATGCAGAATAAAGGTGGAAATTTTGAAATTTTTCTGTAATTTTAATCTCCCATAAATGAATTTGTTGAATAAACTTTCTGTTTTGTATTACCGTATTTTTTAACTTTAGAATTTAAAAAATAAATAGCTTAGTGACTTATGTATCACCCTATATATATATATATATATATATATATATATATATATATATATATATATATATATATATATATATATATATATATGGGAAATGAAAATAAAACAAGGTATATTTTAATATATTCATCAACGTTTCGTCTTTATTGTAAGACTTTCTCAGGATGATAATTTTAAGAAAAATGCAATGCAAGTACATCGAAATATTGGGTTGACATGATGGGTTGACAAGGAAAAGTAGTAACCGTGGCTACTAAGAATGCTGGACGAAGGTCCAGGCTGCGAGAAGTCACTCAGTGGCAAAAAGTGAAATTAACATGGAAAGCTTTGAGTGGGTACCATTACGGAAGCAGTGAAAAAGGGGAGAAGTGAAGGGGTGAGAGTGTCAGTGAAAGAGAGAGAGAGAGAGAGAGAGGAGGGGGGCTGAGGTACGGCTACTACTTTTCCTTATCAACGCTTTTCCATTTTAATTCATACCGTCGGATTTATTTTATCTTTTATATATATATATATATATATATATATATATATATATATATATACATGAGGTTAGTGGGAGAGAACTCGGTTTCAAATCCTAACAGAAGGGAACTATAAAAGGCCTCTTTATCGGACTCTCTTCCGCCCTGTTCATGTCTGTTTCACAGTCATAAACAGGCTGAAGAGAGTCCGGTAAATAGGCCTTTTATAAGCCCTTTTTGTTAGGATTTGAAACCGACGGTACCGATGTTGTTCTGATCCTCTGTAATACAAACATAAATAAATAGTATGCTCTTAGTTTTTTTTCTTAATAATGAAGTACTCGAAGTACTCTGCTGGAGTTCTCTCCCACTAACCTCATGTATATATATATGTTCTGATCTTCTGTAATACAAGCATTAATCTCTCTCTCGCTGTCTCTCTCTCTCTCTCTCTCTCTCTCTCTCTCTCTCTCTCTATCTCTCTCTCTCTATCTCTCTCTCTCTCTCTCTATATATATATATATATATATATATATATAAAGAGAAAGAGAGAGATAGAGAAAGAGAGAGAGAGGGGCAAGGACATAAAATAAACTATTATATTTAGAAATAATTATTGAGACTGGATTATTTTAACAACAAAAGATTCTATTTTTATTTCCTGTTGCCATTCTTTGGCTGCTATCTAATATCTACTTCCGGGAGGAAAGTCCGTTATTGACGTACACCGGAAAAGGATCGCTTTTCTCACATCCCATTCACAGCAAATGTCATATTTTGTCGGTGATGAAGAGAACACGAAAGTGTCATTGACTCCAAAACTAATTGCAGAACATCCACACCAAAACTGCGACGAGAAAGGAAAAGCTCACAAACGTCTGATATAAAAGGTCACGATACGAAAAACATTTTGATTTAAATTAATGCGTGTGTATTTGTCAGGTGTCTCTATATAAAACACGTGTATAACCCATGGAGTACTGATGTCGTATCTTTTGGTCAAGATCAAAGTGTAGTATCTGTTCCGATGGATACTGCACCCCATAGACTGGTACTGTCTTGGCCTTCGGGACTTGATTTATGCCGGTCTATGGGATTGTCCTGTGCAGTTCTAGGAGGTCCACCCTCCCAGGCTTTGTCTCCCCTCTTTGGGGAAAGGTAAGTTAATTGCTTACTGCTTGAGGCGCCCCTACCGGGGAATGCCGACGGGGCTGCCCAGGCAATTTTTGATGGTCAGAGTGCTCACCTCTCGAGCGCTGGCTTTTCAACCCCCACTTTCCGACCCGACCTTGGGTCACATCTTACTTGTGGGAGTAGGATAAAACTGGCCTTGTGCCTAACTCCTGGAGAGGAGTAAATAATACTGATGTCGTATCTTTTGGTCAAGATTAAAGTGTAGTATCTGTTCCGATGGATACTGCACCCCATAGACTGGTATTGTCTTGGCCTTCGGGGCTTGATTTACGCCGGTCTATGGGATTGTCCTGTGCAGTTCTAGGAGGTCCACCCTCCCAGGCTTTGCCTCCCCTCTTTGGGGAGGAGTAAGTTAATTGCTTACTGCTTGAGGCGCTCCTACCGGGGAATGCCGACGTGGCTGCCCAGGCAATTTTTGATGGTCAGAGTGCTCACCTCTCGGGCGCTGGCTTTTCAACCCCCACGTTCCGACCCGACCTTGGGTCACATCTTACTTGTGGGAGTAGGATAAAACTGGCCTTGTGCCTAACTCCTGGAGAGGAGTAAATAATACTGATGTCGTATCTGGTGAGGTGCGATTCGGTGTTTTTAATTTTTTTATTTTGGGGGTTTGATAGAGTAAAAACCGACTTCACAATCTAGTAGGGATGATCTCTTTTCTTTCCTGCAGCCGCTTTCACACAGAAGAGATGTTGCTAGCCTCTGCCTAGTGTATCGTTTTGCTCGTGGTAGATGCTCAACTGAGCTCAAATCTCCGGTTCCCCCTGTAAAACATTCACAGCAAGAACTAGACTGCAAAAAAATGTTCCTTGCTTTGAACTTCAGATGTTTTAATAAATATTGTATCTTTGTAATTTTTTCTCATCTTTCATCTCTTTGATACCTTCCCATGTGCACTTCCTCCTCCCCTCTTGCCCTAAACATCTTCTTGCAGGATGTTTGCTTAAAAAAACCTTTAGAAAAGGAACATTGATAATATTCAACCTTTGTTTTCTAAATTTATTTTTGTTTCTATTTTATTTTTATTTATATTTCTCAGTTGTTTTTAATTCATACTTTAACTTTATTTATTTTATTTTATTTTATTTTAATATCAATTATTTATTTGATATTTTTCTTATATTTTCATTTTGTATTTCTAATTTTTATCATCATCTCCTTATTGTTACTTTTGTTTTTATCTTTATTTCTTATTTTTCCCTTTATTTTTGAAATTTTACCGTTATTCTATATCATTAGTTTACTATTTTATTCTTTATTTTTCATTTATTTATAATTTTATTAACTTTTTTTATATATTTTTTATATATATTTTTAAATTCTTTTATATTTTTTATTATTATACTTACTTTTATTTTTTATTTTATTTTATTCTATTTTACTTTATTTTTTATTTTATTTTTATTTTTTAGTTTATATCCTTTTATATTATTTTTTATTTTTATATTTTATTATTTTTATATTTTATATTATATTTTATTTTATTTTTATTCTTATTTTTATTTTTTACTTTTATAATTTCTATAATGTTTTATTATTATTATCATTTTATCTTTCTATTTTTTATTTTATATTTGTAACTCATTCCTTTTTCTAATATTTGTCTCTGTGTCTCTTCCTGTCAATAGATGTTCCTTTACGACGAGCTTGTTATTTATTTCGTTAAACTTTCTGTAAGACGTGGTGCTAAAGGCACTGATGAAGAGACGTTTTAGAGTAGCTTTGTTAATTTAAAAAATAAAATAAAGTATTTCCACCATATTTTGGAAACGACCGTACGCCATACTAGCCTTGATGTTATTATTCTTGGAACACTTGTAATGTTCTAATTCATTAAATCCTCTTAAATATATATATATATATATATATATATATATATATATATATATATATATATATATATATATATATATATATATATATATATATATATATATATATATATATGAGTTATGATTTTATATATATAAGTATACATTAGATATATATTTATATATATATATATATATATGAGTTATGATTTTATATATATAAGTAGATATTATATATATATATATATATATATATATATATATATTATCATAACTCAGTAGAATAAAACATTATGACAATTAATAGTTTGTTATCATGCTACGAATACTTTAAAATCAACACCTATTATTCATACTTGTGTACGTATGTTTCAGAAATGTATCGTCCATAATCTCATGTCCAGCTCAAAAATTCTTTATCAATTTATCAGAGGTAAAATTAACAATGGAATCGTTCAATTATTAAAAATACATAGAACGAAAAATAAATCCAAAAACCTCATTTTTCCTCCTTATTTCCTTTAATAAATAATTGGATTTTAAAACGAAAAAGAAATCCAAAAACCTCATTTTTCCTCCATATTTCCTTTAATAAATAATTGGATTTTAAAACGAAAAAGAAATTCAAAAACCTCATTTTTCCTCCTTATTTCCTTTAATAAATAATTGGATTTTAAAACGAAAAAGAAATCCAAAAACCTCATTTTTCCTCGTTATTTCCTTTAATAAATAATTGGATTTTAAAACGAAAAAGAAATCCAAAAACCTCATTTTTCCTTGTTATTTCCTTTAATAAATAGTTGGATTTTAAAACGAAAAAGAAATCCAAAAACCTTATTTTTCCTCGTTATTTCCTTTAATAAATAATTGGATTTTAAAACGAAAAAGAAATCCGAAAACCTCATTTTTCCTCCTTATTTCCTTTAATAAATAATTGGATTTTAAAACGAAAAAGAAATCCAAAAACCTCATTTTTCCTCCTTATTTCCTTTAATAAATAATTGGATTTTAAAACGAAAAAGAAATCCAAAAACCTCATTTTTCCTCCTTATTTCCTTTAATAAATAATTGGATTTTAAAACGAAAAAGAAATCCAAAAACCTCATTTTTCCTCCATATTTCCATTTAATAAATAATTGGATTTTAAAATGAAAAAGAAATTCAAAAACCTCATTTTTCCTCGTTATTTCCTTTAATAAATAATTGGATTTTAAAACGAAAAAGAAATCCAAAAACCTCATTTTTCCTCCTTATTTCCTTTAATAAATAATTGGATTTTAAAACGAAAAAGAAATCCAAAAACCTCATTTTTCCTCGTTATTTCCTTTAATAAATAGTTGGATTTTAAAACGAAAAAGAAATCCAAAAACCTCATTTTTCCTCCTTATTTCCTTTAATAAATAATTGGATTTTAAAACGAAAAAGAAATCCAAAAACCTCATTTTTCCTCGTTATTTCCTTTAATAAATAATTGGATTTTAAAACGAAAAAGAAATCCAAAAACCTCATTTTTCCTCCATATTTCCTTTAATAAATAATTGGATTTTAAAATGAAAAAGAAATTCAAAAACCTCATTTTTCCTCGTTATTTCCTTTAATAAATAATTGGATTTTAAAACGAAAAAGAAATTTAAAAAAACTCATTTTTTCCTTTTTATTTCCTTTAATAAATAGTTGGATTTTAAAACGAAAAAGAAATCCAAAAACCTCATTTTTCCTCGTTATTTCCTTTAATAAATAATTGGATTTTAAAACGAAAAAGAAATCCAAAAACCTCATTTTTCCTCCTTATTTCCTTTAATAAATAATTGGATTTTAAAACGAAAAAGAAATCCAAAAACCTCATTTTTTCCTCCTTATTTCCTTTAATAAATAATTGGATTTTAAAATGAAAAAGAAATTCAAAAACCTCATTTTTCCTCCTTATTTCCTTTAATAAATAATTGGATTTTAAAACGAAAAAGAAATCCAAAAACCTCATTCCCCCCCCCCTTTTTTTCCTTTTATTAATAATTAGATTTTAAAGTCAAATGTATATATTTAAAACAAAAACGATAGGTTTAGTCTTGTTTGTAAGTAAATAGTGCAAGTTTATACACATTTCTATCAAATATATTTTAATAAATGATGTTTATTTTATTCTGTTTCAACTTTAAAATAACTATGACAGTAGAAAAAAACCCCAATGAAAACGTCTTTTTATATTGCAGGTAATTAATTTTTAACCTCATTTTAATTATTGAACTTGACTTTTTAAAACACATATATATATATATATATATATATATATATATATATATATATATATATATATATATATATATATATATATAATTATTTATAAATAAATATTATGTTCAAAATTTACCGATATATACATACATTTCATAGCAAACCTGCAATCGTCAGTATGGGAGGAGACAATCACTGCCGGTCACACGGTTCTAACCCCCGATACGAAAGTCATCTATGACTCGGTAAAAATGTCTAACAATGGGAAGTAAATTAACATCTAAATAACAAACATGGCGGCTATCCAGCAAGCAGTCGAGAGAGAACTCAATAGGCGGGGCCCAGAGTTATGCATTACGCGGAATGCCGGCTTGTTGTCAACATAACTTAAAATGCTCTACTTTGCGAGAGCTTTTACTAATTATTTATAAATAAATATTATTTTCAAAATAAACCCATATACACATGCGTTTCATGCCAAACCTGCAATCGTCAGTATGAGAGGAGACAATCATTGCCGGTCACATGTATATAAATATATATATATATATATATATATATATACAATAATATTTTATAAATAAATATTAATTATTTATTACCTACAGACATCGATGTTTCATGCTAACGCAATCTTCAGTGTAGGAACTAATTCTTAACGGTCGGTGGGCGCGAACCCCGATCACAAATCGCCACTGATTCGTAGTCGAGGATCTTATCCATCGGCCATAGCCAATTAGTTAGTAAATATAGAGGAATTTTAAATGTAAATAGCGAAATCGGCGGCTATGTACCAGGCAGTATAGAGTGATTTACGAAACGGCGTTCGGATCGTGCATATAGCTATTTGCACTGCTTGTTATTAAAGTTACTCGAGAGTGTCGAGCCTTTGTGGAAGGGGGCTGATAAACAATAATATTTTATAAATAAATATTAATTATTTATTACCTACAGACATCGATGTTTCATGCTAACGCAATCTTCAGTGTAGAAACTAATTCTCAACGGTCGGTGGGCGCGAACCCCGATCACAAATCGCCAATTCAGAGTTGTACTTTTGTTATTTGTTACATAACAAAAGTACAACTCTGAATTTGAAAACAAGTAACAGTAGTTAATTCTGTAACAGTAGTTAATTGGTTTCTCTACCAAACGACAGACTTGCAATAAGAACGACAATCGTTCCCAAGGGACAATAAACAGTCCTTCCAAACTGAACATAAAACGATAGCCCTGTCAGGCTAAGCCCAACCGTCCATCTGTTTCGGAGACCGAGAGAAACCCAAATCTCCCCCCTACATGTCTTTCTCCGGATCTATCTATCTATCTATCTATCTATCTATCTATTAATCTATCTATCTCTCTCTATATATCTATCACTGGCTGAGGTCATATGATTTACCCTACGGTCAGTGTCGAAATCAAGCATCAAATTCGGATGAAGACAACGGGCGGACGATCCCGACCTGTGCAGTGACGTCACACAACGCGAGTTTACGACAGTCCTACAGCCCGACGGACGAGACTTCTTATAGTGATGCAAAGGCGTATCCAAAACTGTCAGATGATACAAAGTCTTATTCCGAGAAAACTATTTAAAACGAATTATCTCGCATATCTAGTAAGCATAGAGTGTCTCAGTAGAGACGTGACTAATCTACATTCGTATAACTTATTAATCAGACAAGAAAGAAAAGAAAACTTTGAATTTCTTAGAGGTTGAACTGATAACAATTAAAATAAGTCTTTATTTAGTATCTTCTAAATAAATAAATGCGATTTGTCAATCATCACACCTATATTAGCATCAAAACGGCTTACTGTTATTTAAAGTGATTTTTGTGAATTTAGTTCTTTTATATTTGTGTACCTTTTTACATTTGATTTGATGGAAATACATCAATTATTGTCAGCTGTTTCCTAATAATATGTATAGTTGCTAATTACTAGACATTACTATGAAATTTCTTGCTAAAACTTTTCTCATTACTTATTATTTAGTAGTAATTTTGGTATGTACATGCCCTCCCATAGTCGTGAACCCCGAGTCATATGTTTGCCAGGCCTGTATTATAGATCGCCTTGCTATAAACCAATCCCTTTCTCAAAGAGAGAGGGTACAGCCTGGAAGTGTGAACCTCTAGGGCTACCCAGAACAAATACCTAAACCCGACAGAGCAGGGCCAAAGGAAACCACAACGGTCCACCCTCTGTCGAACTGATTGTCAACGACGTATCCTCGACTGGTATGGAGTACCAAAAAGAATTCTCAGAATTAAATGATACAACATATTCTTTATAAATACTATTTATATATTAGAGAGCAAAGATCCAAACTTGTACGCCTAATTTGTATAACTATGTTTTAAACAGTTTATGCTAAATTGATATTTAGTGTTATTCATTTGTAATTTTATTGTTCTATTTTAGCTATATATATGCAATAGTTTTGCCAATCTAGCTATTGGCAAATAGTGTCGCCAACCACAGTACCTAGCGTGGCGACTAAGGCAAAAAAGCCTGACTGACCGTAATAAGGTGGACAGAAACCAGGGAAGGGGTTCCTCGTCCAAAAACCCTGATGGTGATTGTTAGTTTTTGCCAAAATTAACAATAATTGAAGTGATTCTATAAAAAAAGGTTAAATTACCAAAACCTTTCTTAAAATATTATTTTCATTAATTTTCAAAGGAGGTAATTTAAATCAAAACTAATATATTTTTGTTAGCTAAAAGAATGTCTCAACAGATATGTCAAAGTTTGTGAATGTTTTAATTGAATCAAAGAAGTATAATAAATAGTGGTAATTGGTGTGTCACGATTACGTCTGCCTTGTTATGAAATTAAAATGTGTTTAAAATTTTACAAGATGTGTTCTAAATATGCGCGTCGGCGCTAGTGGCGTGCTTTCTTGGCCATCATTGTCTCTTCTTCCGAAGGAGAATGTAATGTACGTTATGATCGCTTCTTATAATCGAAGTGAACGATACCTTGTTTCAGACAAAAGGGTCGGGGCCCCTAGCGAACCAGACCCTAAAATCAAAATGCGCTAAGGGTTTTACTCGGCTGATATGAAAAAAATAGTTACGTAAAAATAGTTACGTAGATCTGATAATAATAAAAAAAAATAGTTAGGTAGAAATAGTTAGGTAGATTTGATAATAATAAAAAAAATAGTTAGGTAGAAATAGTTACGTAGATCTGATAATAATAAAAAAAATAGTTAGGTAGAAATAGTTACGTAGATCTGATAATAATAAAAAAAAATAGTTAGGTAGAAATAGTTACGTAGATCTGATAATAATAAAAAAAATAGTTAGGTAGAAATAGTTACGTAGATCTGATAATAATAATAAAAATAGTTAGGTAGAAATAGTTACGTAGATCTGATAATAATAAAAAACATAGTTAGGTAGAAATAGTTACGTAGATCTGATAATAATAAAAAAAAATAGTTAGGTAGAAATAGTTAGGTAGAAATAGTTACGTAGATCTGATAATAATAAAAAACATAGTTAGGTAGAAATAGTTAGGTAGATCTGATAATAATTTAAAAAAAATAATTAGGTAGAAATAGTTACGTAGATCTGATAATAATAATAAAAATAGCTAGGTAGAAATAGTTACGTAGATCTGATAATAATAAAAAAATAGTTAGGTAGAAATAGTTAGGTAGATCTGATAATAATTTTAAAAAAATAATTAGGTAGAAATAGTGACGTAGATCTGATAATAATTTAAAAAATAGTTAGGTAGAAATAGTTACGTAGATCTGATAATAATTAAAAAAATAGTTAGGTAGAAATAGTTACGTAGATCTGATAATAATAAAAAAAATAGTTAGGTAGAAATAGTTACGAAGATCTTATAATAATAAAAAAATAGTTAGGTAGAAATAGTTACGTAGATCTGATAATAATAAAAAAATAGTTAGGTAGAAATAGTTACGTAGATCTGATAATAATAATAAAAAAATAGTTAGGTAGAAATAGTTACGTAGATCTGATAATAATAAAAAAATAGTTAGGTAGAAATAGTTTCGTAGATCTGATAATAATAAAAAAAAAAAAGTTAGTCGTGAGACTGCATACCTCCGCTTGACAACGTAAGGATGAGTCAAAGCCTTATCTGGGCCTAACTTGTCCATATTGTATGAAGTATCGTCGAAGTTATGTCATTGTAACGTTTGATAACTCAAACAATATTTATCAGATAAGGCTGAAATTTTGTATTGTGTTATCAAATAGCATCCGATGCATACATCTAATGTTGGGAAATCGAATGTTGAAATTCCATAAATTTTTTGACTTAGACAAAGTATTTTAATGTCAAGTTCATATAAAATGCGGGACTTCATTGGCTACAATATGGGCCAAGTAGCGAGTCTCTAAAGTGAATCGAACTGAAGTTATTTGCCAAAAGTGTTAATTTTATCTTTTCCGTGACCTTGACATTGGCATTTAACCTAAATGTCCGATATTTTAAGCAAGTTTGGTGACGATTGACCAAGTAATATGGACACTAGACTGTCCACAAACAAACAAACATAGTTACAAACCAACAAACAAACTTGACTGAAAACATAACCTCCTTGACGGAGGTAATAAATAGTCAGTTTTCCAAATTATCACTTCTATGTTAAATAACGTTTAATAACGTAAGCGACAACTATCATTCATGGATTTTTTTTTATGCCTGACGACAGTGCTTCTTACTTTTTTCATCCAATCAGACGGGAGCTTATTATTAAAGCTATGACACATCTTTTCTCAACCAATCAGACGGTGCTTTTTATAGAAGCTATGAGACATCATTTTTCAACGAAGCAAACGGCAACATATCTTGCGTAGATGACATTATTTACAAACGTTTTCTATCTACATTGCAAACATTATTTATGCGCACCTACTAATTCCCAATCGACAAGCCCAAGTGTTTGTTTTTTCACCGTGATGACATTTAGTGCTGAATCATTCTTTTTAACATTTGGTTAATATTAACATTTGGGGAATTCTTAAAAGAAATCCGTTCGGCACTATTTCAAAACAACTTTTCGCATAAAACTATTATATTCAATGTTTTTTTTTTTTTGACAAAAGTACGTTTCTTTTTTTTTCTTGTGCCAGCTCCCTCAAAGCTGCAGCTCGGTCTTGGCAAGCCAGGTTCTCCTCTCATCATCAGTGTCCGCTATGCCCTGCTCGCCATTGGGTGGTTTGAACAGCGGGCATTCCTCTATGACGTGCGTAACTGTCTGTTCTGGGTGGCCACATTTACAGGCAGCACCCTTCTCTCAGGCCCAAGTCTCTCATTGTGGCAGAAAAACGGCCCACACCAGTTCTCAGGCGGTTCAGATTGGTCCATTGCCTTCGTGGCAGCTCAGCCCCTGGTATGTCGTCTGCGTCGGTGATGAACCTGTGCAGTCGGTGTTGGTCAGCCTGTTGCCATTCTTCCCTCCTGCGGTTCTTGGTCCACATCTGCTTTGAGGTGGTGTCTGGGACGGTTTCCAGAAGCTGATGCGCGTGCTGAGAGAGTGCGTGGTGTGATTTGAGGCGTACTGGTGGAGGTTAGGGTTTGCTCATGATGTCGTGGAGCAGATGTCTCTTGTCGATCTTGGCCTTGTACGTTTAATTTATTTTGATTAAAAAAATGGCCATCGCTGTTTCTCTACGATTTAACCCTAACCCTAACCCTAACCTTAACCCTAACCCTAACCCTAACCCTAACCTTAACCCTAACCCTAACCCGAGGCTGATTTTTTTTAAAATGTTGCATTTGTTTACACTAGTTAAAACGAGGGTTGAAGATATTTTAAAATTGCAGTTCTACGAATGATACATTCAAGAACTGCAGATATTTTTTTTAAATAGGAGAAACAAATTTATGTAAATATAAAATTAGGAGTGAAAAGTTTTAGAAAAAACATTTAACAAAAATTCCTTTAATCTCAGAATACCTTACTCATCGTAGAATGGCTTTATTGGAATATCTTCAACCAGTATGTTAACCAGTGTAAAAAATGGCGCCATTGTTAAATTAGTTAACCAGTGTAAAAAATGGCGCCATTGTTAAATTAGTTAACCAGTGTAAAAAATGGCGCCATTGTTAAATTAGTTAACCAGTGTAAAAAATGGCGCCATTGTTAAATTAGTTAACCAGTGTAAAAAATGGCGCCATTGTTAAATTAGTTAACCAGTGTAAAAAATGGCGCCATTGTTAAATTAGTTAACCAGTGTAAAAAATGGCGCCATTGTTAAATTAGTTAACCAGTGTAAAAAATGGCGCCATTGTTAAATTAGTTAACCAGTGTAAAAAATGGCGCCATTGTTAAATTAGTTAACCAGTGTAAAAAATGGCGCCATTGTTAAATTAGTTAACCAGTGTAAAAAATGGCGCCATTGTTAAATTAGTTAACCAGTGTAAAAAATGGCGCCATTGTTAAATTAGCCTCGAGTTAGCTTCGATCGAGAAACAGCGATAATCTTTTTTTTTATTAAATTGAATGTATTTTTAAAAAGCTTGGAATATTTGTTGTCCTAGCTTTTGCGTTTTTAGCGAACACGTGTTCAAGTACATCTTTCCAGTACACGCTGCCACTATTTTGTGTGCTGCTTTAGCGAGGATCATGCAGGCGTGTGTCGGAAAAAAGAGGAAAAGAAGAACATTGAAAACAAACGTAATATGGTATACATTAGAATACATAAAAAAGAACAACAGTAATTATTACTATAAAAAAAATACGTTATTGTCCTAAATATAATCAGAAACGACACATGTTACCGGGGTCCGAGATAGAGAAATATGCGTGAGCCATGAACTAAACTGTTACTTTTTTTTACTAAAGAGTTACCACATATTAAGGCCCTAAAGACCACTCGAGGATAATGGTTAATGAATGTCAGGTGGACGGTGAGATAATATCGTGATGATTTATACTGATGGTTGAAATTGGGCAGAATTTGATTATTTAAGATGACGGCTCAACAAGAATTTGTTTATATTAGACTTGAAAACGATCATGTTGTAGTCAACTGGGAAGCAGTCCAGTGTTATTGTGTTCCACAGACGGATAGTTCTAGGAAAGAAGCTTTTCCAATAGAAGTTTCGTTTAGTCTTAAGCATAGACAGAGAGAAAGGGACATTATTTACAGTGGTTGTAATTAAACGAGTTTTTGTTGTGAATGTCTTACAGAGGGGCCATACATTGAAACTCGGTCAAGCACCTGTCATGAAAATAACGATAGAGTAGAGAAAGACTAGCAATGTCCCTTCTATGAGAAATAGGTAGTAGGGGGGAAGGACACCGTCCACTAAATTTCGAAGTCGGTTTTGTACTCTGTCAAAGTATGATCTGAGCGGCACTTCCTCAGATGTGGAAACAGTACTCAATGTTAGAACGTGTTTGACTACAGGTAGAGGATTGCATCAAGAGTGAGATACCTGCTCATGGAAGTTTCATTTAGTTTTAGGAACAAAGATGGCGTAGGGGATATTATTGACGAGTTTTCTTATGAATGTTTTATAGGGGGCCATCGATTGAAGCTCAGCCAAGCACTTGCCATGAAAATAACGATAGAGTGGGAAAAGACTAGCAACATCTCTTCTGTGAGTAAGAGGTTGTAGGGAGGAGAAGAGGACATCGCCCACTAGATTTCGAAGTCGGTTTTGTACTCTGTCTAGGCAGTAAAGGTGCTCTGAACAGCACCTCCCCACACGTGGCAACAGTACTCCGTCTTAGGACAGGTAGACGATTGTGTCATGAGTGAGATACCTTCTGGGGTGGTAGAATGATCCGACCATTTTTCCAGCAGCCTTTGCAACGGATTTGATGTCTACTTTGTGTTGTGTGTTTCTGGGAGTCTCTGCGACTGCAAAAAAAAAACTAGAGACTAAGCCTGCTAGGAGTTGAGAAGACGTGATCTTAGGGGGAGCTAGACGAAATGTCAACCCGCTTTAAAGAACGAGTCAGGAAATTACTAAAATCTCGTCCTAAATTCTACACGTGGGTGGAACGAGTTTTCTCAACTTTTGAACAACAGAACGCATTCTCGTACGTTAGCCAGACTAAATCTAAGAGAGATAACTCGCAAAACGCTTTTGATTAAGTCCTTCGTTTAGTTAGTGGGTAGGGGAAAGAAAGAACAAAACTGTTATAAACATTGATGACAAAATAAGGCAAACATGCAGACACACACACCCACACACACATACACACACATACACACACATGCACACACATACCCACACACATGCACACACACATACACACACATACACCCATATACACACCCACACATACACACACATATCCACACACATACACACCCACATATACACCCACACATACACACACATGCACACACACATACACACACATACACACACATGCACACACACATACACACACATACACACACATACACATATACACCCCCCGCACACATACACACACATATACACACACATACACACCCACACATACACACCCACACATACACACCCACACATACACACATACACACACATGCACACACGCACATACACACCCACACATACATACACACATGCACACACATACACACACACATACACACACACATACACACATACACACATACACACATACACCCACATACACACGCATGCACACACACATACACACCCATACACACATATACACACGGCCACACATACACACACATATACACACACATGCACACCCACACATACACACCCACACATATACACACACATACACACACATACACACACATGCACACACACGCACATACACACCCACACATACACACATACACACACACATACACACCCACATACACACATACACACATACACACACATACACACACATACCCCCACATACCCACACATGCACACACACATACACACACATACACCCGCCCACACATACACACCCATATACACACACATACACACCCACACATACACACACATGCACACACACATACACACACATACACACACATACACACATACACACACATACACCCACATACACACACATGCACACCCACATACACACACATACACACATATACACACGCCCACACATACACACACATACATACACACACATACACACACATACACACACATACACTTCTTACGTTAACTCGCTCTTTTTCTCCACTCTAAAAGCAAAGGAAAACGAAAACTTAAGCGTGACAGACAAAATTTAAGTGCGACCGACCATTGAACGGTTTGACCTCTGATAATAACACGTATTACCATCTAATAAATCATAAGCTTTTAAAATAAAAAACATTTCATTCATGACCTTGTTGTAAACACGAAACAAAATCTTTCTCATTTATTCATATCGATAAACATTACCATTTTGGTAATTTCGATAAATATTTTCTTTTTTTTAATGTGATCATAAAGAAAGGAAAAGAAAGAAGAAATCAATTTGCTTTTAAACTTGCAATTTAAGAAAAGATCGCAAATTGTTGAAATTTAAGTCGGACTCCCTACAGAAATGAACATTTGAACAGCAAACGTTAAATATTTGTCCAGAAAATAAAACAATATCACGAAACAGAACTATTTGTTATATTAATATAAAAACATACATTGAACTAAAAATAAAATAACAAATAATAGTAAATTAATCAAATGTCCTTTTTAAAAACAATATGCAAATTAGTTAACATAAGCAGTATATAAAAGAGATTGCTTAAAGTTTAAATGACGTTTTGACTTTACCGTTCTATTTATCTTCCTCCCACAAGGTAAGATGTGACACAAGGTCGGGAAAGTGGGAAAGAACCAGCGCTCGAGAATTTGAGCAGTCTGGGTTTTTAAAAATAGCCTGTGCAAGAAATGGGCCTAATTTTCCCATTTATTCATTTAGACGTAAAATAACGTCAGTCTGATTCTCAACCTTAGTCATCGATCGCTTTCTTCCTACAAAATAAATGTTTAATTCATATTCGCCAGTTTTTCTTTGGAATCGTCGCAGCATGTTGTTAAGAACAATAGAATATAATTCGAGTTAATTCCCCAGAAAATAATGTATTAGGATTAGAATTATTTTCCTATAGCAGTCATAGTTTTTTCAAATGAGATAAGCCTGTGTTCATGAATTACAGACTTACTTCCCTTTGTTTAGTACAAAAAATAAAATTTCGATAAAAAAGGACAGTTTTAAAAAATGTAAAAGCAAAACAAATCGCAATTAAATACATGACCGGACAACACTGGGTAGGGACAGTTAGTCATATACAAAGTAATGGCGACTTTTAAGCGTTAATATTGATGACATAAACAGAATTCGCTGAAAATTGTGTATAGACAACAAAAAAAACTGGTTTTATGTCGTTTTTTGTGTATGAATATTATTTCATGTGGAACTATTTCGAGTTAAAAATCTATTTAGGATTACGCGTGTAATCGGAAGAGAAACACGTTTAGAATATGGAAATATGCTAGAATAATCGAGATTTTAACAAAAACTAACCGGCGACATGTTGTGTTTTTGTATCGCTCAAGACGAAGAAAGTATTAAAACACCTTTTTTCGATATTACTACGATATACTTAAATTGATTTTAACTTGATATTAACTCTAACACATTCTTATCTTATATATATATATATATATATATATATATATATATATATATATATATATATATATATATATATATATATATATATATCATAATATGGAATGAAATAATAAAATAAGGTGCCAATCAAATTTTATTAGAATTCAAAGTTCAAGCAAAGTATCTTAACGTCCTTAACTCATGAGTTTTCAAAGATAATTCTTCTCCTCAGAGGACTATTACCGCAGTGACATTACTGCATGTAATAAAATTACACTTTGAAAATATATAAAAATATAGACAAAAAATACATAAAAGTATATAACATCAAATATATCAACCCAAAAACATACTTTTTTGATAAATCTATACAATCCATCCAAGTCATACAATTTAAAAACATATTGAGGAAAGATATCCAGGAGGTTGACTGAAGATTGATCCAGATATTAGTTTACTCTTATATCTTTTGTTGGATTACTTTATATATATATATATATATATATATATATATATATATATATATATATATATATATATATTATCGCCTATACACTAATTTTATTCGAGTTTTTGAAGAAACTGTTTATGTCGTCAATCTCAACGTTTACACATTTCTGTTTTTAACATCAAGACCTGCCGTACATCGGACAGTGTCCTTATATATAAAAAAAATTATATCGAATACATTTTCATAAAGAAAATATTTAATCTTTGGTCATCGATATATTTGATTCTGATTCGTGAGTTTTTATTTGTGCAACATTGACCCATGTTCTTAGTAAGAAAAATATGTAATTAGTTTAAGAATTATTTTATCAGACCGGAATAACAGGACGCCATTTTAAGAAAAAGGAAATATAACTCTTCATTCTAAATACAGAGTTACTCTCCTTTGTCTGGTCGACTTCTTACTTAAAAAACGAAAGTTACTCTGTATTGACAAATACATTGTTTTGTCTAGCAGCCATTTCGAGACGTTTATTCTCTGTAAACGGAAATAACGACTGTGTTTTGAGAAGGGGTGTTTTCTCCCGAAATATCAAAATAGTGTAAACCATCCCTAATTCTATTAACAGTAAGGGAAAGATTTACTGAAACAGGATGTGAAAGATTTACTGTAAAATAAATAGTTAAGTTTCTACAATTATTAGCTTTTGTCCATTTCCTCTTTCAGCGTTCCGGTTTTTCCGCATTGCACACAGCCTTATTAAATATCTATATACTCGAATACGTTATTTCCCTCTGTTTGGTCTATTTTTCTCGCCTTCTTTTTAAGACGACGTAAAATCTTTTTCACATTTCTGTCGCGTAAATTATTAATGAAAGTAAAAAATAATCCCGGGCAACGCCGGGTAGGAGCAGCTAGTGTTAAATATAGCATAAGGAACGGCTATCATTCAACAATATTTTAGGACTGACGAAGTGCTTTTTGTCGAAGCTCTGACACCTATTTGCAACGAACTAAACGGCAAAATCTCTTGCGTAGATGAGAACATTATTTACAAACATGTCCCACCCACATTGCAAACATTATTTATGCGCACCTAATAGTTCCCAAGTGTCAATCCCAAATGTTTATATTTAAAAAAATGATGACATTTAGAGCTGAATCAATGCGTTCAACATTCACGTTAAACAAGCAAAGACCGACATGGCAATGTTTTATATATTCAAGTTATAGTGGGGTAATCACCATGAGCAAATTTTCATTTTCACTTTAAGTTTTCGTAAAAATTTAGGTATGGTACCAGATCAAAGCTTAGGAACTAAGTAACAATTTTGGTCCGAGTGGATAAAGACTACATGGACTCTTCATACATTTCCGCCATTTTCCAAGATGGCCGCCATCAAAATCTAATAATATCTCGGAAACTATTCAACATAGAAAAATGAATTTGGTGTCTATACCTAGGTTTTCATAGTCAAGGAATCAGATGAAACCATTTCTCACTACATCATATATATAGTATATATTTGTACCAAAATGTAAAAATTCTAAGATACCCACTACCAAAATCCTATATCGGCTATACTTTCAAAATACAAAGATCGACAACCATACACCAGCATAGACGGGTTTGTTTAAAATAACATAGCTACGTTGTTTTTTATATTTATATGTTCAGGCTATTTTGGTTATGCAAAGTGTGTTACTTATTAAATTATAGCCATTGTTATACATTAGGAATTATTATTTTTTTACAAAAAAGTCACCGCTTATCAAGGCCCAAAGGCTACTCGAGGATAAGGATTAATTGAGTTTGAACGGGTGGACGGTGAAACATCGAGAAGAATTAGTAACGATAGTTGTAAACTGGTCAATAAGAATTTGTGTTGTACTCAGCCGGGAAGCAGTCCCGTGGTACTGTGTTCCACTGACGGGCAGTTCTAAGAAAGAAACTTTGCTCATGGAAGTTTCGTTTAGTTTTAGGTACACAGAGGAAGAAAGGAAAATTATTAACAGTGGTTGTAGCTAGACGAGTTTTTGCTGTGAATGTCTTACGGGGGGTATAGATTGAAGCTCAGTCGAGCACCTGCCATGAAACTAACGATAGAACAGAGAAAGACTAGCAACGTCTCTTCTGTGAGAAAGAGGATGTAGGGAGGAGAAAAGGGCATTCCCCACTAGATTTCGAAGTCGCTTTTGTACTCTGAGCAGCACCTCCCCAGATGTGGCAACAGCACCTCCCCAGATGTGGCAACAGCACCTCCACATCTTAGCACGAAAATTTGATGACGTAGCATCATAGTTCTGAGACTGCATATCTCGGTGCATATCCTTATACAATAAATATCTCTATATAAAGTTAGCTATGTGTATATGTTTATATATTTGTATGAACAGGATACACTCCTAAACTAACTAACTGATCATTATGAATTTTGGAACACTGCTGGTATGCGCAATGGTGGGTAATATGGGATATATTTAGTGTAATTTTGTTTTATGCAAAGGAAGCCACATATGGAGGAGCTCTTTCTGAAAATTCAAATGCCTCTGAAATTTAACAAAACCTCAATTAATAAATATTCCCCAAATTTCAGTTTCTTTGGAGTATGTTAAAGAGTTGTTGGTAGGCGTAATATGGGTACAAACACCGATTTGAAAATTAAAATATTTCAGATTTGCATTGAATTTGATCCATAGTCATTAGACACCACAACTATTTTCAGATTTGCATTGAATTTGATCCATAGTCATTAGACACCACAAATATTTCAGATTTGCATTGGATTTGATCCATAGTCATTAGACACCACACATATTTCAGATTTGCATTGGATTTGATCCATAGTCATTAGACACCACAAATATTTCAGATTTGCATTGGATTTGATCCATAGTCATTAGACACCACAAATATTTCAGATTTGCATTGGATTTGATCCATAGTCATTAGACACAACAAATATTTCAGATTTGCATTGGATTTGATCCATAGTCATTAGACACCACAAATATTTCAGATTTGCATTGGATTTGATCCATAGTCATTAGACACCACAAATATTTCAGATTTGCATTGGATGTGATCCATAGTCATTAGACACCACAAATATTTCAGATGTGCATTGGATTTGATCCATAGTCATTAGACACCACAAATATTTCAGATTTGCATTGGATTTGATCCATAGTCATTAGACACCACAAATATTTCAGATTTGCATTGGATTTGATCCATAGTCATTAGACACCACAAATATTTCAGATTTGCATTGGATTTGATCCATAGTCATTAGACACCACAAATATTTCAGATTTGCATTGGATTTGATCCATAGTCATTAGACACCATTTAAACAAGATTCCGTGATTTTCAATTTAGTCTCAAGACCTCTTAAGCTTAAGCCTTAAATTATAAAAAATGTAATAGATTTTGATCAAAATTGGAATAAGTATTCTAAACATACGGTTTAGTAGCATTATATATTGATTTAATCTTTGTAAAGCGACATAAAAGTGTTACAAAACTGTTTTTTTCCGGGAAATTAATTTTACCCGTCCTAGGACGAGTATTCTATTTCTTATAAAAGATTATGTTTGATGTCAATTCTGATTTAATTGGTCTAATTAACTATAATTATAACCTAGCTATATACGTATTTATCGAATCACTCTCACTCTATCTTGATTCAACTATTCTTAATTATTTCGCAAAATCTAAGTGAGCATATAAAGAAAAAGTGACTCTCTTTTTTCAGCGTGGCTATCTAATTTATATATGTGTATCGCTGTTTATGAATTTTCTAATGAAATCAAGGTGGCATAAATAGTGGTAGTTATTGTGATTCTACGGTTCATCGATACGTCAAGCAACTTATATATATATATATATATATATATATATATATATATATATATATATATATAAAGATAGATGGACGAAGAGTGACAAACATGCACGAATGTCCAAATTTATATCAAACTTCGATCGTTCAATTTTCACCATTGAATTTACTTCATTTTGAACGCCTTTCTGTAATGCCTCCACGAAACCTTTTCTTCTCCATCGAAACTTTGTTCCATTGGACACCTTATCGGCGGACAATTACCACCTGGACAAACCCAATATCTTTTTACACGAACTTTTTTCACCCATCATTTAAAAAAATATTTTTTCAAATGTTGAATTTTGGCTTTTCTATTGCCAACTTATCTATCTGTATAATTCCTCTGATGATAAGATCTCGATCTTTGAAAAGCCTTGGCTTAAGGAAAGAATAATAAACATGATTTTATTACAGAATATACCTTGCATTGAACAATCGAAGTTTGATATAAATTTGGAGATTCGTGCATGTTTATCACTCTTCGTCCTTCTATCTTTATTATTGCTCTATCTCGTATATTGAGCTTTTACCATTTCACTATAGGTTCTTTCTACTAAAAGTTTACTTTTAGTTTCATATTTGATTATATATATATATATATATATATATATATATATATATATAAATTTAAAGTTAGATGAATCAATTCCGAAATGTGGCTGTTTACGTGTCTGATGAGACCCATCTAGGTCAAAATAATTTATAATGCGGACAGCCCTAATGTGTATTTAGTTTATTTACTTTAAATGTATTTCTGCTCTGTTAATACGTACATTGAGCTCTTTTTACTCGGATTTCCATCGAAACAATTCAACTCTGACCACTATATATATATATATATATATATATATATATATATATATATATATATATATATATATATATATATTAATCTGGACATTAGTACATGTTTATCACTCTTCTTTCATCTATCTTTATAATCGTATATTGAGCTTAAACCATTTCACGATGTCCTCAATCAACCGAAGTTAAGACTGAACAGGATGTGACGGATTGGTACATTCATGAATTTAGGTGTGTCAGTCACTATATTAATAATAAAAGCTTTTCTTTTTGTTAACAGAACTACTAATACAAGTATATTCATACTAGAAACATATAACCTGCTGGATCACCCGTTGGGGTCAGGTTAGATTGCTTGAATCAGGAAGATTGTGACTTTGCAAAGCTAATTAAATTGTGTTTAGATATATACAACCAGAAACATTAAAATCATTTTCTAATATTTCTAATTTAGTGAAAGAAAAAGAGAATTTTAATCGATTAATAATACGATGCTGACTGCTGATTTGGGCGGGTGAGAAAACCTCAAGTAAGGCAGGTCAAAATCTTTCTCTGTAATTTCGCAGCAATCGTATAACATGTTAGACATATAATTGTCAAACAGTACTAAATCTATCTATCTATCTATCTATCTATCTATCTATCTATCTATCTATCTATCTCTCTCTCTCTCTCTCTCTCTCTCTCTCTCTCTCTCTCTCTCATGATCCCGTCTCGTTGACATTCATCCGCCATTGCTGTGAGTTCTGGTTGGAAAATGAATGTCAACGAAACGCGATCATGTATTGATAACTTGTTGATCACTTGCTGGTTCGAAACTGACGGTACTATGTTCTAAACTTCTGTAATGCAATATAAATAAATAATTACACACACACACACATATATATATATATATATATATATATATATATATATATATATATATATATATATATATATATATATAATCAAATATGAAACTAAAAGTAAGCTTTTAGTAGATAAAACCTATAGTGAAATATACGATTATAAAGATAGATGAAAGAAGAGTGATAAACACGTACGAATGTCCAGATTTATTTCAAACATCAATTGTTTAATGCAGAGTATATTCTGTAATAAAATTATGTTTATTATTCTTTCCTTAAGCCAAGGCTTTTCAAAGATCGAAATCTTATCATCAGAGGAATTATATAGATAGATAAGTTGGTAGTGGAAAAGCCAAAATTCAACATTTGAAAAAAATATTAAGAAATGGAGAGTGAAAAAATGTTCGTGTAAAAAAGATATGGGGTTTGCCCAGTTGGTAATTGTCCGTTGATAAGGTGTCCATGTTTATCACTCTTCTTTCATCTATCTTTATATATATATATATATATATATATATATATATATATATATATATATATATATAAAATATTAAATTATTAATACCTACAGACGCTAGCGTTTCAAGCTTATTGCTCTCATTAGTGCAGGAAAGTAACAATTTCAAATGACGGGAGGCGCGAACCTGGTTTACAGAGTCAGCCTAGAATTGGCAAGCAGTCGCCAACAGAAACTGTCACGTAATTAAGGGAAATTAAGATTCATATGTACCTAGAAGCGGGCACATATAGAAGACTAGTCGAGAGTGTTCTACGAACTTATTCAGAACTTTGCATTAGAGCTTTTTGACAGTCTATTTTAACATCCCCGAGAGTGCTCAACTTTAATTTCTTAATATATATATATATATATAATTTCCCAACCATTTTTCGGATTATACAGAGACGACGGACTGTGCCTCTCAAGAGACAGCAATGGTAACACACTAGACAGACTCAGGAAGGACATTATACATTTTTTTATTAGTTTAGGTTTAAAGATCACCATTGACACAAACATCAATACAGTACATTTCCTAGACACTACACTAAACCTGGCAGCCGATACACACAGACCATTCCATAAACCGAACGAAACGCTCCATTATATTAATAAGGGCTCCTGTCACCCCCCTCAATTTTCAGGAATATGGTCCCTAACATCAGTAGAAGAATTTCTGATCTCTCATCCAACCGAGAAATTTTTGAACAGGCGGCGCCATACTATAATGAGGCACTCTTTAAGAGCGGATTCAAAGATAAGATTTCATATATGCCCACCCAACACTGTAATACTAGGAACCGCAACAGAAATCGGAACATTATCTGGTCCTCCCCCCTTTTTCTCTAAACTGCAAAACTAAGGTAGGCCAAACCTTCCTCAAATTATTAGATAGACACTTCCCACCACAGCACAAATTCCACAATTTTTTTAACAGGAACTCTATAAAAACGAGTTACTCATGCTTCTCATCTATGAAGAAAATTATAACAGCCGAACCTAAACCAATAGAGAATACAGCCTGCTCCTGTACAACCAGAGATCAATGCCCCTTGGATGGGAACTGCAAAGTAACATCAATAGTATATGAGGCGAGCATTTCCAGACAACCAACGAACAAGAAGGAGATATACATTGGGATGACAAAGGGCATGTTTAAGCAAAGACTATATGCCCACAGGCATACCTTCAAATATAGAGATAAAGTAAATACAGCTTTAGGGGCTCGTATATGGGAACTAAAGGATGAGGGAACAAATTTTACCATAAGTTGGAAATTAATTGAAAGGCGAAAACCATATTCCCCAATATCAGGCCGCTGTGCACTTTGCGATGCTGAAAAATATAACATTTTGCGAACCATCAATGACCCAAACATTATATGCCTAAACAAAAAAGGGGAGATATATAAGGACTGTATTCACAGGAGAAAGGCACTTCTAATAAATTGGGCAGAACAAAATACATAGGTCATAACCGCAGAGTACCCAGAATACGGACTTTTAGGATTTTGGATTTCACGATGATGGATTCGGCTTCCGAATTTCGGATTGAACTGTATGGTATCCCGACTGTGGCCCTAAATTAGATTTCTATTATTGCATGTTTTAATTATGGATTGTTTTTTATATTTAATTTAAAATTCTAATTTATAATTTCTAATGTAGAGTACCCCATATCCCCATTTTTCCTTCTCTTGCGTTTTATCTTTTATTTTTATTTTTACACAATTTTATGTTATCCTTTATGTTATCTAGCAGTGTATTTATTTCATGTTTATTTTTCTTCATTTTTCTTTATTTTTCTTCATCATTCTTTTTCATCTTTCTATGAGTACCCTTAGGACTTTATAAATTTATAAATGGTGTGATTACAATTCATTTAATTATAAGTTTAATTTTAGTGATTTATTATTTAATATTTTTAGTAATATATTATTACATTAGCATATTATTTGAATATAATTTTTAACTTAATATTAATTTTATTTTTATTTTTAACATTATCTCCATTTACTTTCGATAACATATATAGCGTCTCTATTAGTTAAATTTGAATCCTTTCCATAACGGGCTACGTAATTCCACGCACGTGACAATTTAAACCTGCTAGTTTCCCATCTGTCCAACTGTTAACGTTATTCCCATCTAATTTCTTGCTTTTTCTATGTACAGCGTCGCTGTTGTTTTGATCTGAAACCTTTCCATAACTGACTACGTATATTCCACACACGTGACAATTTTAAATCTGAAAGTGTTCCATCTTTCCAACGCACAATATTTTGAAATTTCTGGCAGTTGTTCTCACTCATTAAGCTATACGACTCCGCTGATGAAGGTCCGATTTTCTCGGATCTGAAACCTTGGTTCGGATGTTGTTGTAACACTTTATTTAATATTAATAAATATCATGCTCTTATTAATTATCTAGTTAATTTTACTTTTGCATTAATAATTGAGCACTCTGCTGGGAAACTCTCCCAATTAAGAAATACTATATATATATATATATATATATATATATATATATATATATATATATATATATATATATTGATTTATTTATTTATCATTAACATTGAATATGGACACATTTCGCGACTGGATAACTTTGCCGGCCCCTTCAATTTCACGTATTTGGACTGTTGTTTGTATCTTGGAGTAATGTCCTTCCTGATTATGCTTCTCAACTTGTATGACCTGGATGGACTGTATGGATTCAGCAAAAGTATGTTTTTGGATTGATATGTTTGATGTTATGTATTTTTATGTATTTGTGTATATAATTTTATATATTTTCAAAGCGTAATTTTATTGCCTGTAGTAGTATAACTGCGGTAATGGTCCTCTGAAGAGAAGAATTATCTTTGAAAACTCATGAGCTAAGGACTTAATGATGCTTTGCATGAACTTTGAATTCTAATAAAATTTGATTGACACCTTATTTTATTACTTCATTTTATATTATAATATTATATATATATATATATATATATATATATATATATATATATATATATATATATATATATATATATATATATATAAATGAAGTCGTTTTCCCCTTTATCTTTGGCAATTATCGACTTAACACCCAAAACTAGTCTAGGTACTGTCCCCAATGGTGGTCAGCGCGCACAGTGTGGCTATCTATCTATTTATCTATCTATCTATCTATCTACCTCACACACACACGCGCGTATGCAAGTTGCCTCTTCTGTGACTGTCTTTTTAAATATACCTTTAATTTTTATTTATTTCTGCTTTGCAATAAATATTTGTTATTGTTCACTGCGAGTTTTTCGTGTTTGTTCGTTTTAGTTACCGACAGAAGCAACCACTTAGGGAAATCACCGATTAAATTGCGTCAACACCCACCGTTCTGCTGATCTTTTAAACACGGTGTGTGCATAGAAGTATTATTTACTCCTCTCCAGGAGTTAGGCACAAGGCCAGTTTTATCCTACTCCCACCAGTAAGATGTGACCCAAGGTCGGGTCGGAGAGGTGAGCACTCTGACCATCAAAAATTGTCTGGGTAGCCCCGTCGGCATTCCCCGGTAGGGGCGCCTCAGGCAATAAGCAATAAACTTACTCCTCCCCAAAGAGGGGAGGCGAAGCCTGGGAGGGTGGACCTCTTAGAACTGCACAGGACAGACCCATAGACCGGCGTAAATCAAGCCCCGAAGGCCAAGACAATACCAGTCCATGGGGTGTAGTATCCATCGGAACAGATACTACACTTTGATCTCGGGTGTGTGCATAGAAGTATTATTTACTCCTCTCCAGGAGTTAGGCACAAGGCCAGTTTTATCCTACTCCCACAAGTAAGATGTGACCCAAGGTCGGGTTGGAAAGTGGGGGTTGAAAAGCCAGCGCCCGAGAGGTGAGCACTCTGACCATTAAAAATTGCCTGGGCAGCCCCGTCGGCATTCCCCAGTAGGGGCGCCTCAAGCAGTAAGCAATTAACTTACTCCTCCCCAAAGAGGGGAGGCAAAGCCTGGGAGGGTGGACCTCCTAGAACTGCACAGGACAGGCGTGCAGTATCCATCGGAACAGATACTACACTTTGATCTCGGGTGTGTGCATAGAAGTATCGACAGAGCAATCAGTCGGAACACATGCGGTCCATCGCACATCGGACTACACTGCGGAATACCAGACGCTGTATGGGGAAGGTGGGCGAAAAAATGTTTGCCCAAGATCAAAGTGTAGTATCTGTTTCGATGGATACTGCACCCCATAGACTGGTATTGTCTTGACCTTCGGGTCTTGATTTACGCCGGTCTATGGGTCTGTCCTGCGCAGTTCTAGGAGGTCCACCCTCCCAGGCTTTGCCTTCTCACCCTTTGAGAAGGGGTTAGTTTATTGCTAATCGCCTGAGGCGCCCCTACCGGGGAATGCCGACGGGGTTGCCCAGGCAATTTTTAATGGCCAGAGTGCTCACCTTCTCGAGCGCTGGTTTATCAAATCCCACTTTTCCGACCTTGTGTCACATCTTACCGCTGTGGGAGGTAGATAAATAAACATGTTTGTACTAATGAATTACCATGTATCAAGGTCAAAAGGCCACTCGAGGATAAAGTTTAATGAAATAAAATGATTGCTAGTTGAAAGATGAAGAACCTCATGAGAGGATTGAAGATGATTAATGGAATGAACTAAGTTTGATTGCTTGTGGAGACGGTTTTTGGCGGGAATATGTTCATATTGGATTTGAAAACGACCACGTTGTAATTAACAGGGGAGCAGTCTCGCGGTAGTGTGTTACACAAACGGAAATCCCTCGCAATGAAGCTCTGTTTGTGGAAATTTCGTCTGGCGCTAGGCACACGGAAGAAATAACGTATGGTAGGAACACGAGTTCTTGCTATGAATGTTTGACAGGAGGTACAGAAATTGGAGCTTAGGCGAGCATTTTTTCATAGCAGTAACTATAAAGTAAATAAAGACTAGCGACGGCCACCGTGCAAAAATAAAATACAGCCCTGTAGCTGATGTTGTAATGGAAGGGATAGTTTGCCCCTTCCTTACATTTATCGCACGAAATGAATTGAATGAACAACTGAGTAGCAGGCAACAAAAAAGGGGTTTATTGAACAGAGGGGTTACCTCTAGCGTTTAGTATAGATAACCGATAGTGAGATAGTGTCCGGTTGAGGAAAAGGAAAATATTATAGTTCTCTGGGCTACCCGTGGGTTTTCTTTGAGTGAGACGACGGTAGCAGGAGAAAAAGGCTTTTCCGGGTTCCTCGTCGGTGTTCTCGGCGATGCGTCCAAGCTGTGCCGAGGGGTCGTCTCTGCGAGGCGGATTGAATGAATAAGAGGGTGATTTTTCGTTTGCACCGGCTTTTATACTCAGAAGGGCAGATAACTCTGGTGTCGCCTTTCAGCGCCACCTGTCGGTGAATAAGCGACACCTAACGGCCAACCGGTGCAGTTATGGATGAAAGGAGGATGTAACTGCTACACTGTTACGCCCCGTATCAAGATCTATACGATGTGTCTTATACTCGCGACATAAAACAACGATATTTATTTTTGACCGATTAATTCATCTCGTTATATGTTATCTTCAACAGGATAGCACGCAAAAGGGTGAAACAGTTGTAAAGAGAAAAAAATTTATATACCAACTAAAAAGGCAATTGTCAGAAAATAGATAATCACGTTTATTATATCCACGACAAACGAACACAAATAATAACCAGTCCAAAGCCATTGAGAATAAAAAAGGTCTTTCTAGAGAATTCAAAATACGATAAATCCTTCCAATGCAAAATAATGGTTAAATATTCTTTCTTTATTTACTTAGCATTTAAAGCAAGGGCGGGCAACCTTTTCAGAGTGACTGCCAGATGAGACTTTTGGAAGGAGATCGCGGGCCGGAGTGAAAAACGAAATCCCAGAATTACTATATTTTGTTTACATGAATAAATTGTACAAAAATTGCATTGGACACTCTACACATCAATGAGACTGCTGGTGCTGTTTGCCATGAAGAAGTATTTCCATGTCTGGTTCGGTGGTTGAGGTAGACAACAGAAGAATGTCATTGAGGTGGCGGTCCGAGAGTTGGGAGCAAAGGTGAGACTTCGTGTACTTCATTTTCAAAATGATATGAGTTTTACTGGGAGGTCCGCGGGCCGGATTACAATAATAAAGCCTAGCAGGATGGCGGGCCGGACGTTAAGCCTTCGCGGGCCGGATGTGGCCAGCTGGCCGGAGGTTTCCCACCCCTGATTTAAACTGTCCTGTTTTCTTCACTGAGTTACCTTTCTTTTCTTACTGTTTTTTTCACCAAAAACAGTCCAACACGCATGTGAACGACCAAACGTATAATCAAAAATTCAATTTCCTTTTCTTTTCTTTTCTTTCTCTCTCTCTCTCTCTCTCTCTCTCTCTCTCTCTCTCTCTCTCTCTCTCTCTCTCTCTCTCTCTACGCAGTCACAACGTCAACCTTTCTTCCCAAAGTCACCGGAGCAAAGTGTCTACACGAGAATCAGCCCATGCAAACCAAGCCTCATTTGCATACGTAAACTCTCGTCGCGTGACAAAAAATACATGTTTCCATTTTGTAACTGGAACACTCTGGGTTCAATCCCTGATGGACAATACACGGTGCAACTCTCACTCGTTTTCCCTGTGGGCCTGCTTGATGGTTGCTACAGTTTTTCTTCGTCCCACCAAATATTAAATCATTAAACCATTTCATTTTCTTTTATCTCGATTTCCGCGCTCGAAGTCAAATGTCATACGAACAACATTTTCACTATTCTATCTCTCGCCGCACGATTGATCGTCCACCACTCCATTCTCGACGACTATCCACATCGACGTTCTCTCGCTTTCTGTCAGTCAAATTCAATGGTCTCTTATTCAAAACTAGCAGGCCTTGTGCACCGGCGTTGCCCCGGATAGATATAAATTAAATAACAAATATATAAGTATTAGAGTATTAATTTGTTAAAAAGCAGATGAAAACAACTCTGTAATTTAGATGATTAAAGTAGGATTTATCGATGTTTTGAAGCAACCAAAATAGATTTCTCTATGTTTTAGGAGACTGTCCCCCCCCTCCAGCATTGTAAGCAGCGGTTTATTCGAAAACATTAAAAAAAAACACTTGAACAAGGAAGAATAAAGCGAAAGAATAAAAATACGAATTTAAGAAAAAAATGAAGTCCGCTAAACGCCAGGAGTTAGTTTGCTAAGCCAGCCCACGAAATGCAGAATATTAGTTCACTAAGTAAGTCCGGTAGATACAGATGGTTAGTTCGCTAAGTAAGTCCGTGAGGCGCCAACGGTTAATTCGCTTAGTAAGTTCGCTAGACGCCGAAGGGTTGTTCGTAAGTAAGCCTGTAAGGAGGAGGAGGAGGAGGAGGAAGGGGAAGAGGAAGAGGAGGGAGAGAGAAAAGGAGCAGGGGATTAGATGAAGAAGAAAAAGAAGAAGAAAAACTAATGACGGTGATGAGAACAGAAACATACAGAAAGAGGGAGTGGAAAGAGAGAGTGGAAAGAGGGAGTGGAAAAGGAGAGAGAAAGAGAGAAAAAAAAGAGAGATAGATAGATAGATAGATAGATAGAGAGAGAGAGAGATGGGGGGGGGGGAGAACAAAATTAGAAGTTAGAAATCTAAAGAAAAAAAGCTATTATACGTTAACATCAATCAGTTTTCGAGTATTTCTGTTTTATTTACGAGACGTAAACAGTCCGACTGAATTTCGCTCATTTTTCAGCGCAAAGTAATAATTACACCGACGCCATGCTGCCCTCCATTTTTAATGTAATCTGCACATGCGCAACACACACCTTACGATGCAATGAAGGTGCTTACTCGGAGGAGTGAATCGGATAGCCAGTGTAAACAGATGATAACTCAACTACCAGAAGCAACAAAACGGAGAAGGAAAAAAGGAAAAAAAAAGAAATTTTACTACCTATTTATTTATTTTCAAGCTGTACTTACCCGGTGTTGTCCGGGCGTCTTTTAAATCTGACTATCTCTTTTCCGATGGATACTGCACGCCTGTCCTGTGCAGTTCTAGGAGGTGCACCCTCCCAGGCTTTGCCTCCCCTCTTTGGGGAGGAGTAAGTTTATTGCTTACTGTCTGAGGCGCCCCTACCGGGGAATGCCGACGGGGCTGCCCAGGCAATTTTTAAATGGCCAGAGTGCTCACCTCTCGAGCGCTGGCTTATCTAATCCCACTTTCCCGACCTTGTGTCACATCTTACCTTGTGGGAGGAAGATAAATAAAACCGGCCTTTTGGCCAAGATCAAAGTGTAGTATCTGTTCCGATGGATACTGCACTCCATAGACTGGTATTGTCTTGGCCTTCGGGGCTTGATTTACGCCCTTCTATGGGTCTGTCCTGTGCAGTTCTAGGAGGTGCACCCTCCCAGGCTTTGCCTCCCCTCTTTGGGGAGGAGTAAGTTTATTGCTTACTGTCTGAGGCGCCCCTACCGGGGAATGCCGACGGGGCTGCCCAGGCAATTTTTAAATGGCCAGAGTGCTCACCTCTCGAGCGCTGGCTTATCTAATCCCACTTTCCCGACCTTGTGTCACATCTTACCTTGTGGGAGGAAAATAAATAAAACCGGCCTTTTGGCCAAGATCAAAGTGTAGTATCTGTTCCGATGGATACTGCACTCCATAGACTGGTATTGTCTTGGCCTTCGGGGCTTGATTTACGCCCTTCTATGGGTCTGTCCTGTGCAGTTCTAGGAGGTGCACCCTCCCAGGCTTTGCCCCCCCTCTTTGGGGAGGAGTAAGTTTATTGCTTACTGTCTGAGGCGCCCCTACCGGGGAATGCCGACGGGGCTGCCCAGGCAATTTTTAAATGGCCAGAGTGCTCACCTCTCGAGCGCTGGCTTATCTAATCCCACTTTCCCGACCTTGTGTCACATCTTACCTTGTGGGAGGAAGATAAATAAAACCGGCCTTTTGGCCAAGATCAAAGTGTAGTATCTGTTCCGATGGATACTGCACTCCATAGACTGGTATTGTCTTGGCCTTCGGGGCTTGATTTACGCCCTTCTATGGGTCTGTCCTGTGCAGTTCTAGGAGGTGCACCCTCCCAGGCTTTGCCTCCCCTCTTTGGGGAGGAGTAAGTTTATTGCTTACTGTCTGAGGCGCCCCTACCGGGGAATGCCGACGGGGCTGCCCAGGCAATTTTTAAATGGCCAGAGTGCTCACCTCTCGAGCGCTGGCTTATCTAATCCCACTTTCCCGACCTTGTGTCACATCTTACCTTGTGGGAGGAAGATAAATAAAACCGGCCTTTTGGCCAAGATCAAAGTGTAGTATCTGTTCCGATGGATACTGCACTCCATAGACTGGTATTGTCTTGGCCTTCGGGGCTTGATTTACGCCCTTCTATGGGTCTGTCCTGTGCAGTTCTAGGAGGTGCACCCTCCCAGGCTTTGCCCCCCCTCTTTGGGGAGGAGTAAGTTTATTGCTTACTGTCTGAGGCGCCCCTACCGGGGAATGCCGACGGGGCTGCCCAGGCAATTTTTAAATGGCCAGAGTGCTCACCTCTCGAGCGCTGGCTTATCTAATCCCACTTTCCCGACCTTGTGTCACATCTTACCTTGTGGGAGGAAGATAAATAAAACCGGCCTTTTGGCTAAGATCAAAGTGTAGTATCTGTTCCGATGGATACTGCACCCCATAGACTGGTATTGTCTTGGCCTTCGGGGCTTGATTTACGCCGGTCTATGGGATGGTCCTGTGCAGTTCTAGGAGGTCCACGCTCCCAGGCTTTGCCTCCCCTCTTTGGGGAGGAGTAAGTTTATTGCTTACTGCCTGAGGCGCCCCTACTGGGGAATGCCGACGGGGCTGGCCAGGCAATTTTTAAATGGCCTTCTCGGGCGCTGGCTTTTCAAATCCCACTTTCCCGATCTTGTGTCACATCTTACCTTGTGGGAGGAAGATAAATAACTTCTTATTCCTTTTTTTAAATTTTTTTCATGAAACCAATATTTAGACAATAATATTTTGAAAGTTTATTTTTATTATAATAATATCGTTTAATTATTAACCAAGCCAACACCTTTCCCCAAGATCGTAAGACTTGAAGGACATTCAACCATGTTAGTGCGTAGTCTGCAGCGAGCAGAGAAAACGCTTAATAATTAAATAGTCATTAGATTATTAATTGAACCATTTTTTAAATCAAATTATCACTAATTTTTAGTAGGTAATATTGTTTTTATCTTTATTTACCTTTAAATATTTTAATACATAAGAATTTGCTAAGAATTTTAAAGTCAGTTTAATTGGTGCTACCAGATCAGGCTGTTTGCAGATATCGGCTTACTGACCCAAAATGCACCAAACATTGATGTTTTATTGTTTTTTCTCTTTGCAAAAGTCAATCATTTTCTACAAAACCAAAAAACAAAAAAACTACAATTTCCCTTCCTCCCCTTTTCCGCCCCTTTCTCTCCCTCCTCCTCCCCCTCTCCCTCCCCTCCCCCTTTCTCTTTCCCCTCTTTCACTCAGCCAAACACTGTGAATAAATACTTGAACAGATAGGGAACTTGAAGCATAAAATCTTTCACCAAAATGGCCGGATTCGGCATTAAATAGCCCGAGGAGGGTTGATATGCTGTAAAACAAAACAACCAAACCCAAAGTCAGTTAAAGTGACTTTTTATTCGACAGTTAAAAGGCTTCCAAATTCCTTTCACGTTTCGATGGGTCACTAAGTAATTCGTTTATTTTGCTTCAGCTATTAACAAAGGATTAAAATGTGTGACTTGTTAGCAGATAAACGGAAGTTAAAGACACATTAAACCTGATCAGTACTTAAATAGGTGACCCTTTGGGAGTGGTGTGCAGGGGTCTAGTGATTCCTCGGGGATGCCCGAGGTTAAATCCTTGATCGTATGCCCCCAAATGACTGCAAATATACGTCATATGGGCTTCTGTATTGTAAGGGACAGATGACATTTTCATTTTTATTTTAGAAGAGTCAGTTAAAAAGGGGAGATAATTAAACCTGTTTTTCTTTTGTTGTAACCATAACCATGATCCATAAAGAAAAATCCAGAGAATTAGTAAGAAATAAATTTTAAAAGGGTACTTATGCAGTTTATGGACCGAGCTGAAATAATAACGTTATAATTTAGAAAGCCATTCTTAACATGGAGACGTGAGGGTTGATTAACTATTCTGTACTTTCACCTAAGACTGTAATAAACAGAATAGTTGATCACCCATCCCTACCTCTCTATGGTAACAATGGCTTTCTTAATTATAACGTTATTATTTTAGCCTGGTCCGTAAACTGCATAAGTACCCTTTTTTAAATTTATTTTCTTATAAATATATATATGGGGGCGATACAGAGTGTAAGAGAAATAACTCCCTCTAGTATCTAGGGAAAATGCTTCACCGTAGATATCTGAATTCGCTCTATTATCCTATTCGACAAAAATAATGTATATATATATATATATATATATATATATATATATATGAACTTTGTTTTTTTTCGAAAGCCAACTTATCTATCTGTATTTCTCCTCTGATGATAAGATCTCGATCTTTGAAAAGCCTTGGCTTAAGGAAAGAATAATAAACACTAGTTTATTACTGAATATACCTTGCATTGAACAATTGAAATTTAAAATAAATTTGGACATTCGTCGCATATTTATCACTCTTTTTTCTTCTATATCTATATATGTATATATATATATATATATATATATATATATATATATATATATATATATATATGTGTATGTATATGTATGTATATATATATATGTATATATGCACACACATATATATATATAGCATAATATAAAGTGAAATAATGAAATAAGGTGCGAATCAAATTTTATTAGAATTCAAAATTCTAGGACGTTGAGATAATGTGCCTGAATTTTGAATTATAATAAAATTTGATTCGCAGCTTATTTTTTTATTTCATGTCATATTATGCTATTAATGCTCTATCCAGTATATTGAGCTTCAGTCTTTATCCGGATGTTTCACTAATTAAAAAATATTAGTTGCCTCTTATATCTTTTGTTGGATTAACTTCATATATATATATATATATATATATATATATATATATATATATATATATATATTAAGTTCAAATATATTGATAACATAAACTTAAAACCAATATTTTTTCAGAAGTGCTCAATATAGCGTTTATTAATAAAAGTATATAAACATTAAAAACAGTCTACGTGGATCAATCAGCGTTTCGACGTGAACACGTCTCTCCGGGACGTCTTAACGTTGAAACGCTGATTGATCCACGTAGACTGATTCTAATTTTTATATAATTTTATATAATAAATCCGTTGGGCTACTTAAAAAGGATCGAGAGATGCGAGTTTTTTTTTTCAATAAATAAAACCTATAATACTTTTTATTTAAATCTTATATTTCGACATAAACATGTTATCTTCAGTGTGTACATATGTTTTTTCTTTTTCATTGTCGAGATCTCCTGTAAGTTCGATTGTTGTAGCTTCATGCTTGTAGTTTAATACATCCGTTGCGCTACTGTTATTTTATAACCATATATATATATATATATATATATATATATATATATATATATATATATATATATATATATATATATATATATATAAGGTTAATACAACAAAAGATATAAGAGGCAACTAATATCTTCAATTAGTGGACATCCGGATAAGAATAAAGCTCAATATACTGGATAGAGCATTAATAGCAATAGATAAAGTGAAAGAATAAAATTAGGTACGAATCAAATTTTATTACAATTCAAAGTTCAGGCAAAGTTCTTTAAAACCCTTAACTCATGAGTTTTCAAAGAAAATCTTCTCATCAGAGTACCATTACCGCAATGACATTACTGCAGGTAATAAAAATTAAACTTTGAAAAATATATATAAAAATATATATAGAAAAATACATAAATGTATATACAACATAAAATATCTCGGCCCAAAACATACTATTTAGTGAAACTATACAATTCATTCAAGTCAACAAGTCTAAAATAGCTCCAGGCAAGACATCCAAGGTGTTGATTAAAGAATAATCCAAATGGTGAATGGTAGTCCACGAGCGAAAAAAGCGAAAAAGTTATCCAGGCTGGAAGTTCATTTACTGTCGATGTAGTAGATAATAGTGAAAATTGTATTCAAGGTGTATGCAAATTAATAAATTGCTAAAAAAACGATAGAGAAGATTTTCTTTGAAAACTCATGAGTTAAGGACTTTAAAGAAGTTTGCCTGAACTTTGAATTGTAATTTAATTTAATTGGTACCTAATTTTATTCTTTCACTTTATATACATATATATATATATATATATATATATATATATATATATAATGCATTTTTATGTAATTGTTTTGTAGGTGATTGCAGCGTTAGGACGTACTTTTTGTTAATATATCTTTTTTAATTAATTTTATACATACATCACAGTAATATAACTAAAAAATTGATGTTGAGCAATTCTTTTCTCTATTAAGTTTTTTGTATCTAACTTATTTTTAAAAAAACTTTAGGGGGCGGTTTCGAGTTTGGGTGGTTGAACCCCCTAAATGGTAAAGTTTACAAAAGAAATAATGTGCCCATGTTACGCAACGGGTAGCCTAAGAATATATATTCCGAAATTCATAATGATACGTTTATTAGTTTTAGACTATGTAAACAAATTTTTTTTTTTTTTTGGGGGGGGGACGATTTTAAGTGGGCGCATCCCCCAAATGGTAAAGTTTTAAAATAGTCATAATAATATGCCTATGTAACCCCCTGGGTTGCTTAGAAGATATATTTATAATGATCTGTTAATGAGTTTAGGAAATTTAAATTTCGGGGAGGGGGTTCGAGTTTTGGTGATCGCATCCTTTGAATGGTAAAGTAAAAAATATATAAATAATTTGCCCATGTTATTCACCGTGTTTCCTAGAATATGTATTCCAAAATTCCTATTCATCCGTTCATTAGTTTTGGAGATTAGCATATAGAGGGGGTCTGTGTACTCCAGAACACACTCTCTCTCTCTATATATATATATTATATATATATATATATATATATATATATATATATATATATATATATATATATATATATATATATATATATATATATATATGTACATATATATATCTATATATATGTACATATATATATCTATATATATGTACATATATATATATGTACATATATATATATATGTACATATATATATGTACATATATATATATACATATATATATATGTACATATATATATATAGAGAGAGAGAGAGAAAGAGAGAGAGAGAGAGATAGAGAGAAAGAGAGAGAGAGAGCATCTTCTCTTGCAAGCAAGTATTGTTGAATATAAGAGACAACTCATGTCTAGATATCCTTTGGTAGATCCTTTCAATAGTCCGAATCAGGATCTTAGTTTCGAAGAGAAATTGGCTGATGAATTTGCCATAGTTTAGATTTGTCTCCCAAGTACTGTACCTGATTAACTTCATTCCCCAGAAAGTGAACCCGAATGGGTCTGAAAGTACTTGGGAGACAAATCCAAACTATGGCAAATTCATCAGCCAATTCCCCTTCCGAAACTAAGATCCTGATTCGGACTATTAAAAGGATCTACCAAAGGATATCTAGACATGAGTTGTCTCTTACATTCAACAATATATATATATATATATATATATATATATATATATATATATATATATATATATCTGTTTTAAGCATTATTATAAAGGAGTGAGGGTGAGAGGAACATAACCAAAGAGAACGACGAGGTTGATTGAGTTAAGATTCGTCACATATTCCGAATGTCAGCAACGTAGTTTTTGGCGGGTTAACGACCACAGAGTAGGTCTCTCGCAGAACTTGGAAGAGGAGAACAGAAGAAAGAATGGAATGAAACAGAAAGCAAGAACATGGGAGTATCAGGAGATGAAGGAAAAAGTGAGAAAACAAGTTTGTGCGATATATATATAGACAGATAGATAAAAAATAACTTGTTTATGCGCACATTCGTATGGCGTTTCGATACAAATTTATACCAGATAGGCGCAAGGCAAAAAACAGCATTACAAAAGATTATGAAACCGAGGACAAGAAAAAAAGAAAAGAGAACAAAATGAGAAAGAATAGTAAATGAGAAAAGAAAGAGGAAATGTCGATGAAGAAAGAATATATAGATGAAAGGAAATAACACACGCATATATATATATATATATATATATATATATATATATATATATATATATATATATACCGTGCCAGTAAACTTCTCACGCCTGACATTGTCCTATAGCTCTACAAAGCCACCATCCGCTCATGCATGGAGTATTGTTGCCACATCTCGGCTGGGGCATCATCCACAAGTCTCTCCCTCTAAGACAAGGTCCAAAAAAGAGTCGCCAACTTGATAGGTCCCTCACTATCCACCAAGCTCCAGCCCCCGTCCCATCGCCGCAATGTTGCTTCCTTGTGCCTGTTTTACAAGTACTTCAATGGATTGTGCTCTGATGAGCTTGCTGCTCTGGTAACCCCACGACGTAAATTCACTAGACCAACCAGACAATCTGCCAAATCCCATCCATACATTGTAGAGGTCCCTAGATGCCGAAGAGCTTTCTACTCCAAAAGCTTTTTTCCTCGTGCTGTTGGACTCTGGAACTCCCTCCCTGCCCCCTGTTTCTCCGACAGTACTGACATGCAGAAATTTAAAACTAATGTAAACAGACATCTCGCTGCGCAGCTCTTAATTTAGGTTGACGCCCCCCCCCCAAAAAAAAACTTTCACCCTTTTTCTCAGTAGTCTCTTACGTCTACAGTGGCGGCCTGCCTTGTTTGGGGTGAACTTTGTTAATATATATATATATATATATATATATATATATATGTAATATTTGTTTTATCGACATACGCATACGTTTCATCTTTTCGCAACTCCATAACACAAGTCATGTTATAATCTAAATTCAGACGCCTTAACCAACTCAGCCACTATGAATAATCTGATAAATCAGCGAGAGTTTAAACCTGTTATAGGCAACTGTCACCAACAGTGTTCAACTACTGAAAGAACACGCATTAAAGCTAGGATGACGGCTGTGTTAATACTACTCACTACATTGCCCAGCTTAGATTAAGGGGCGACAAATAATTATAGATATTTGTTTTATCTACATATGTATACGTTTTATCTTTTCGGGAATCGTCAGTGTAGACGATATATATATATATATATATATATATATATATATATATATGTGTGTGTGTGTGTGTGTGTGTGTATATATATATATATATATATATATATATATATATATAAATATATATATATTAGAGAGAATGGTAGTTTGCTTGAAGCATTGCTGGGAATAGTAGTAGTATGTTTTTAAAAGGCCGTGGGCAATGTAAATTCCGGGTAAGATGTAAGCTGGCATCAATTTTGGCAGATTCTCTGCACATACGGAGTTTTCCTCCGCTGTTTATTATTTTTGATACAGGGAAGTTTCTTTTCCCGAAATATTAAATAAATGATTTTTGTAATCATCCGGACATCATACAAACAGCTAACACCACACTTGCTGTTATGTAAGATTTTAAGACAAAATAGATAGTAAGTCACAGTTAGAATTCGATTTTTGTTCCTTCCAGCTTACATCTTACCTACCCGGAATTTACATTGCCCACAGCCTTTTAAAAACATACTATATATATATATATACATATATATACATATATATACATATATATATATATATATATATATATATATATATATATATCCTTTCGGCAATCGTCAGTGTAGAGAAAAATACGTTCTATAAAGTTAAGGGTGACTGTAATAAAAACTGGACGCCGAATATAACTTAAGGATAAGCTTTATTTAACCATTTGTTGCTTAGCTAGACAAATAGTGTTTTAACATTCACTCTTAATATACACGAATGTAGAACATTCCATTATTACTCCAAGGGGGAGACAGGCATCAATTATCTTTGTTACTACATTCTCCCCCATCTATCTTCTTATTCGTAGGGAACAAAATCATCCCATCGACCTGGCCTCCTGCGGGTTCTTTGAGGGCGTCTTGGTTGTTCGTGCCCGACATCCATTTCTAATCTAGGCTCCTCGGGACCTGACGACGTTTCGGGACTGTCTTGTGTTGCTGGTTTAGGGCTAAAATATCTTGCTCCAAATCGCTCTCGTTTTCTACGGCGCTTCGGTCGCTTGGTGTCTGAAGATTGAGTATCTGTCTCAGATATTGGGTGAAACCGCTTTCGTGGTACCCATCTGTCGTCCGAACTAGAGTCAGAGACGACTCTGTTAGTATATTCAGATTCGTTTTGTTGGGACTCTGAACTTGACGTATCTGGCACACGATCACCTAAGAGGGTCGGACTTGTTCCACGAACCGGAGCTCTATATCCATCTGAAGCAGTTCTACGTTCATATACATTTCCTGCTGGGGCTAGATCCCTTAAGGAGACAGTAGATTGCCTTCCTTCTGAATTTCTGACCAGTGCATACTGAGGGTTCGCTTCGATTAATTGTACCTCGCTTACCAATGGGTCATGTTTACTATGACGAACATGACGTTTTAATAAAACTGTGCCAGGTTGTGCAAGCCACGAGGGAAGTGATGTGCCTGCTGAGCTTCGTCGTGGGAACGAGAAGAATCTCTCATGTGGGGTAGCGTTTGTCGCTGTACATAATAGAGTCCTAATAGCGTATAAGGCCATGGGGATGAGACTTTCCCAATCGGAGATCGGACTATTGCGATTTGCTGCCGCCAACTGTACTGTCTTCCATATTATACCATTGTATCTTTCGCACTGTCCGTTTCCTTGAGGATTGTGAGGAGTTGTTCTACTTACAGCTACTCTTCGTTCATGCAGAAACTGCTTGAGTTCGTCCGACATAAAAGCAGACCCACGATCTGAATGTATATATGCAGGCACTCCAAAAACGGCAAAAATGGAGCAGAGGCCTTGAATTACTGTTGCAGCCGTTACGTCTGGGCAGGGGATGACGAACGGAAATCTTGAGTACTCGTCTATTATTGTGAGCATGTATTTATTTTTAGTTTTAGAGGGTAAAGGGCCCTTAAAATCCAGGTTAAGTCTTTCAAAAGGCTGTGTGGCCTTAATGAGTGTTGCTGGAGGAGGTTTGTAGAACCTGGGCTTATTTTCTGCGCATATCCGACAAGAGTTCGTAATTCTTTTTACGTCTTCAACAGAATATGGCAAGTTTCTGCTCCTGACTACGTGAATCATTCTTGTGATACCTGGGTGACACAATTCCCTGTGTATATCATCTGAGCCAGTTACCAGGCCACACACCCTTGAAAGCGCGTCGACCGCGGCATTCTCCTTACCAGGGCGGTAAGTGACGTCAAAGGAGTAGCAAGAAAGCTCCATTCTCCATCTCGCTATTTTCTCGTTTTTTATTTTACTCGTTGTTTTTGGGTTAAACATAAACGAGACCGACTTTTGGTCAGTGATTAATTCAAAATGTCGGCCGATTAAGTAATGCCTCCATTTTCGTAATGCCTCAACTATGGCGTACGCTTCTTTTTCTATTGCAGAGTGTCGTCGCTCGGATTTTGAAAGTGTTCTTGAAAAAAAAGCTACAGGACGACCGGATTGTCTCAGTGAGGCAGCTATCGCACAGTCGGAGACATCCGTCTCAACTAATAGAGGGATAAAAGGATCCACAGCAGAAATGGCAGACTGAGCAATGTTCCTTTTCATGTTTTGAAATGCTCTGATGGCGGAACAGGACAACGGAAAAGTAGATACTTGTGTCAATGGGTGTATTTTTTCTGAAAAAGACGCAACCCATTGGGAGTAGTGAGCAAACATACCGAGGGCTCGTCGTAAAGAGGGCATGTTTCCAGGGATTGGTAATTCCATTAGCGGTTTCAGTCGCTCGGGATCCGGCGTCATGGTGCCATTTTTGACAATGTATCCCAATAATTTGATGCTTTTCAAGTTGTAGGAACATTTTTCACTGTTCAAAGTCAGATTATATTTCTTGACGGCAGCCATGAATCGTTTAAGGTTGTGGTCATGTTCAGCTTGGTTATGTCCGCATACTGTGACATTGTCTATATATGCAACAGTACCCTTCAATTTTTCATTGGAGATTATTTCATCTATTACCCTCTGGAAGCTAGCCACACCATTTGTTATCCCAAAAGGAATTCGGCAGAACTGATATAGGCGACCGCAGGCCTCGAATGCCGTGTAGGGCTTATCCTCTGGCTTGATAGGTACCTGATGGTAGGCACTTCTGAGATCTAAAGTACTGAAAGTGTGATATTTTGCAATATTAGAAATCATTTCGTCAATACGAGGCAGTGGATAGGCATCGAGTAATGTGTATCTGTTGATGGTCTGGGAATAGTCAATGACCATCCTTTTCTTGTGATTTTCAGTGGCTGTTACGAGGACCTGTGCTCGCCATGGAGATTCACTTGGCTCTATAATTCCTTCCTTAAGTAGTTTTGTTACTTCTGCTGCTATGAACTGCTTGTCCGTTTCTGAATAGCGTCTTGATTTTATTGCTATTGGTTTGCAGTCAGGAGTTAAGTTTGTAAAAAGTGACGGGTGCCGCACTTTGACAGCTGCTAGTCCACATACGCTTAGGACTGGCTTGGGGCCACCAAAAGGAATTTCAACGCATGAATGTTGTTTTAGAAAATTGTGACCCAAAATCACTTCGCAGCAGAGGTTTTTCATTACTGATAATTTGATCCCTTGATAGGAGTTTCCTTTTAGTTTCAGGTTAACCATGCAATATCCAATTACATGGGACGATAAAGATGAATTTGCCATTGATATTTGGTTGGAACAAGGAAATATTTCCCATTTATTTGCTTTTACAATACTGGCATTAATAAAACTTTCGGAACTGCCTGTATCAATAAGCGCATGAATAGTCAATCCATTGATTTTTACCCTCACGATTGTTTTTGAGAGGCAGCCGGGGAATGCAGCTGATATTGTAATTGGTGCTACAGTAGCAAGAGTAGCCGAACGTTTTTTTTGAGAAGCTGACCGGCAAACTTTCGAAAAATGTCCCTGCTTATCACACTTGTGGCATCTAACATCTCGAGCCGGGCAGGACGAACGAGCATGTATACGAAGGCCACAAAAGTAGCATGTGGATCCAGCTGAGGCGGCAGTGATAAGTTGTTCGTGATCGTTAGAAAGGGGGGTGGCAGCATCTTGGACAATGGAAGAATTTTGAACATGCAGAGGAGGGGCTACGATAGCAGCTCCCAAAATATCGGGTTGTAAATAGAAGACAGACTGCTTCTGTGCCATGTCCAACGTTAGAGCTTGTTCATAAGCTGTTGGTAAGTCTAGGTTTTTATTCTCTAGTAGTCTTTGTCTTATTTGGTTGGACTGTATTCCATTAATAAATGCGTCCCTGATAAAAACATCTCTCGCTTGGTTCGCAGTTAAGGCTGTAAATTCACACTCGCGACTTAACGTCTTTAGAATCTGAAGGTATTGTTCAAGGCTTTCTTCTGGTTGTTGACGCCGGGTAGCAAGTAAATGTCTAGCAAAAATAGTATTTTTTTTCTTTACAAACATGGCTTCTAAAATGTCCACCGCAGTTTCATAATTTTCACATTCAGATAAATTTCTATAAATAGCAGTAGAGACATGATGTAAAAGAAGGGTATATTTCTCAGTACCTGTTAAAGCCGCGTTTGAAGATAACTGTAGAGCTGTAAGGAATCCTTCGAACATTTTTCTCCAATGCCGCCATTTGTCAGTAGATTCCGAGTCGGCCGTATCAAGGTCTAGACGATCGGGTTTCAAGTAACGTTCCATAACGAATGGTTAAATAAATTGTAATAAAAACTGGACGCCGAATATAACTTAAGGATAAGCTTTATTTAACCATTTGTTGCTTAGCTAGACTATATTTATTTGTAAAGAATACAAAATTTGGCACAAGGCCTACAAGGGGGTGGGGAAAATGTTGACCTAACTAACATTTTTAACTTAACTAGTCACAATCACCAAAACAAATTTACTCCATGATATACCTACTTAAAACCCAAAAATGACAATATATACATGGAATTGGGAGTGGGGGAACAAGAATGATATATATATATACAATGAAAAAAATAAATAAAATTAAGTGTTAGTATAAGAACCTCCCACTAAAGAAATGTGGCCGATAAGTAGTTTTGCCAGTCGAAAAAAGGCGATGCAGGTCACGAAAGTTTTATTCTCACACCTCCTTCGAAAATTACGAAAGGAGACCTGCATCTCTGACAAAACAACAGATCAGTCACCTAATAGGGGTCGGGAATGGGAATTAGAAAATAAAAGTCGGGGTAAAAAAAAAAAAAATTAAAAAAAAAAATAAAAAAAAGGGGGGGGGAGAGGACGAAAAAAAAAGGGGGGCCTATGACAACTTACATACCGCTAGCTAAGCTAAAAAAGGGGAAGAAAAACAAAACATAACCTAATCTTGCCTAACCGGGTCAAATAAAAGGGTCAGTGTTCGGTTCGGCCACCCAATATTCTGCCTAAGGCACGTCCAAGTACCACTCAAAATTAGCTCCATTCAAACGACACAAACGCGCAACTTTCACCCACCTTTTGTTGAAATCTGCCGAAGGGAGTTTCACCTTCTCCAGCCTGACACGCATTTTCAAGCGAGATTGGAAAATGAGGACAAGCTGGGGAGCAGTGAAGGTCTCTTCCCCGTAGACTTCCTTCTGTCGTGTCGACCAAATCACTCCTCTCATGACTGCTAGTAAGCAAAGAAACACATAATGCTCCTCCCACTTCATGATTGGTGCCCAATTGCAGCATGTCGAAAAAGACTCCAAAACGAAGAACTGTCCGTTCAACATGCGAACCGTGTAGCCTTCAACTAACTCACACAGCGGGCGAACGATGGGGCAATGAAAGAAAACATGACTGGTCGTTTCCTCCCAGTCGCCGCATCGAACACAACTTGGTGTCTCTACTAATCCCGCTGCGTAAAGCTTTTTGCCGACCCAGAGTGCATTTCGTATTATCAGCCAGGTGAGTGATGCCTCGTAATTATCGAAGCATTTCAACCCAGGCGCCCAAGGCCAGATCAAGCGAAGTTCTCCCTTCGTAAGACCGAGCTCCTCAGTAATATCGTCACGAACAGATCCCCTCACCATAACCCGATATAGTGCTTTACGAGACAACACTCGGGTGTCAGAGAGGCTTTCTGACACCCTTAGAAGGTACTTCAAGGACTGTCGACACTCGCGATAAAAGGAGCACTCGCGTCGAGGTAAACGAAAAGCCTCACCCCCATGCAAGTGCACACTTTTCAAAGCCGGAAAGGCTTTCTTGGTGTCTTCCTTCCAGAATTTACCGTTTCCCTCACAAGGTGTACACATTCGGTCTAGGTAGTGTAAGCGAAGCGTATATTGACGAATCTCAACGCTTGGCATACCTAGACCGCCTTCAGACGGATGCAAGTAGCAGATCTCCCGGCGAACCATGGGCTGCTTTCCGCGCCACAAAAACGCGAAAAGAGCCTTCACTAGTTCAACTAGTGTGATCGCCGGCAGAGGGAGCACAGAAAGACGGTAGAGGATGAGAGGATAAATGTGAGAATTACACACCTCCGCTCTTCCTTTTAAAGTAAGATTTCTCAAAGACCACAGACGGGCTGCAGCCTTAACCGCTTTCAACACTTCCGACCAATTTTTCTCCAACTGGAGATCAGGACCAAACCAGACGCCGAGTATCTTGCAAGGCCCATCCGTCCAGCCAAAGGGCCCCTGAAGGGGAACACCCCTCCAGGCACCAATGCGTAAGCCAACAGACTTATCGCAGTTGATTTTGGCCCCTGTCACTTGTTCATACCGTCTTATTTCCATGTCGACGACCCTAATCTCAGCACTGCTCGTTACAAGCACAGTGACGTCGTCGGCATAGGCGGAGTACTTAATCATGGGGCAAGCACCAGACAAAGTAATCCCACGAAGGACCGGATTCACCCTAAGCCTGCGAAGGAAAGGCTCCAACGCAAGCACATAAAGCATCGGTGAAAGCGGACATCCCTGACGAATAGATCTGGACAAATCGAAAGGCTTTGACCTTATTCCATTCACTTCAACCAACGCACCGGGGTTAGCATAAAAGAGGCGAATCCAGGAGCGGAAATGGGGACCAAATCCAGCCGAAGACAAGACAGCCTCCAAGTAACGATGATCGACCCTATCGAATGCTTTGGACTGATCTAAATTGATCAGCGCGGCCTCAGTGTCGACTTTCTCTATGATCAAGCGTATCATGTGCAAATTATCTTGAATAGTCCGGCCCTTAACAGAACAAGTCTGTTCGGGACTTATTAGACGAAACAAGACAACCTGCAGACGATTAGCCAAGATCTTGGCCAAAATCTTTAACTCTGTATTTAACATTGTTAAGGGCCGGAAATTACCTATACCATCCCCACCACTCTTGTCCTTGCGGAGCAATTTGATGATACCCCTGGTAAAGTACTGGGGGATATACCCGTTCCTAAACCAGGAGTTAAACAACACAGCCAGCAGGGGGACAAAAATGGGCGACAACCTCAAATACAGTTCGTAAGGCAGTCCATCGATACCCGGAGACTTATCAAGGCCAACCTGCCTTAGGGCCTCCAGGACTTCATCCTCATTTATACACCCTTCGCACCTAGCTGCTTCGGTCGCCTCGAGACGAGAAAAGTCAGCTAAATAGGCGTCGAACTGAGCCATTGTCAGACCGGGCTCCTTGGTAAAAAGATCCTGAAAATAAGAGCGAAAACCCTCCAAAATCCCGTCGTTTGTAGTCACGAGACGCCCATCCGATAATGTGACACTGGCGATGTGTCGATCAGTAGACCGTCGACGTTCCTCCGCACGCAGTGACGCGGCCATGTTTGTCGCCTCGTGCGGCACTCTTTTTAACCTAGACCTAACTATCAATCCCTGATCTGCCTTGTTATCCAAGGAGTTCAGTTCCGTTTTAGCTACAGTAAAGGTAACGCTATCCCCCGCCTCCGCCGCCCGACTTAAACTAGTTTCTAGTGCCACTTTCGTTGCCCTAGATCTAAGGTTGAGTCGACGACTATAATCGGCAACGAAGGACCTAATAACGTTCTTAAGGTGGCCCCACCACTTATTCCCAATGATAGCACCCGTCAATTCCCTCTGTAATGTTAGTAAAAGCTGTTCCCGGAAGTCCTTCAAATCGAACAACGATGTGTTGAACTTCCAGTAACCAGCCAATCTAGGCTTAGGACTATCTAAGTTTACCCGCACCCGGACAAGCCTATGATCCGAGTAAACTATATTATGAAAACTTGGACAATCTAAAAGCCCTAAATCGACTCTCCTAATTAAGAACCGATCAAGGTAACTCGAAAGTTGCCCTAAATCGGAGCCGCGACTAGCAGTCCAAGTCCATACTACTTCACGGGGTTTCTCATTTCGGAATTTATCGACAAGATCGAACTTATCGATAAAGTCCCGAAATGCCTTAGCATCCCCGTTGCTGTTAGTTCCCCTACGTTTTCCCAAGCGATCTAAATCGGGATCCAAGACCGCGTTCCAGTCTCCCGCTAGAATTATCCGACGCGACGTATCCATAAAGGGCTCGATCCGCCGAAAAAAAGAAACCCGCTCAGAACTGGCGTTGGGCGCATAAACCCCAATAAGCCGAAAAGCCACATCCTTTACGGTAACATCAAGAACGCACAGCCTTCCCTCAGGATCTGCATAGTTTGGGTCACACGTCGCATTCAGTGTGCGCTTAACTAGCCAGGAAACCCCTCTTGAGTGAGTATCAAAGTACGCTGAATAGAGCTGAAAGTCTCTAGTCAGCGCACCCTGATAATCACTGGGAATAAAGTGGGTCTCCTGCAAACAACATACATCCACGCCGAGTCGCTGAAGGTCACGTACTACTCGAAGTTTACGAGCGGTGTCCCTCAACCCTCGGCCATTTAGGCTTGCTAATCTGAGTGCCATTCTAGTGCTCTTAGAGTTGGGAACCCGAAACGAACATTGATGCATTTAAGACACCGACAGATGAACCCAGAGAACCTTGTCCCAATTCATTTGAGACGAGACCGTCCGGGGCCACACCGCCAATGTCTAAGGGGAAAGTTAGTTTTAATGCCCTGTAGAGTGTAGGATGGATACGAATAGGGACCCTCCCAACACAAGATTTTTGCAGTAATACTACTTCTTCATCGTTAAAGAAAGCGAGAGGAGGCGATATATTAAAGGCGTTATTCGCTTCCTCCATCATATTCCAAACCCCTTTAGCTTTGTCTCTTGATCTAACCACAGATAAAAGTCTGTGTGCATCCAAGAAATTTTCCGGGTTGGTAATGTCTTTTTTGTGTACCATCTTTAGTGTAGCTAGGTTTCGGTAGTTCTTCTTATGATGGTTTATCATAAGATTTTCAGTTTCGGGAGTAATTTTACAGACATCCTTGCCTGTGTAGAAAGGGGTCTTCTTTTTCCGAGCCTCTAGCGAGGGACTTCGATGGCGTTTCTGGGATGTGGAAGGGGGCGGTGGGTGAGGCAGGAGGCGGCATATCGGTCTTCATTGGAGAGGGGGGCGGTGTACTTTTAGGAGTGTTGCACGGGGAACAGAAAGGAGATGGAATTGGGGTAACGGTCTTATCTTTTGATAAGGGGGTCAAATTAGATTCCCTTACTGGTGGGGATGACTTTAATGGTGGGGGTGCACCTTTGGCTGGAGAGCGACGTTCTTTGGCTGGTGGAGTTTTTTTTTCCGCATTAATAGTAGTATCGGCAACCTTTTTTTTTCCCTCGTTTTTTTTTTCTTTTTTTTCCTCAGTTTTGCGCTCCTCGTCGAGAGACTTTTTCAAATTTAGTATTTCTTTGTATTTTTCACCACCAGGATCGTTGCTGGTTTCTATTTCTAGTTGTTCCTCTTCGGTCATTACTTGAGCATATGACTTCGGCGATTTTTTGCCAGTCACGATATTCCAAACGACTTTTTTTGGGGGCGATTCATTTTCGGTGTTACATAAGTCCTCGAATTCCTCCGGGGTTACAGTTTCAGTTGTTGGCTTTGAGGAGGGAGTCTTCTTCTCCGCTGCAACTTTAGGTGTCAAGTGTTCTAGCACTCTGTTCTTGGGGTTAGGCTGGGCCGGTTTGATCCTTGTTGGGCAAGTGAAAGTTAAATGCCCAACCTCATTGCAAATCCAACAAGCTGGACGTCTTCCAGCCACCACCACAGGTAATTTTTCTCCATTTGCTTCTATGTAGTACGGAACTTTTTTAAAAGCAGACTCGTTAAGCCACACGTCAAAAGACCATGTTCCGTTGAACTTGTCGACCGTAATAGCCGTTATTTCTCCGAACTTAAGTAAAAAGGCGCCTAAGTATTCGCCAGGAACCACAGCCGGAACTTCAAAAACTGAGATGGTCGTTCTCCTTCGACCCATGTATTCCATTCGCAGAATGTAGTCTTTTGTAATTATTTCTTTCTTCGAGAGTTCGATGCAGACTTCCTCGGTCTTAAAGAGACTATTCCAGGTGTTATAACCTTTACATTTCACGATACGTTCAGCACGTACTCCGGTCGTTGCAATTAATTTTGCGACAGTTTCTTTCGAGGACCTAATCAGTTTTTTGGACTTTCTGTCCACTACGAACATTAATATCGTTTTTTTCTGGAATTCCTCCAACCTTGGTAACTGTATGATTACTCCAGTTTCAGTCACGAAATCCGTGCAGTCTTTTGCTTTGGCGATAAAATCGTCAACGTCTATTTTAAGGGCGGGTGCCTTAATCCAGTCGGTTTTATCGGTAGGCTGAGATGGCTTCTCAGCCACTTCAGAGGTCTCCGAAGGCGCACAGCTGGCAGTAGCCATGGCCGGAGAATGGTAGAAAAAAATTAACAAACTCCAAATAAATAAAAATATAAGGAGTAAAAAAAAGCAAGCAACAAATTTAACAATTAACGGTAGTAACAATAAATAACAATAATAACAATAATCACGGACTTACTGGCAGAGAAAAAATCACAGAGAGCTTTGTTGCTTCGCTAGACTATATTTATTTGTAAAGAATACAAAATTTGGCACAAGGCCTACAAGGGGGTGGGGAAAATGTTGACCTAACTGACATTCTTAACTTAACTAGTCACAATCACCAAAACAAATTTAATCCATGATATACCTACTTAAAACCCAAAAATGACAATATATACATGGAATTGGGAGTGGGGGAACAAGAATGATATATATATATACAATGAAAAAATAAATAAAATTAAGTGTTAGTATAAGAACCTCCCACTAAAGAAATGTGGCCGATAAGTAGTTTTGCCAGTCGAAAAAAGGCGATGCAGGTCACGAAAGTTTTATTCTCACACCTCCTTCGAAAATTACGAAAGGAGACCTGCATCTCTGACAAAACAACAGATCAGTCACCTAATAGGGGTCGGGAATGGGAATTAGAAAATAAAAGTCGGGGTAAAAAAAAAAAAAAAAAAAAAGGGGGGGGGAGAGGACGGAAAAAAAAGGGGGGCCTATGACAACTTACATACCGCTAGCTAAGCTAAAAAAGGGGAAGAAAAACAAAACATAACCTAATCTTGCCTAACCGGGTCAAATAAAAGGGTCAGTGTTCGGTTCGGCCACACAATATTCTGTCTAAGGCACGTCCAAGTACCACTCAAAATTAGCTCCATTCAAACGACACAAACGTGCAACTTTCACCCACCTTTTGTTGAAATCTGCCGAAGGGAGTTTCACCTTCTCCAGCCTGACACGCATTTTCAAGCGAGACTGGAAAATCAGGACAAGCTGGGGAGCAGTGAAGGTCTCTTCCCCGTAGACTTCCTTCTGTCGTGTCGACCAAATCACTCCTCTCATGACTGCTAGTAAGCAAAGAAACACATAATGCTCCTCCCACTTCATGCTTGGTGCCCAATTGCAGCATGTCGAAAAAGACTCCAAAACGAAGAACTGTCCGTTCAACATGCGAACCGTGTAGCCTTCAACTAACTCACACAGCGGGCGAACGATGGGGCAATGAAAGAAAACATGACTGGTCGTTTCCTCCCAGTCGCCGCATCGAACACAACTTGGTGTCTCTAATAATCCCGCTGCGTAAAGCTTTTTGCCGACCCAGAGTGCATTTCGTATTATCAGCCAGGTGAGTGATGCCTCGTAATTATCGAAGCATTTCAACCCAGGCGCCCAAGGCCAGATCAAGCGAAGTTCTCCCTTCGTAAGACCGAGCTCCTCAGTAATATCGTCACGAACAGATCCCCTCACCATAACCCGATATAGTGCTTTACGAGACAACACTCGGGTGTCAGAGAGGCTTTCTGACACCCTTAGAAGGTACTTCAAGGACTGTCGACACTCGCGATAAAAGGAGCACTCGCGTCGAGGTAAACGAAATGCCTCACCCCCATGCAAGTGCACACTTTTCAAAGCCGGAAAGGCTTTCTTGGTGTCTTCCTTCCAGAATTCACCGTTTCCCTCACAAGGTGTACACATTCGGTCTAGGTAGTGTAAGCGAAGCGTATATTGACGAATCTCAACGCTTGGCATACCTAGACCGCCTTCAGACGGATGCAAGTAGCAGATCTCCCGGCGAACCATGGGCTGCTTTCCGCGCCACAAAAACGCGAAAAGAGCCTTCACTAGTTCAACTAGTGTGATCGCCGGCAGAGGGAGCACAGAAAGACGGTAGAGGATGAGAGGATAAATGTGAGAATTACACACCTCCGCTCTTCCTTTTAAAGTAAGATTTCTCAAAGACCACAGACGGGCTGCAGCCTTAACCGCTTTCAACACTTCCGACCAATTTTTCTCCAACTGGAGATCGGGACCAAACCAGACGCCGAGTATCTTGCAAGGCCCATCCGTCCAGCCAAAGGGCCCCTGAAGGGGAACACCCCTCCAGGCACCAATGCGTAAGCCAACAGACTTATCGCAGTTGATTTTGGCCCCTGTCACTTGTTCATACCGTCTTATTTCCATGTCGACGACCCTAATCTCAGCACTGCTCGTTACAAGCACAGTGACGTCGTCGGCATAGGCGGAGTACTTAATCATGGGGCAAGCACCAGACAAAGTAATCCCACGAAGGACCGGATTCACCCTAAGCCTGCGAAGGAAAGGCTCCAACGCAAGCACATAAAGCATCGGTGAAAGCGGACATCCCTGACGAATAGATCTGGACAAATCGAAAGGCTTTGACCTTATTCCATTCACTTCAACCAACGCACCGGGGTTTGCATAAAAGAGGCGAATCCAGGAGCGGAAATGGGGACCAAATCCAGCCGAAGACAAGACAGCCTCCAAGTAACGATGATCGACCCTATCGAATGCTTTGGACTGATCTAAATTGATCAGCGCGGCCTCAGTGTCGACTTTCTCTATGATCAAGCGTATCATGTGCAAATTATCTTGAATAGTCCGGCCCTTAACAGAACAAGTCTGTTCGGGACTTATTAGACGAAACAAGACAACCTGCAGACGATTAGCCAAGATCTTGGCCAAAATCTTTAACTCTGTATTTAACATTGTTAAGGGCCGGAAATTACCTATACCATCCCCACCACTCTTGTCCTTGCGGAGCAATTTGATGATACCCCTGGTAAAGTACTGGGGGATAGACCCGTTCCTAAACCAGGAGTTAAACAACACAGCCAGCAGGGGGACAAAAATGGGCGACAACCTCAAATACAGTTCGTAAGGCAGACCATCGATACCCGGAGACTTATCAAGGCCAACCTGCCTTAAGGCCTCCAGGACTTCATCCTCATTTATACACCCTTCGCACCTAGCTGCTTCGGTCGCCTCGAGACGAGAAAAGTCAGCTAAATAGGCGTCGAACTGAGCCATTGTCAGACCGGGCTCCTTGGTAAAAAGATCCTGAAAATAAGAGCGAAAACCCTCCAAAATCCCGTCGTTTGTAGTCACGAGACGCCCATCCGATAATGTGACACTGGCGATGTGTCGATCAGTAGACCGTCGACGCTCCTCCGCACGCAGTGACGCGGCCATGTTTGTCGCCTCGTGCGGCACTCTTTTTAACCTAGACCTAACTATCAATCCCTGATCTGCCTTGTTATCCAAGGAGTTCAGTTCCGTTTTAGCTACAGTAAAGGTAACGCTATCCCCCGCCTCCGCTGCCCGACTTAAACTAGTTTCTAGTGCCACTTTCGTTGCCCTAGATCTAAGGTTGAGTCGACGACTATAATCGGCAACGAAGGACCTAATAACGTTCTTAAGGTGGCCCCACCACTTATTCCCAATGATAGCACCCGTCAATTCCCTCTGTAATGTTAGTAAAAGCTGTTCCCGGAAGTCCTTCAAATCGAACAACGATGTGTTGAACTTCCAGTAACCAGCCAATCTAGGCTTAGGACTATCTAAGTTTACCCGCACCCGGACAAGCCTATGATCCGAGTAAACTATATTATGAAAACTTGGACAATCTAAAAGCCCTAAATCGACTCTCCTAATTAAGAACCGATCAAGGTAACTCGAAAGTTGCCCTAAATCGGAGCCGCGACTAGCAGTCCAAGTCCATACTACTTCACGGGGTTTCTCATTTCGGAATTTATCGACAAGATCGAACTTATCGATAAAGTCCCGAAATGCCTTAACATCCCCGTTGCTGTTAGTTCCCCTACGTTTTCCCAAGCGATCTAAATCGGGATCCAAGACCGCGTTCCAGTCTCCCGCTAGAATTATCCGACGCGACGTATCCATAAAGGGCTCGATCCGCCGAAAAAAAGGAACCCGCTCAGAACTGGCGTTGGGCGCATAAACCCCAATAAGCCGAAAAGCCACATCCTTTACGGTAACATCAAGAACGCACAGCCTTCCCTCAGGATCTGCATAGATTGGGTCACACGTCGCATTCAGTGTGCGCTTAACTAGCCAGGAAACCCCTCTTGAGTGAGTATCAAAGTACGCTGAATAGAGCTGAAAGTCTCTAGTCAGCGCACCCTGATAATCACTGGGAATAAAGTGGGTCTCCTGCAAACAACATACATCCACGCCGAGTCGCTGAAGGTCACGTACTACTCGAAGTTTACGAGCGGTGTCCCTCAACCCTCGGCCATTTAGGCTTGCTAATCTGAGTGCCATTCTAGTGCTCTTAGAGTTGGGAACCCGAAACGAACATTGATGCATTTAAGACACCGACAGATGAACCCAGAGAACCTTGTCCCAATTCATTTGAGACGAGACCGTCCGAGGCCACACCGCCAATGTCTAAGGGGAAAGTTAGTTTTAATGCCCTGTATAGTGTAGGATGGATACGTATAGGGACCCTCCCAACACAAGATTTTTGCAGTAATACTACTTCTTCATCGTTAAAGAAAGCGAGAGGAGGCGATATATTAAAGACGTTATTCGCTTCCTCCATCATATTCCAAACCCCTTTAGCTTTGTCTCTTGATCTAACCACGGATAAAAGTCTTTTTGCATCCAAGAAATTTTCCGGGTTGGTGATGTCTTTTTTGTTGACTACCTTCAGTGCAGCTAGGTTTCGGTAGTTCTTCTTATGATGGTTTATCATAAGATTTTCAGTTTCGGGAGTAACTTTACAGACATCCTTGCCTGTGTAGAAAGGGGTCTTCTTTTTCCGGGCCTCTAGCGAGGGACTTCGATGGCGTTTCTGGGATGTGGAGGGGGCGGTGGGTGAGGCAGGAGGCGGCATATCGGTCTTCATTGGAGAGGGGGGCGGTGTACTTTTAGGGGTGTTGCACGGGGAACAGAAAGGAGATGGATTAGGGGTAACGGGCTTATCTTTTGATAAGGGGGTCAGATTAGATTCCCTTACTGGTGGGGATGACTTTAATGGTGGGGGTGCACCTTTGGCTGGAGAGCGACGTTCTTTGGCTGGTGGAGTTTTTTTTTCCGCATTAATAGTAGTATCGGCAACCTTTTTTTTTTCCTCGTTTTTTTTTTCTTTTTTTTCCTCAGTTTTGCGCTCCTCGTCGAGAGACTTTTTCAAATTTAGTATTTCTTTGTATTTTTCACCACCAGGATCGTTGCTGGTTTCTATTTCTAGTTGTTCCTCTTCGGTCATTACTTGAGCATATGACTTCGGCGATTTTTTGCCAGTCACGATATTCCAAACGACTTTTTTTTGGGGCGATTCATTTTCGGTGTTGCATAAGTCCTCGAATTCCTCCGGGGTTACAGTTTCAGTTGTTGGCTTTGAGGAGGGAGTCTTCTTCTCCGCTGCAACTTTAGGTGTCAAGTGTTCTAGCACTCTGTTCTTGGGGTTAGGCTGGGCCGGTTTGATCCTTGTTGGGCAAGTGAAAGTTAAATGCCCAACCTCATTGCAAATCCAACAAGCTGGACGTCTTCCAGCCACCACCACAGGTAATTTTTCTCCATTTGCTTCTATGTAGTACGGAACTTTTTTAAAAGCAGACTCGTTAAGCCACACGTCAAAAGACCATGTTCCGTTGAACTTGTCGACCGTAATAGCCGTTATTTCTCCGAACTTAAGTAAAAAGGCGCCTAAGTATTCCCCAGGAACCACAGCCGGAACTTCAAAAACTGAGATGGTCGTTCTCCTTCGACCCATGTATTCCATTCGCAGAATGTAGTCTTTTGTAATTATTTCTTTCTTCGAGAGTTCGATGCAGACTTCCTCGGTCTTAAAGAGACTATTCCAGGTGTTATAACCTTTACATTTCACGATACGTTCAGCACGTACTCCGGTCGTTGCAATTAATTTTGCGACAGTTTCTTTCGAGGACCTAATCAGTTTTTTGGACTTTCTGTCCACTACGAACATTAATATCGTTTTTTTCTGGAATTCCTCCAACCTTGGTAACTGTATGATTACTCCAGTTTCAGTCACGAAATCCGTGCAGTCTTTTGCTTTGGCGATAAAATCGTCAACGTCTATTTTAAGGGCGGGTGCCTTAATCCAGTCGGTTTTATCGGTAGGCTGAGATGGCTTCTCAACCACTTCAGAGGTCTCCGAAGGCGCACAGCTGGCAGTAGCCATGGCCGGAGAACGGTAGAAAAAAATTAACAAACTCCAAATAAATAAAAATATAAGGAGTAACAAAAAGCAAGCAACAAATTTAACAAATAACGGTAGTAACAATAAATAACAATAATAACAATAATCACGGACTTACTGGCAGAGAAAAAATCACACAGAGCTTTGTTGCTTAGCTAGACTATATTTATTTGTAAAAAATACAAAATTTGGCACAAGGCCTACAAGGGGGTGGGGAAAATGTTGACCTAACTAACATTTTTAACTTAACTAGTCACAATCACCAAAACAAATTTACTCCATGATATACCTACTTAAAACCCAAAAATGACAATATATACATGGAATTGGGAGTGGGGGAACAAGAATGATATATATATATACAATGAAAAAATAAATAAAATTAAGTGTTAGTATAAGAACCTCCCACTAAAGAAATGTGGCCGATAAGTAGTTTTGCCAGTCGAAAAAAGGCGATGCAGGTCACGAAAGTTTTATTCTCACACCTCCTTCGAAAATTACGAAAGGAGACCTGCATCTCTGACAAAACAACAGATCAGTCACCTAATAGGGGTCGGGAATGGGAATTAGAAAATAAAAGTCGGGGTAAAAAAAAAAAAAAAAAAAAAAAAAAAAAAAAAGGGGGGGGGGGAGAGGACGAAAAAAAAAAGGGGGGCCTATGACAACTTACATACCGCTAGCTAAGCTAAAAAAGGGGAAGAAAAACAAAACATAACCTAATCTTGCCTAACCGGGTCAAATAAAAGGGTCAGTGTTCGGTTCGGCCACCCAATATTCTGCCTAAGGCACGTCCAAGTACCACTCAAAATTAGCTCCATTCAAACGACACAAACGCGCAACTTTCACCCACCTTTTGTTGAAATCTGCCGAAGGGAGTTTCACCTTCTCCAGCCTGACACGCATTTTCAAGCGAGACTGGAAAATGAGGACAAGCTGGGGAGCAGTGAAGGTCTCTTCCCCGTAGACTTCCTTCTGTCGTGTCGACCAAATCACTCCTCTCATGACTGCTAGTAAGCAAAGAAACACATAATGCTCCTCCCACTTCATGCTTGGTGCCCAATTGCAGCATGTCGAAAAAGACTCCAAAACGAAGAACTGTCCGTTCAACATGCGAACCGTGTAGCCTTCAACTAACTCACACAGCGGGCGAACGATGGGGCAATGAAAGAAAACATGACTGGTCGTTTCCTCCCAGTCGCCGCATCGAACACAACTTGGTGTCTCTACTAATCCCGCTGCGTAAAGCTTTTTGCCGACCCAGAGTGCATTTCGTATTATCAGCCAGGTGAGTGATGCCTCGTAATTATCGAAGCATTTCAACCCAGGCGCCCAAGGCCAGATCAAGCGAAGTTCTCCCTTCGTAAGACCGAGCTCCTCAGTAATATCGTCACGAACAGATCCCCTCACCATAACCCGATATAGTGCTTTACGAGACAACACTCGGGTGTCAGAGAGGCTTTCTGACACCCTTAGAAGGTACTTCAAGGACTGTCGACACTCGCGATAAAAGGAGCACTCGCGTCGAGGTAAACGAAATGCCTCACCCCCATGCAAGTGCACACTTTTCAAAGCCGGAAAGGCTTTCTTGGTGTCTTCCTTCCAGAATTCACCGTTTCCCTCACAAGGTGTACACATTCGGTCTAGGTAGTGTAAGCGAAGCGTATATTGACGAATCTCAACGCTTGGCATACCCAGACCGCCTTCAGACGGATGCAAGTAGCAGATCTCCCGGCGAACCATGGGCTGCTTTCCGCGCCACAAAAACGCGAAAAGAGCCTTCACTAGTTCAACTAGTGTGATCGCCGGCAGAGGGAGCACAGAAAGACGGTAGAGGATGAGAGGATAAATGTGAGAATTACACACCTCCGCTCTTCCTTTTAAAGTAAGATTTCTCAAAGACCACAGACGGGCTGCAGCCTTAACCGCTTTCAACACTTCCGACCAATTTTTCTCCAACTGGAGATCAGGACCAAACCAGACGCCGAGTATCTTGCAAGGCCCATCCGTCCAGCCAAAGGGCCCCTGAAGGGGAACACCCCTCCAGGCACCAATGCGTAAGCCAACAGACTTATCGCAGTTGATTTTGGCCCCTGTCACTTGTTCATACCGTCTTATTTCCATGTCGACGACCCTAATCTCAGCACTGCTCGTTACAAGCACAGTGACGTCGTCGGCATAGGCGGAGTACTTAATCATGGGGCAAGCACCAGACAAAGTAATCCCACGAAGGACCGGATTCACTCTAAGCCTGCGAAGGAAAGGCTCCAACGCAAGCACATAAAGCATCGGTGAAAGCGGACATCCCTGACGAATAGATCTGGACAAATCGAAAGGCTTTGACCTTATTCCATTCACTTCAACCAACGCACCGGGGTTTGCATAAAAGAGGCGAATCCAGGAGCGGAAATGGGGACCAAATCCAGCCGAAGACAAGACAGCCTCCAAGTAACGATGATCGACCCTATCGAATGCTTTGGACTGATCTAAATTGATCAGCGCGGCCTCAGTGTCGACTTTCTCTATGATCAAGCGTATCATGTGCAAATTATCTTGAATAGTCCGGCCCTTAACAGAACAAGTCTGTTCGGGACTTATTAGACGAAACAAGACAACCTGCAGACGATTAGCCAAGATCTTGGCCAAAATCTTTAACTCTGTATTTAACATTGTTAAGGGCCGGAAATTACCTATACCATCCCCACCACTCTTGTCCTTGCGGAGCAATTTGATGATACCCCTGGTAAAGTACTGGGGGATAGACCCGTTCCTAAACCAGGAGTTAAACAACACAGCCAGCAGGGGGACAAAAATGGGCGACAACCTCAAATACAGTTCGTAAGGCAGACCATCGATACCCGGAGACTTATCAAGGCCAACCTGCCTTAGGGCCTCCAGGACTTCATCCTCATTTATACACCCTTCGCACCTAGCTGCTTCGGTCGCCTCGAGACGAGAAAAGTCAGCTAAATAGGCGTCGAACTGAGCCATTGTCAGACCGGGCTCCTTGGTAAAAAGATCCTGAAAATAAGAGCGAAAACCCTCCAAAATCCCGTCGTTTGTAGTCACGAGACGCCCATCCGATAATGTGACACTGGCGATGTGTCGATCAGTAGACCGTCGACGTTCCTCCGCACGCAGTGACGCGGCCATGTTTGTCGCCTCGTGCGGCACTCTTTTTAACCTAGACCTAACTATCAATCCCTGATCTGCCTTGTTATCCAAGGAGTTCAGTTCCGTTTTAGCTACAGTAAAGGTAACGCTATCCCCCGCCTCCGCCGCCCGACTTAAACTAGTTTCTAGTGCCACTTTCGTTGCCCTAGATCTAAGGTTGAGTCGACGACTATAATCGGCAACGAAGGACCTAATAACGTTCTTAAGGTGGCCCCACCACTTATTCCCAATGATAGCACCCGTCAATTCCCTCTGTAATGTTAGTAAAAGCTGTTCCCGGAAGTCCTTCAAATCGAACAACGATGTGTTGAACTTCCAGTAACCAGCCAATCTAGGCTTAGGACTATCTAAGTTTACCCGCACCCGGACAAGCCTATGATCCGAGTAAACTATATTATGAAAACTTGGACAATCTAAAAGCCCTAAATCGACTCTCCTAATTAAGAACCGATCAAGGTAACTCGAAAGTTGCCCTAAATCGGAGCCGCGACTAGCAGTCCAAGTCCATACTACTTCACGGGGTTTCTCATTTCGGAATTTATCGACAAGATCGAACTTATCGATAAAGTCCCGAAATGCCTTAACATCCCCGTTGCTGTTAGTTCCCCTACGTTTTCCCAAGCGATCTAAATCGGGATCCAAGACCGCGTTCCAGTCTCCCGCTAGAATTATCCGACGCGACGTATCCATAAAGGGCTCGATCCGCCGAAAAAAAGGAACCCGCTCAGAACTGGCGTTGGGCGCATAAACCCCAATAAGCCGAAAAGCCACATCCTTTACGGTAACATCAAGAACGCACAGCCTTCCCTCAGGATCTGCATAGATTGGGTCACACGTCGCATTCAGTGTGCGCTTAACTAGCCAGGAAACCCCTCTTGAGCGAGTATCAAAGTACGCTGAATAGAGCTGAAAGTCTCTAGTCAGCGCACCCTGATAATCACTGGGAATAAAGTGGGTCTCCTGCAAACAACATACATCCACGCCGAGTCGCTGAAGGTCACGTACTACTCGAAGTTTACGAGCGGTGTCCCTCAACCCTCGGCCATTTAGGCTTGCTAATCTGAGTGCCATTCTAGTGCTCTTAGAGTTGGGAACCCGAAACGAACATTGATGCATTTAAGACACCGACAGATGAACCCAGAGAACCTTGTCCCAATTCATTTGAGACGAGACCGTCCGGGGCCACACCGCCAATGTCTAAGGGGAAAGTTAGTTTTAATGCCCTGTATAGTGTAGGATGGATACGTATAGGGACCCTCCCAACACAAGATTTTTGCAGTAATACTACTTCTTCATCGTTAAAGAAAGCGAGAGGAGGCGATATATTAAAGGCGTTATTCGCTTCCTCCATCATATTCCAAACCCCTTTAGCTTTGTCTCTTGATCTAACCACAGATAAAAGTCTTTGTGCATCCAAGAAATTTTCCGGGTTGGTAATGTCTTTTTTGTGTACCATCTTTAGTGTAGCTAGGTTTCGGTAGTTCTTCTTATGATGGTTTATCATAAGATTTTCAGTTTCGGGAGTAATTTTACAGACATCCTTGCCTGTGTAGAAAGGGGTCTTCTTTTTCCGAGCCTCTAGCGAGGGACTTCGATGGCGTTTCTGGGATGTGGAGGGGGCGGTGGGTGAGGCAGGAGGCGGCATATCGGTCTTCATTGGAGAGGGGGGCGGTGTACTTTTAGGAGTGTTGCACGGGGAACAGAAAGGAGATGGAATTGGGGTAACGGGCTTATCTTTTGATAAGGGGGTCAAATTAGATTCCCTTACTGGTGGGGATGACTTTAATGGTGGGGGTGCACCTTTGGCTGGAGAGCGACGTTCTTTGGCCGGGGGAGTTTGTTTTTTTTCCGCATTACTTGTGGTTTCGGAAACCATTTTTTTTCCTTCGTTTTTTTTTTCCTTTTTTTCTTCAGATTTGCGCTCCTCGTCGAGAGACTTTTTAAGATTTAATAATTCTTTGTACTTTTCTCCACCTGGATCGTTACTGGTTTCTATCTCTAGTTGTTCCTCTTCGGTCATCACTTGAGCGTATGACTTCGGTGATTTCTTTCCAGTCACAATGTTCCATACGACTTTTTTTTTGGGAGATTCATTTTCTGTGTTGCATAAGTCCTCGAATTCCTCCGGGGTTACAGTTTCAGCTGTTGGTTTTGAGGAGGGAGTCTTTTTATCTGCTGCAACTTTCGGTGTCAAGTGTTCTAGCACTCTATTCTTGGGGTTAGGCTGGGCCGGTTTGATCCTTGTTGGGCAAGTGAAAGTTAAATGCCCAACCTCATTGCATATCCAACAAGCTGGACGTCTTCCAGCCACCACCACAGGTAATTTTTCTCCATTTGCTTCTATGTAGTACGGAACTTTTTTAAAAGCCGACTCGTTAAGCCACACGTCAAAAGACCATGTTCCGTTGAACTTGTCGACCGTAATAGCCGTTATTTCTCCGAACTTAAGTAAAAAGGCGCCTAAGTATTCCCCAGGAACCACAGCCGGAACTTCAAAAACTGAGATGGTCGTTCTCCTTCGACCCATGTATTCCATTCGCAGAATGTAGTCTTTCGTTATTATTTCTTTCTTCGAGAGTTCGATGCAGACTTCCTCTGTCTTAAAGAGACTATTCCAGGTGTTATAACCTTTACATTTCACGATACGTTCAGCACGTACTCCGGTCGTTGCAATTAATTTTGCGACAGTTTCTTTCGAGGACCTAATCAGTTTTTTGGACTTTCTGTCCACTACGAACATTAATATCGTTTTTTTCTGGAATTCCTCCAACCTTGGTAACTGTATGATTACTCCAGTTTCAGTCACGAAATCCGTGCAGTCTTTTGCTTTGGCGATAAAATCGTCAACGTCTATTTTAAGGGCGGGTGCCTTAATCCAGTCGGTTTTATCGGTAGGCTGAGATGGCTTCTCAACCACTTCAGAGGTCTCCGAAGGCGCACAGCTGGCAGTAGCCATGGCCGGAGAACGGTAGAAAAAAATTAACAAACTCCAAATAAATAAAAATATAAGGAGTAACAAAAAGCAAGCAACAAATTTAACAAATAACGGTAGTAACAATAAATAACAATAATAACAATAATCACGGACTTACTGGCAGAGAAAAAATCACACAGAGCTTTGTTGCTTAGCTAGACTATATTTATTTGTAAAAAATACAAAATTTGGCACAAGGCCTACAAGGGGGTGGGGAAAATGTTGACCTAACTTAACATTTTTAACTTAACTAGTCACAATCACCAAAACAAATTTACTCCATGATATACCTACTTAAAACCCAAAAATGACAATATATACATGGAATTGGGAGTGGGGGAACAAGAATGATATATATATATACAATGAAAAAATAAATAAAATTAAGTGTTAGTATAAGAACCTCCCACTAAAGAAATGTGGCCGATAAGTAGTTTTGCCAGTCGAAAAAAGGCGATGCAGGTCACGAAAGTTCCACTCTCACACCTCCCTCGAAAACCACGAAAGGAGACCCGCATCTCCGACAAAACAACAGATCAGCCACCCAACAGGGGTCGGGAATGGGAACTAGAAAACAAAAGTCGGGGTAAAAAAAAAAAAAAAAAAAAAAAAAAAAAAAAAAAAGGGGGGGGGGAGAGGACGAAAAAAAAAAGGGGGGCCCATGACAACTCACACACCGCCAGCTAAGCCATAAAAGGGGAAGAAAAACAAAACACAACCCAATCCCGCCCAACCGGGTCAAACAAAAGGGTCAGTGTTCGGTTCGGCCACCCAATACTCTGTCCAAGGCACGTCCAAGTACCACTCAAAACCAGCTCCATTCAAACGACACAAACGCGCAACCCCCACCCACCCCCCGCTGAAATCTGCCGAAGGGAGCCTCACCCTCTCCAGCCCGACACGCACCCCCAAGCGAGACCGGAAAACGAGGACAAGCTGGGGAGCAGTGAAGGTCTCCTCCCCGCAGACCCCCCTCCGTCGCGTCGACCAAATCACCCCTCTCATGACCGCCAGCAAGCAAAGAAACACACAACGCCCCTCCCACCTCATGCCCGGCGCCCAACTGCAGCACGTCGAAAAAGACTCCAAAACGAAGAACCGTCCGCTCAACACGCGAACCGTGCAGCCCTCAACCAACTCACACAGCGGGCGAACGATGGGGCAATGAAAGAAAACATGACCGGTCGCCTCCTCCCAGTCGCCGCATCGAACACAACTTGGCGTCTCCACCAATCCCGCCGCGCAAAGCCCCTTGCCGACCCAGAGCGCACCTCGCACTATCAGCCAGGTGAGCGATGCCTCGCAACTACCGAAGCACCTCAACCCAGGCGCCCAAGGCCAGACCAAGCGAAGCTCCCCCCTCGCAAGACCGAGCCCCCCAGCAACATCGTCACGAACAGATCCCCCCACCACAACCCGATACAGCGCTTCACGAGACAACACTCGGGCGTCAGAGAGGCCCTCCGACACCCTTAGAAGGCACTTCAAGGACCGTCGACACCCGCGACAAAAGGAGCACTCGCGTCGAGGCAAACGAAATGCCTCACCCCCACGCAAGTGCACACCCCTCAAAGCCGGAAAGGCCCTCCTGGCGTCCTCCTTCCAGAACTCACCGCCTCCCCCACAAGGTGCACACATTCGGTCCAGGTAGTGCAAGCGAAGCGCACATTGACGAATCTCAACGCTTGGCACACCCAGACCGCCCTCAGACGGATGCAAGTAGCAGATCTCTCGGCGAACCATGGGCCGCCCTCCGCGCCACAAAAACGCGAAAAGAGCCCTCACCAGCCCAACTAGTGCGATCGCCGGCAGAGGGAGCACAGAAAGACGGTAGAGGATGAGAGGACAAATGTGAGAACTACACACCTCCGCTCCTCCCTTCAAAGTAAGACCTCTCAAAGACCACAGACGGGCTGCAGCCCCAACCGCCTTCAACACCTCCGACCAACCCCTCTCCAACCGGAGACCAGGACCAAACCAGACGCCGAGCACCCTGCAAGGCCCATCCGTCCAGCCAAAGGGCCCCCGAAGGGGAACACCCCTCCAGGCACCAATGCGCAAGCCAACAGACCCACCGCAGCTGATCCTGGCCCCTGTCACTTGTTCATACCGTCTTATTTCCATGTCGACGACCCTAATCTCAGCACTGCTCGTTACAAGCACAGTGACGTCGTCGGCATAGGCGGAGTACTTAATCATGGGGCAAGCACCAGACAAAGTAATCCCACGAAGGACCGGATTCACCCTAAGCCTGCGAAGGAAAGGCTCCAACGCAAGCACATAAAGCATCGGTGAAAGCGGACATCCCTGACGAATAGATCTGGACAAATCGAAAGGCTTTGACCTTATTCCATTCACTTCAACCAACGCACCGGGGTTTGCATAAAAGAGGCGAATCCAGGAGCGGAAATGGGGACCAAATCCAGCCGAAGACAAGACAGCCTCCAAGTAACGATGATCGACCCTATCGAATGCTTTGGACTGATCTAAATTGATCAGCGCGGCCTCAGTGTCGACTTTCTCTATGATCAAGCGTATCATGTGCAAATTATCTTGAATAGTCCGGCCCTTAACAGAACAAGTCTGTTCGGGACTTATTAGACGAAACAAGACAACCTGCAGACGATTAGCCAAGATCTTGGCCAAAATCTTTAACTCTGTATTTAACATTGTTAAGGGCCGGAAATTACCTATACCATCCCCACCACTCTTGTCCTTGCGGAGCAATTTGATGATACCCCTGGTAAAGTACTGGGGGATAGACCCGTTCCTAAACCAGGAGTTAAACAACACAGCCAGCAGGGGGACAAAAATGGGCGACAACCTCAAATACAGTTCGTAAGGCAGACCATCGATACCCGGAGACTTATCAAGGCCAACCTGCCTTAGGGCCTCCAGGACTTCATCCTCATTTATACACCCTTCGCACCTAGCTGCTTCGGTCGCCTCGAGACGAGAAAAGTCAGCTAAATAGGCGTCGAACTGAGCCATTGTCAGACCGGGCTCCTTGGTAAAAAGATCCTGAAAATAAGAGCGAAAACCCTCCAAAATCCCGTCGTTTGTAGTCACGAGACGCCCATCCGATAATGTGACACTGGCGATGTGTCGATCAGTAGACCGTCGACGTTCCTCCGCACGCAGTGACGCGGCCATGTTTGTCGCCTCGTGCGGCACTCTTTTTAACCTAGACCTAACTATCAATCCCTGATCTGCCTTGTTATCCAAGGAGTTCAGTTCCGTTTTAGCTACAGTAAAGGTAACGCTATCCCCCGCCTCCGCCGCCCGACTTAAACTAGTTTCTAGTGCCACTTTCGTTGCCCTAGATCTAAGGTTGAGTCGACGACTATAATCGGCAACGAAGGACCTAATAACGTTCTTAAGGTGGCCCCACCACTTATTCCCAATGATAGCACCCGTCAATTCCCTCTGTAATGTTAGTAAAAGCTGTTCCCGGAAGTCCTTCAAATCGAACAACGATGTGTTGAACTTCCAGTAACCAGCCAATCTAGGCTTAGGACTATCTAAGTTTACCCGCACCCGGACAAGCCTATGATCCGAGTAAACTATATTATGAAAACTTGGACAATCTAAAAGCCCTAAATCGACTCTCCTAATTAAGAACCGATCAAGGTAACTCGAAAGTTGCCCTAAATCGGAGCCGCGACTAGCAGTCCAAGTCCATACTACTTCACGGGGTTTCTCATTTCGGAATTTATCGACAAGATCGAACTTATCGAAAAAGTCCCGAAATGCCTTAGCATCCCCGTTGCTGTTAGTTCCCCTACGTTTTCCCAAGCGATCTAAATCGGGATCCAAGACCGCGTTCCAGTCTCCCGCTAGAATTATCCGACGCGACGTATCCATAAAGGGCTCGATCCGCCGAAAAAAAGGAACCCGCTCAGAACTGGCGTTGGGCGCATAAACCCCAATAAGCCGAAAAGCCACATCCTTTACGGTAACATCAAGAACGCACAGCCTTCCCTCAGGATCTGCATAGATTGGGTCACACGTCGCATTCAGTGTGCGCTTAACTAGCCAGGAAACCCCTCTTGAGTGAGTATCAAAGTACGCTGAATAGAGCTGAAAGTCTCTAGTCAGCGCACCCTGATAATCACTGGGAATAAAGTGGGTCTCCTGCAAACAACATACATCCACGCCGAGTCGTTGAAGGTCACGTACTACTCGAAGTTTACGAGCGGTGTCCCTCAACCCTCGGCCATTTAGGCTTGCTAATCTGAGTGCCATTCTAGTGCTCTTAGAGTTGGGAACCCGAAACGAACATTGATGCATTTAAGACACCGACAGATGAACCCAGAGAACCTTGTCCCAATTCATTTGAGACGAGACCGTCCGGGGCCACACCGCCAATGTCTAAGGGGAAAGTTAGTTTTAATGCCCTGTAGAGTGTAGGATGGATACGAATAGGGACCCTCCCAACACAAGATTTTTGCAGTAATACTACTTCTTCATCGTTAAAGAAAGCGAGAGGAGGCGATATATTAAAGGCGTTATTCGCTTCCTCCATCATATTCCAAACCCCTTTAGCTTTGTCTCTTGATCTAACCACAGATAAAAGTCTTTGTGCATCCAAGAAATTTTCCGGGTTGGTAATGTCTTTTTTGTGTACCATCTTTAGTGTAGCTAGGTTTCGGTAGTTCTTCTTATGATGGTTTATCATAAGATTTTCAGTTTCGGGAGTAATTTTACAGACATCCTTTCCTGTGTAGAAAGGGGTCTTCTTTTTCCGAGCCTCTAGCGAGGGACTTCGATGGCGTTTCTGGGATGTGGAGGGGGCGGTGGGGGAGGCAGGAGGCGGCATATCGGTCTTCATTGGAGAGGGGGGCGGTGTACTTTTAGGGGTGTTGCACGGGGAACAGAAAGGAGATGGATTGGGGGTAACGGGCTTATCTTTTGATAAGGGGGTCAAATTAGATTCCCTTACTGGTGGGGATGACTTTAATGGTGGGGGTGCACCTTTGGCTGGAGAGCGACGTTCTTTGGCCGGGGGAGTTTGTTTTTTTTCCGCATTACTTGTGGTTTCGGAAACCATTTTTTTTCCTTCGTTTTTTTTTTCCTTTTTTTCTTCAGATTTGCGCTCCTCGTCGAGAGACTTTTTAAGATTTAATAATTCTTTGTACTTTTCTCCACCTGGATCGTTACTGGTTTCTATCTCTAGTTGTTCCTCTTCGGTCATCACTTGAGCGTATGACTTCGGTGATTTCTTTCCAGTCACAATGTTCCATACGACTTTTTTTTTGGGCGATTCATTTTCGGTGTTGCATAAGTCCTCGAATTCCTCCGGGGTTACAGTTTCAGTTGTTGGCTTTGAGGAGGGAGTCTTCTTCTCCGCTGCAACTTTAGGTGTCAAGTGTTCTAGCACTCTGTTCTTGGGGTTAGGCTGGGCCGGTTTGATCCTTGTTGGGCAAGTGAAAGTTAAATGCCCAACCTCATTGCAAATCCAACAAGCTGGACGTCTTCCAGCCACCACCACAGGTAATTTTTCTCCATTTGCTTCTATGTAGTACGGAACTTTTTTAAAAGCAGACTCGTTAAGCCACACGTCAAAAGACCATGTTCCGTTGAACTTGTCGACCGTAATAGCCGTTATTTCTCCGAACTTAAGTAAAAAGGCGCCTAAGTATTCCCCAGGAACCACAGCCGGAACTTCAAAAACTGAGATGGTCGTTCTCCTTCGACCCATGTATTCCATTCGCAGAATGTAGTCTTTAGTAATTATTTCTTTCTTCGAGAGTTCGATGCAGACTTCCTCGGACTTAAAGAGACTATTCCAGGTGTTATAACCTTTACATTTCACGATACGTTCAGCACGTACTCCGGTCGTTGCAATTAATTTTGCGACAGTTTCTTTCGAGGACCTAATCAGTTTTTTGGACTTTCTGTCCACTACGAACATTAAGATCGTTTTTTTCTGGAATTCCTCCAACCTTGGTAACTGTATGATTACTCCAGTTTCAGTCACGAAATCCGTGCAGTCTTTTGCCTTGGCGACAAAATCGTCAACGTCAATTTTAAGGGCGGGTGCCTTAATCCAATCCGTTTTATCCGTAGGCTGAGATGGCTTCTCAACCACTTCAGAGGTCTCCGAAGGCGCACAGCTGGCAGTAGCCATGGCCGGAGAACGGTAGAAAAAAAATTAACAAACTCCAAATAAATAAAAATATAAGGAGTAAAAAAAAGCAAGCAACAAATTTAACAAATAACGGTAGTAACAATAAATAACAATAATAACAATAATCACGGACTTACTGGCAGAGAAAAAATCACACAGAGCTTTGTTGCTTCGCTAGACAAATAGTGTTTTAACATTCACTCTTAATATACACGAATGTAGAACATTCCATTATTACTCCAAGGGGGAGACAGGCATCAATTATCTTTGTTACTACAGTGACTAATAATGTAATCCTCTGCATTAATATGTATCACTTAGGAAGTGGACAACAAATTAATAATACAAATGCAATAAGTAACAAACCTATTTAAAAAGAATACATGAAAATACATTAAATATTTAGCGTATAAAAACCGTATATATTTCTAGGCATGGCGTCATAGTCCAGGAGTAAAACGCTATACTATTGACATCAACATCGAAGGTTCGATCCTTGTGTAAGCTAACTATGTTAATGATATATGTGAGCATAAACACGTGTCCATGTATTACTTTTATGTACGTAGAGAAATAAATAAAAAATATATATTAACGAAAATGACGTCCTATAAAGTTCAGGGCGACTAATAATGCAATTTTCTGCATCTTAATCACTTAGGAATCGAAGTAGTAGTGAGCAAAAAACAACGAACGCTGCAATCATGAATAAAAATAATTACATAAAAAACATTATGAATATTTAGGTGATAAAAATCCTACATATTTCTAAACAGGGCCCGATAGTAAAACGCTAGACTATAGACATCAATATCGAAGGTTCGATCCTTGTCTAAGTTAGCCATGCTGATGACGGCCGTGAGCCAGAAACACGTGTCCATGGATTATTTTTATCAACGTATAAAAATAAATAAATAATATATATATATATATATATATATATATATATATACGATAAGAAATGGAACTAATATCTCAACCTAATGGAAAATGAAAAAAGGAAAACCAAAAATATTATTTATGTATTCATTAATGTTTCGTCTTTATTTCAAGACTTCCTCAGGATGATTGGTCTGAAGAAAATAACATACAAAATGCAAAACGTTTCAAATATTTTGTACTTGGTATGTTATTTTCTTCAGAGCAATCATCCCGAGGAAGTCTTGAAATAAAGACGAAATATTGATGAATACATAAATAATGTTTTGGGTTTTCTCTTTCTTTTATTTTCCATATATATATATATATATATATATATATATATATATATATATATATATATATATATATATGTGTGTGTGTGTGTGTGTGTGTGTGTGTCTATTTATCTATCTTCTATTTCTATCTCTCGTTTTAACTCAGAGGAGAAACTCTCTCCCACACCCTCTTTTTCTCTCTCTTTCTTATTTTCTTTCCCTCTCTCCCTCCCTCTTTCTAACACCCTCTCTGTCTTTATTCTATTCGATAATATTACACAACATTTCACAAATCCTCTCAAATGAAATAGACAAGCCTACAAGAATATTTGACAATTTTCATAAGATTTACGCACAACACGACTAAAAACGCCTCTCTTGTTGCCTCTTCATTAGGCGAGTTATTAGAATATCATTTCCTCACATACTTATGACATGAATGCGACCAAAGTCGATTTCTCCGTGACGTTGATCATTTGGACGTATATTTTAAACATCGTTACGCATTCAATATCTATCTTTTGGACGAGGCTTGTGGTACCTATTCCCTTGCATCAGACAAGCAGTCCGATAGAGACTGGACCATTATGACGGTGGTCTCCTATTTCTGTCGGGTTGTGGTATTTGTTCTGTTCAGCTCCAGGAGGTCCACTCTCCCAGGCCTTGCCTTCTCGCTTTGCGAAAAAGTTAGTTTATAGCTAACTGTTTGATGCACACTCACCGGGAAATGCTGACGGGACTGCTCATGCAATTTTTACGAAGTCAAAATGCATCACTGGCTCATTCTTCCCACTTTCCAGCCGTATGCTACATCTTCCTGCTATGGAAGGCAAGTAAATACTTCTTCTTCGCCACGTCTCATTTCGGACTTCCTGTCCGTGACGTCACATCCTGACGAGTATATACCAATATAATTTATATTTATATACAGCTTCTCTTACGCCATTCATACCAGTCGAAGATCCGTCCTCGACAATCAGTCCGAACGAAACTTGATCATTGTGACGGTGGTGGCCTTTTTTCTGTCAGGCTGTTGTATCTGTTCTGTTCAGATCCAGGAGATCCACCTTCCCAGGCCTTGCCTTCTCGCTTTGGGTAGGAGTTAGTTTATAGATAACTGCCTAGAGCGCTCTCACAGGAGAATGACGACAGAGCTGCGCAGGCAATTTTTAAGGGCCCAAAATGTCCCAACTCTTGTGCACTGGGCTATCCGCCCACCTTTTGACCTTGTGCCAGGGACTTTTGTTCAAGGGTTAGTCCTCTAGATCCACCGTATTCCCGTAAAGAATAACGCGACTTTTGTTCAAGGTTCACCACTCTAGATGCGCCGTATTACTACCATGCATATTTACAGACTAATTTCGTGAGAGGTGCATATTTTACCACGCACAAATGACTATTCACTATAGATAGATTTGCCTTTGGAGTAAAAAATATTAGTTCGCAAGAAAAGACGAATCATTTATATTTTAATCTCTGTGTCTCGAGCGATATTATCCAATTCAATTGTAGACCTGGTAGAAAATGTGCTGCCAGACGTGGCATCTCGAATCAACGACCCCCCCCCCCCATTGAAAAGTGTAAACGGTAACCCGGTCTTGTCCTTTTTCATCCCAACAGTTGAGGCATACCAGTTCGATTTGATAATGAAACCAATCCAGATCTCTTCTGATGATTTCGTTTATAACCGCATGACGTTGAAGACCAAACTCGCCAATGGAAGCTCGATGAATTATAAAATCATTAGACAGATTGTAGACATATTAACATTTCGTTCTTCTTGCGTTGAACATCCCCTGTGAGGTAGTTGGGTCACACGATGGCCAATCAGCTTCCACGGCGCATTAATTTACACCAACCTTTGAAGGACTACTCCAGACTTTTGTGGGATTTGGACAGCAACCCCAGATAGCTTCCAGACACCAACGAAGAAAGACGTCTCTCCTCTCTTGCCTTTGTACACTAGACAGCCGAGCAAAGCTATCTTCACTGAAGATATATTGCTCCCATAAAACTTGCGGCAGCAAGACGAACTTTATTACTTTAATTCCCTTTCGTCACTTTCTAAACTTTCGCCAACCTACACCCAACGGTGTAGGTAACTATAATAAACATATCGCCGTTATTTATAAAAGGGACGTTGTTTTCCTTTCTGTTTGACGTCCGTTTTGTTCCAAAATAGTATAGGAGTTTGTTTTAGATCCTATAAAATTAAAACTGACGCTTAAAGAGATTTTTGCCCTTATCATAATATTAATTAAAACAAGTCGCATTTAATAGAGTCATCATTCTTTATAATATATCCCCCGATCCACAAGTGGCATACGTAATGTGCAAAGAGTTGGTGAGTCTTAGCATAGAACCACTTATACATAAATGGCTTCACAAAATATACAATAAATCAAGGGGCGCTATTGTTAGAAACAGCAGCAGCAGTGGATGTTGTTTTTACGTATCGACGCTCGATTGAACAAAGCTCAAATCAGCAGTTTCTTAAAACATACTACAGCAAAAGAAATGTTCACTCCCGAAATATAGCGTGTACTATAAAAACCCAAGCACAGCATCATTCTTCCTCTTTTTCCGGTAATTTTCTTTCAGAGACCAAACGCGTGCGTACGGCGCCATCCTGTCTAGGCTATTTTGGCGGTCAAAGGCTCTCGACAGACAAAACGAGAGACACAGACAGCTAACCGAATTCGTGTACACAGTTTATGCACGCACTCTTTCGCTAACAAAACAGACACGTTAATATACACGCACAACTACAATGCCTATCCTATTTACACACGTTGTAACACACTTACACACGGCACCAGCCGGAACAAATCTAGCTACTCAATATCTCCTTACACACAAACACCTTTCTTTACCTAGAACGTTTTTTGGACTCTTTGGACTCTCGTTTATTGTCGAACTCTTTATTTTTCATTTTCTTAACAAGTTGTCAATAAAATAAATATTTTTTGTATGGATAGACTTTCTATTATTTGGATTATTATTTGGGTGACACTGAGAATACAATAACGAATTACTGAAGAATTCTACCCGGTCATGGCTAGCGGAACGAGAGCATGCTACATCCATGGGGTCTGTTCGAAATTTCGTACAGATTCCCGAGTTCGACGTAAAGATTCCCGAGTTCGACGTAAAGATTCCCAAGTTCGACGTAAAGATTGCCGAGTTCAAAAAGATAAACCCGAAGAAGGTCGGAGATTACATCGGCCGAAACGTTGTGAGAATAACATCCAAGATGAGAACAGTAGTCCTAATAATCCAAATAATACAAAGTATCAATCTCCTCATCTAAAAAAAGATTCCGACACATGGATAGACTTCGTCATTCTTTCTTTTCATAATTTCCTATCTTCAACATTATCATCTTCAAAAAAAAAAAGAAAAAAGAATAACAAACAAGCAGTTCCAGTTCAGTCGAGGTGCAGTTTGTGACATGGTGCAGTGGTTACAGGTTCGAGAGACTGCGTAAAAGTGTAGTATCTGTTCCGATGGATACTGCACGCCTGTCCTGTGCAGTTCTAGGAGGTCCACCCTCTCAGGCTTTGCCTCTCCTCTTTGGGGAGGAGTAAGTTTATTGCTTACTGCTTGAGGCGCCCCTACCGGGGAATGCCGACGGGGCTGCCCAGGCAATTTTTGATGGTCAGAGTGCTCACCTCTCGGGCGCTGGCTTTTCAACCCCCACTTTCCGACCCGACCTTGGGTCACATCTTACTTGTGGGAGTAGGATAAAACTGGCCTTGTGCCTAACTCCTGGAGAGGAGTAAATAATACTGCGTAAAAAGTGAGTGTTTGCATTTCCATGTAAAATGATCTCAAACGATGTACGGAAATGTTCGTCGAGACTCGGCAAATTCCGGCGAACTTGACAGACGGTAAGATTAATCGGTTTGTTCAAATTGCTCGGATCGTTTGGCTTTTTACCTCGTATATAATAAAATATACATACATCACTGTGACGGAACATACTTCCTTGCTGCAGTTTAGGGGGGGTAGGGGGATTTAGTGCTATTCGAGGCAAGTACAATATGATGACTGTCTGTGCAACGAGGCAGATAACCTTTCGTGTCTAATGAGAAAGATATAATAAGTTGAATAATTTCTTTTCTGAAGTTCCACTCGGTTCTGAACTGAGAGCCCTTATTTGGTAATTGGGTCATCGGGATCATTATAAAGAGTTCAACACTCTTCACATAACAGCAGGTTGCACTGAACTATCAGTTTAATAATACATGGACACCATTGATAATGAAGCGTGAAGCATATCATGGCCTGACTTAATCTCGTTACTATTTCGGTCATACCTATTCAAGTAATGACAGACCACATAGTGTTATATGGTAGAAAGCAATCCAATACATCAACTTGTAACGACATACTCACGTTCACAGACCGGTTCTCACTCCAATCTTTAGTTTCTTCCTAGTAAGACATTCGCAGCAAGAATCCTCTATTTCTACCATAACGAAAAAAACTTTCCTATCTCTCTCGATGTGCTGAAAATTTTTTTTTGTTTACTCTCCCCCCAACCCTGAGAAATATTTTAAGTTTCAAAAAAAAAAAAATTTGGCCCGACCCCCCAAAAAATGTTTACCCTCCACCCCTCAAAATTTTTACTCTCTCCCAACCCTGAGAAATATTTTAAGTTAAAAAAAAAAAAAAATTTGGCCTGACCCCCTAAAAAGTTTGGCCCCACCCCTAAAATTTCAGGCGAAATTTCCATGAACAGACCTTTTGCAAAGGCTTCCCTGCTGATTACGACTTGGTCGTCTTCAAATCTAATATCAACAAATCATTATCATAAACCGCTCGATAAGTAATAACCAGTTCATGCCATTGATCAGTGGTAGTACTCCCACAGTGTTCGTCATTTTTCGGCGAGCAATCATTTCCGCCTCATTAACATTTATCCTTGAGTGAATTTTGTCCTCGATAAGTGGTGACCGAATAATAAAATAAAAAATAGATCACCGGTTAAGCAAGGTTGAGGCTTGCCAGTCTTATATAGGTGACTATTTGGGAATCTGGAGAGAGATGGACGCCGACAGGGTTCGTCATCCCATGATGGACATCCACCATGCAGCTTCCATACGACCTCTCCCTCCTCATCCGCGGAACGGGGTTAGAAAACCGTAATCGAAACAACAGTTCTGCTCATTTAAAAGGGAAAATAAGAAAATAAACAAACGGAATATGAGATATATTTAGCAGCAAGTACCGTGGTGGGTTAGGGTTACAGGCGTGGGTTCGGCGTGACAGGTTCGAGTCCTGTCTGGGATCTACTACGTCACTATCACTAATAATATCCTTGGAGAAATATATGGATATATAGATAACCCATCCAACTATGGAATAAATAGTAGGGTAGACTAGACTACTACTACTTGGTTGTGCAACTAGTCCCTATTTATTTAGCTCCCAACGAGGGCAAATTTAGACACAAGGTAATTTTTTATATGCGAGATGCCAGCTCCTCCAAAATGTGGCACTCTAGATGAAAAAATCAAAAGTCAAGAAAGATGTCTCCTCCTCTGGCTGAGGAATGAACAGATACTACATTTTGATTCTGGCCAGCCCCTATTTACTTGTCTCACTATGAGGGCAAAATTAGATACAAGGTCCTTTTTTTAAATGGGGAAAATCAAGCCCTCTCCCCAAATAGGCACTTTGGATTAGGGCAAAAATAAAAATTGCCTCAGTCTATAAGGATTTCTCTTTCACTGATTGAAAAGAGAAAACTAGAATGTAATATAAGAACAGATATTACACTTTGCACCAACCAGTCTTTCTCTACTAATCCCGGCATTGTTTCGAGTTGTGCTGGATTTGTCCCTGAACTGAAGTAATGCAAGTTCAGTAGAGATGCGGTTGGTGATTGGGCAGCTCTAGCTTCACAAAAGGCCTCCCGCGCATGCACCCTTACATTATCTTTCGAGACTAAAAAGGGGTACTTTTAATGTAGTCCCGATTATTCACTATGTCCTCTTTCTATCTGACAATAAGCGTTTTAATGTTGCGCTCATAAAACTCCTTAGGTTTTGAACTGAAAAAAAAAACTGCCTCGTTTTCAAATTCTTTTCCTTAATTCATTCGAATAATTTTTCAAACTTCTAAAGCGATTTCAATCTGTTGGTGCGATGTTAAGAGAATATGGTGGGTGGTGTATGATTTCCCAAGATTTTCTAGAAGATATTTGGCGTTTTGTGCAGTGCAAAGTCGGGAGTTATCATCACGATGATGGATGACACGTTTCCTGTCTGTTAATGATGCGCCTTTTCTGCCAGTAAGCTGCTTTAAAAAACGCTTAGCTGTTTAATTATCGACTCGTAATGAATTATTCCACGCATATTTCACCGTACACCTAGTATCTTATTCATTGGTGCAAGCCACATATGGGCTGAATAACTGGTTGTTCATCACAACTAACCGATTAATGATTTCGCTTGACATTATGGTAAACTATACATTTCTCATCACCCGTAATGACTGTATTTAAAAAAAGTAAGTTAATACGTTGCTTGAATCTTGTTACATACTGGGCGAGTAGAGACACTAGTATATAAATTGGATAGTTGAAAATAACACAAATAACAGGAAAGTTGATTCGGGGTCAATTTGTTGAACTCGAGGTTATATTTTACTAGATTGTGGGAATTGATAGAAACGGACGGGACGTCACATGGCTCAAAGAGACGGTGAGTGAGAGAAGTCGTCAGTTTTTTGGATGAACATGTGGTATGAAAAATGTCCTGATATATATATATATATATTATATATATTATATATTATATATATACACACATACACACACATACACATATACATATTTATATTTGAAGAGAGCCGCACGAGGTTCGAAACGCGTTATAAAATCACAAAATTATAAAATGATAGAATAATAAAATAACAAACAATTGTTGAAAAAAGTTTTTTTTACAAATGTTGGTAGCCTTACTTCTTTAAATATATATAGTTTTGGAAGCTTTTCAACATTCAAAACTATATGGAAGAAGAACAATATTTTTTTAGTCCCAAGCCCTTCGTTGGAAAACGAAAACCTATTCACTTATAAGTCAATTAATCTCTTGCAATCACTTTATTATATATCTGTGCTGCTAGCTTGACATGTCGAGAAGAGATGGATATACGCTCTTACAACCAAACGAACTCACAATAGTCATTTGTGTGGCGCGACATTGATAGACCAATTCTGTTAAGGAAGTCCCGCGTGACAGAACAAACCGCTCCATTCTTCTTCACGTATTGGTATGGGTTTTAGGTTTACTTTTGATTGAAACCCCGGAGAACGTGAACGGACGGACAAGCATACGTTTTTGTCTTTTAGATATAGAGAGAAAATAGAAAGCTGCGACGCGAAGATATAAATTTATACCGTTATATCAATACATTCAGGGTGTTCTGATGAAGCGAAGTGTTTATTTTACGCAAAAAACTTACAGGTTAGGAGCGAAAATAGATCTACCTTCATAGGGTTTCGCTTCATTTCACCAGCTGTTGTTAATTAGTCCTCTGAATTGCCTATTTTAAGAATATGCCAGCTAAGAAGTTGAAACAATATATTTTGGCGTTCACTCTTCAACGTATTACCAATAGAATAAGGTATTTCGCTACAATTTTTTTTTTTTAAATTAACCCGGCCCGGACGACTACTAATATGAAATTTTTTAAAATAATCACCTAAGAGTAAAAGATTAAATAGAAAGTACCCACTTCATCATGGCTGCCACTTCCGGAATTGGAAATTACGAACGGTGCTTATCCCAAAACAATCTTCAATTATAGTTTAGGACGCATTAATTTTTGCAAATAATAATTAGTTTTCAACAATTTGTTTAATGTATTATATAAAGGGAAGCTGCTTCTCCCTTGTGTTTCATTTTACTTCAGTCGAAGTTCTAGGAAATACAGGGACCCCTGCCTGGGGCTAACACTTGATCTCTATATGAGATACATAGATATCCGAGTGTTCAACCAAGATTCTCCTTAACCTCTCAAGTGTTGAGTTAGTAAAGAAGTGAAGAACATTAATTTTCCTATCCCGAATTGACCAGTTAGCTGTGTTATAGTATATCTTTCTTGCGGTCTTTTGGTCTTACTGGATTTCAGAACAGGAATTCATCTAGTCTGGTGGAGTATCGAGCTAAGTGCTGTCACTTGAGGTAACATTACTTGGAAAAAGTGCACAATTTCTCGCATGAGCCAGTGAATAGTCGTGTCGAGATGATCTTATTTGGGCTTCGAATAATGTTATTTTGAATATTTGGTCAGGGTTTACTTGTAGGGTAAAGTATCCTTATGCCATGTTGTCCTGACAAACCCGTGTACAGAGAGACCGAAGACACTCGAGGATAGTGTCTAGTAGGTAATTCAAACTCTCGTGTAGGTAATTCAAACACTATGTGTGTATGAATGTATCTATGTGTGTTGCGAAATCACAGTTAAACAGTTGACCTAAAAGCAGGTTGATCTAAGTGTGTGTATGTCCAGCTTAAACTTCAAAACTACAGAACAAACACCATCAAAGTTGATATATTCTTACAAACCAAAACTCATCAAAGTTTGTATATTCTTGATCAGCGTTGCCCGTAATGAACAACTTAGAAAAAGTATCCATTCTTCGACCCTAAGCTACCGCCGATTTTGTAGGAAGTGTCAGTTTTTCCGTCAGTGTCATGTATTAATTAAAGGGAAGTAACTCTGTTTTTTTCAATGAGTTGTTTCCCTTACGTCGACTCGAGTAATGTATAAATAGTGTATGTCCAGAGAGAGAGAGAGAGAAGGAGAGAGAAAGAGAGAGAGAGAGAGAGTAATGAGCTGGGCGGTGAAAGAAAGAGGGGTGTGGTGAGGGAGGAGGAAACCGAGGAAAAGTGAAATAGAAGTTTTAATAGAAATGTGTTACACTTTAGTCCCGGGCAACGATGGGTAGCCCTGCTTGTCATTAATAAATAATAAAATAAAACTGTTATTTATTAATTGAATTTCAAAAAAATATTTTTGTCATTTTCAATAGATTTTTTAACAGATTCGCTTCTTCTCCTCTTACTCCTTCCCCTCATACACGTGTTAAAATAAATTCACCCATCATATTGACACAACAAACGAAACAGGTATAGGCCAATCTATAGAAAAGAGAACAATAGAACAGGATATAGGAAGTAACACCAACAAGACTTTTGTTCGCGGGAAGCCCAACGATTGGCTGAGAGAACAACAAAGAATCTGATTGGTTAACTAGCTAGCCGTGTATATAAAAACACCCGGCAAAAATGACTCCATGCATTTTAGCCTGAAGATTCCCATCGGGGATGAAACGCGGGAGCCTCTGTGTAGCTTAATTGCCATAAATATATTTTCATAGCTCACTACCTAGCTCTACTTACGTATCGAGTACTGTTGAAGTAAATACTGAAAATTGATACATAAAAATTATATCTCCTTATAAAATTTTATGTAGATACATGAAATACTAATATATATATATATATATATATATATATATATATATATATATATATATATGTATATATATATATATATATATATATATATATATATATATATATATAGAGAGAGAGAGAGAGAGAGAGCGAGAGAGAAGGAGAGAGAGAGAGAGAAAAAGAGAGAAGACGCTTTAATTCCTATTACTTTTCCA
>OY744541.1:75485587-75490587 GCA_963556195.1 Sepiola atlantica
AAAGAAAACGTCTCATTATGGAAATAGAGTGAAGAATTTCTTCCAAATCCATTTTAGACAGCAGTGGATGTTGGACTTGTTATTTTCTTTCTCTATTTCTATGAACACTTGAAATATATTTTACTTGCTAAATTTTGTGTGACGCAAAGGATATATATATATATATATATATATATATATATATATATATATATATATATATATATATATATATATATATAATGGAAATTAAAAAAATAAAATAAAAAATAAAAAATAAAAAATAAAAATAAAATAAATAAATAAATAAACAAACATATATATATATATATATATATATATATATATATATATATACATATGTAAATTAATAGATATATAACTAATAATAAAACTAGTAATACGGCTCTTAGTAACAACAAGACACAGCCTCCTGAAGACGGTCGAGAGACCGAAGGCGCTAGAGGAATGGCCCACGATACAACGTTAGGTGCCATACTCCACCAATTAACACCAGAAAACCGACGAATCGCTCGCCGCGTCGAGAAATTAACAAGAAAGATAGTGAAGAGAGAAAACTCCGTGGTCTTTAGCGACGCGTGTATAAGAAATGACTTGCTGCTGATATATATATATATATATATATATATATATATAGGTAACAATGGTATTTACATTTCAATAACCAAGTCTTTATTTTTTTTACTTGCGAATTTCAAAAAATCAATATAACTCTAGACAATTGTTTCGCGCAGAAACGAACAACCAAGAATTAAAACATATAAGAATCGTTCACTCATGACTCTCATCATTAAGGCAAAGGAAATTACCCCATCATTATTAACGTAGTAATTATGATTTATTAACGTAGTAATTATGACCCTTAGATTGGGAAATCTTCTCTTGGTTTGTATAGTTTAAACGCGGTAGCTTAGTTTCTATTTTTAATTTTTATTTTTCGAACTTTCTATTGAATGGTTTAAATACTTCCAACTTCCTTTCAAATTTCCAAATGTCATAAAGTAATTAATTCTATTTCTTTTTTCAATTATTAACAAAAGTTTATATGGCTGACTTGTTTACGAAGATAAGCAGAATATAATTTTGTAAATAAATGTTTTTTTTTAATAGGAATTTAAAAATTTCGTTTTATTTTATGCTATTGCATGTTTTAATTTTTAAAAAGTGTCAAGGGAGAAAACTTTAGAATATATATATATATATATATATATATATATATATATATATATATATATATATATATATATATATGGGAAATGAAAAAGGAAAAACCAAGAAGTATTTTTACATATTCATCAACGTTACGTCTTTATTGTAAGACTTCCTCAGGTTGATAATTTTAAGAAAAGTATCATGCTGTATTATCATTATGGGAGTTACATTCTCCGACAAATGGGAATTTAAAATTATGAATAGAATTGGTTCTTTATAATGCTTTTGGTTGGGGAGGATGTTTTTTTACAAAATAATTTTTGGTCTTTAATTTCTTATAGTATATATATATATTGTTGTGAAGTAGTCCAACAGTAAAAAGAAGAAATCAAGTCGAGGTTGGGTTAAGATAACAAGTGTATTAACATAAAAGGTACAAATGTAAGGAAACTGACTTGCACTCGGCTAGACAGTTACAATACTGTCCTTTTTCTCCCTGGTGATTGTCTACTCGCACTATTTATAGTGTAGTGTCTCTTCTGTTAGAACGGCCGGTGTAACACACACACACACACACACACACACACACACACACATATATATATATATATATATATATATATATATATATATATATATAAAGCAATGAAGATTAAAAAATATCTTTATCTTAGATCCTATCGTAATCAGAGTATGCTTGATATAAAGGATAGTGCATTAATCTAATATATAAAGTAGAGATGTTGTTTCCCCTGTACCTTCTCGGAGTATAGAAAAATAACCACATGCATCACAGGCTACTAAACTCACCATTATATTACACTTATTCACTCGAGCGTGTTTTAGTAAATTAGTTATTACTTTTTTCCACATAACAATAAACATTACATTTGGGCCGCCATCCACGTCTCTCCGAAAAAACAACTCCATATAGGTGGTAGCAAAAACTTTTCTTCCTAACAATTACGTACTGTCACTCTACTCATCGACACCGGGAACTAATAAGCACAGTTTAATTTTCACAAAACACCCAGTTCTTATTTATCATTTGCCTGGTATTAATTTACTACATAATATAAAGCAATATGCAAAGACTTAATGACCCCTCCCGTTCACTACGATGATTTTCCGCGAATACCAGATTACGTTATATCAATTTCTACCTATGACTTCTGCATTTATATTCATTCCGGAATTAAGCGAATGAAATTAACGAACACAGTTCCTGGAACATTTATTGATTCAACATGGCGGCTTCAAAATCATTCACGTTTAACACGCATATTGTAGAAAACTTCCCAGTCATTTTCATCATCTACAAATGACCTAAACCGTGATATTCTTAACCATAACACGCATGCCCAATAATCAAGCTTAGCTTAATTCACGTATTTACACATGTATTATATACTCGAAACAGTAGCGCAGTGGTTAAGATAGCAAGTTTCATGATCGCCTGTTTCAGCGTTCGATCCCAGTCTACTGTACCACTTTTTTCTTTTTTTTTTTAATTTACAGCATTCGCAAACACGGTAAAGGGGGGGGGGGATAAACAATACTCTGTTTCTGTTTTTATTCGACATCATGCAATAGGTAGTACTTTCTCCCGTGCAACGCCGGGCGACGGGTTCCGCTAGTCTAATAATAAGAAATGATGAAAATCAAAATTGGATGAATTAAAATACATAAATTAAAAAATATAAAGGTCGTAAGCAAACATTTAATTTATGTTACCAGTAATACATTATTTTATTGATTTTTCTCATCTGATGAAAAGAGCTTATCTTTGGAAATCCATAGATTAAGGAACTCATTGTTTTTATATTCCTTGCTTGAATATTTAATGAATTACTAAATATTGTAATTTATCCCATTTTTATTTTCATCACCTACATATATATATATATATATATATATATATATATATATATATATATATATAACTTTAAAAAAATACGCGGAAATCTCTCTAAGGCCCTTTCGACTATCATCTCATCAGGAGAAAATCGATAGTTTTAATTAATAATAACTTCGAAAGAAAGAGCAAATGGGGAAATTGAGTGTGCCAAAATTAACGTTGAAGCGATTAAAATTCAATTTAATTATTTCGTTAAAAGTCGATTAAAAGGCACTACGTTAGGGGAAAAAAAAAAAAAAAAAAAAAAAATTGGGAAGGAGTTCAAAGTTCCCCAAAGAGATTCAGCGATCTTACAAATTCCTTCTGCCGGCACAAGGAAGGTTTTCGCATAGCAATAGAGACAGATTCCAATATTTTCAAATGGTTCTTGGAATCTGCTCGATGCAGATTCCAAGAACTACGCTTCAACGTTAATTTTGGCACACTCAATTTCCCCATTTGCTCTTTCTTTCGAAGTTATTATTAATTAAAACTATCGATTTTCTCCTGATGAGATGATAGTCGAAAGGGCCTTAGAGAGATTTCCGCGTATTTTTTTAAAAGTTATCTATAAATTTTGTACATCAAAACATTTATTTATATATATATATATATATATATATATATATATATATATATATATATATATATAATATTTATGTGTTCATCAACGTTTCGTGTTTATTTCAAGGCTTCTTCATGATAATAAGTCTGAAGAAAATAACACAAAAAGTACAAAATAGTTGAAACAATGTTAGTGAAAAGAAAAACGTTGATGAATACATAAATAATATTTTTTGTTCTCCTTATTTATTTTCCATTACGTTGGGATATTAGTTCCATTTTTATCCTATATATAGAGATAGATAGATAGATAGATAGATAGATAGATGGATAGATAGACTTTATAGTTGCATTCCAATGACCATAGAAAAATCTATCCAAAACACTAATTTTCATTTGTTCTTTCAATCACTTTATTTCGATGGTTCGACGACGAGATGTATTTCTTCTTCGTCTCACAAACAAAATGTTTTTTTATTTATATTTTTCCAAGTGAAATACTTTTTATAAATCTTACGCGCGTTTCACAACAAAGTTAATATATAGACTTTAGTTTAGCATTGCTGATCATCAGAGCCGTAGTTCTTTTAATAGTAATAGGGAACATATTACTCCAAAGACTGAATGAAAAAGATGGAAAAAGTTTTAGAAGTCTGGACAAAAATAACGGAAATCCAAGATACATGAAAAGAACTAACATGAAAAATAGTGACAAACTGAGATCTCATCAGACAGAGTTAGAATCTGATCTTAACCTTAGATCATATTTGGGTCTTTCCAAATATGATCTAAGGTTAAGATCGAATAGCTGTTGATCGATAACATCGATATGCCAGTGTCGTAGATTTGGTACATGTCTGTGAAAATAAAAATAATCATATATAAAATCTCTATTTGATATTTAGCACTTTTTATAAACCCGGTTGAAATTCTTTGGATTACTACCCTGTGGATGTTTTACCTGGATTATATATATATATATTAGTTTTCTTGAATGTGAGATGATATATATAATTATTTATTTCCACAATCAGACAACACCGCAGCCCACAACCTATGAAAAGAAACAAACCGGAAGTCCTAGACTCGAGTTTCGCCCTCCTTTGGGCTCATCAGTAGAACACATCCGAACTCAGGATTCGAAACCCGAGTCACTTGCATGGTAAGCGAGTACTCTGCCACTGAGCTACCTCGCCACATACAAGAATGTCTATTAATTTACACAGACTAAGCGAACCGCGGCGATGACCGACTGTGGAATTTACCTACTCTTTTCAACAAGGGGTGTAGTCATCCAACTACTATGAACCCAGGCCGATGTCTCACAAGTAGGATTTTATACTCGCTAGGACGATGTCATCCAACAAGCTAACCAAGCGAGCAAATA
>OY744541.1:75495587-75510587 GCA_963556195.1 Sepiola atlantica
AATAAATAGCGTTTCATTGTGGTGCTTAACAAATTCTAGAGGGCACATACGGTGCCCGTGTAGAAAGAGAGAGAGAAAGAGAGAGAGAGTAAGAGAGAGAGAGGGGGGAGAGGTAGAGGTAGAGATAGAGAGAGAGAGAGAGAGAGAATATAGAGAGAAAACAAATAGAGAGACAGGAACAAAGAAAGAGAGAATTTATTAATTTATTAATAATTCAGTGACTAATTATTCATGACTACGAGAGGTGTTTAATATTTGACATGTTAAGTTATTAATTAATTATTATTAATTCATTAACTAATTATTATTAACATATTAAGAAACTTTCATTGATTTATTAAGTAATTAGTATTTATATATTAAGTAATTATTCATAATATATTAATTTACTATCATTTATTAATTAGTTTTTATTAATTTATTAACTAAAATAACAACAAATACTAGTTAATTAATAACATTTATTCTTTTTAAAACTAAATGGAAATATCAGGAAGTTTTATTAGATGTCATGCTGGTTTAGCAGGCCGAGAGTAGGCTCAAGGCGTTTTCCTGAATAGTTGCAATGGAGAGGCGCTCGTAACGCCAGGTCAATTCACGGTGGTTCACTGTGTGACGCGTCATCGAGAGACTGAGGCTGTTGAGGAAGTCCTACGTGGCTGGACAGATTGCTCCACTTGTCTCCACAGCGATCGGTTAAAACACAAGTCTGTCAAGAACCCCAGCGTATTTTAATTGTTTGCAGTCCTCTGCTAACGCTGTTGCATGTCCAGGGTTTGCCGACAATTCCGTTAATGACGGGGACACCAAAGTGTCGACACAAGTCGCATCCCATATAAGCGACTTGCCGTTTGCAAAGGGAAAAACTGCCAGACCATCGCAAATTATTCATTAGACTTTGGTAAACAAATGATTTACAAGTAGGTCGAATATTTTATTAGAATTTGTAAACAAATGGAATTCACAATACTATCCGAATCGAGAAACGCGAAAAATACTTACGTACTTAAATCATAATGTAAGCGATATAGATAAATAGACAGACAGAGTGAGAGAGAGAGAAGAGAGAAAGAGAACCCAGAGCGATCAAACGAAAAGAAAAGCTGTGTGGGGAGTTACTCCGTCTTGTTAAAAGCATTGTTCCTCTTGCAGCATGCCACGATGGGCACCGCACGTGTACTCTAGAATTTGTTAAGTACCACAATGTCACGCTTTTTATTGGCCGTCAATGTCTCCCCAACATCATTCCCGAACCAAAACGGCCAGATTATGCCATGTTTCAAGATGGCGATCCACGTGGTACACTTCACAGAGATCTCCAGAAAACAGAGTTCTTGCTGTTGACGTGGTGGCCTGATAGAGAAAAGTGGGCTTCATCACTGAACCACGCCCATTTGGAGGTTAGTAACTGCGTCAATGGTATTGCTGATGCCACTTCACGTGATGATTTGGAAACGTTATTCTATTTTGTTTCAACCCTGAAAAGTACAGAGTAATGTCTTTAATAACCGCGAAGTTATTAACCCCCAAAGGGCTCACGTTTATACTGAGACAATCTGTATTTCAGATTCTAAAAAAGGACATTTCTGAGTCGGTTCGCATTGTGTGTGCGTCAATGCTAATCTTTATGGAACTTAAAGCAGTTACAAAAAAAAGAGAGCTAAGTTTGTTTTTAGATTAAATATTTTATTTAGAATCAGAGGTTTATATAGATATAAATCGACGGTTGCTAGGATAGAATAAAAACAAAGTAAAAAGAAAAAAGAAAAACAGAAAGAAAGAAAAGGACAAAAACAGTGAAATAAAAGGGAAACTGTTGTAGAGAAAGTACTGACACCCCCGTTACTTATACAATAAACTATTCCGAGTAACATATTAATGTCGACGATGCGCAATTCGATAAATACGAGTACTGTAGTACCAAAACAGCCGGACCGTTCCCTGTATACATTACAAGCCAGTTATCCAATGTGTAGCCATATATTGCATTGTATGACTTTAAAACTTGCACATCGAATTAAAACGCTTGATAGAATCCTGCTAATTTCGTGGACCAAAAATAAAATCTCGCAACAGGGAATACGACAGTGTACGAGTACAGTCGGGCCGTTACCCGTATACATTACAAGCCAATTACCTAACTTGTAACTACCTGTTGCATTGTTCCCTTACAGTAATACACCCTTTTATATGTGTATGTTGGCTGTTCCGGTTATTATTAATATACTTTACTAACATTACAGAAGAAACAAAAGCAGCAATCAGGAGAAATAAAAACTAAAGTGCAGATGATGAAAAAAAAATTTTTTTAAATAGAAAATCGAAGAAAATAAATACAAAAGAGAAGAGAACAAGATGAAAAGTAAGCAAAGCACGATAAAACATATAAAAATCAACATTTTAACTTCAGAAAATAAGTAAAGCGTGGAGAAATAAATGCACAAAAGGAAACAGATATATATATATATAAATAAGAAATAAGAATTAATAAAATCTACTTAACACAGACACGTACCTGGCCGGAAGAATATACAAAAGAAAACAGCACAAGACAAATGTTCATATACCTCGATTGAGTCTGGGAGGCGTGCTTTTTCTCCGTCCGCGTGAAAATAGGTACTCCAGTCGTGGTCGTCGTTATCTCTCTGGTCAGTTGTCGGTCCGATCCTCTCTGATCGAAAACTAACCCCGAACTCGCCGTCTTCTCTCTCTATAACTCGTCGACTAAAAATATGCCAACAATAATGGATTATGGAATCAAACAGTTCAAACTTCGTAGGTACCAAAAGCAAATTATCTTCTACAATCAGGGTCGCATATCCATCTTTCAACTAACATAGCCTAACCCTAACCCTAACCCTAAACCCTTACCCTAACCCTAACCCTAACCCTAACCCTAAACCCTAACCCTAACCCTAACCCTAACCCTAACCCTAACCCTAACCCTAAACCCTTACCCTAACCCTAACCCTAACCCTAAACCCTAACCCTAACCCTAACCCTAACCCTAACCTCCCAAAAAATCGCGTTGACTTTTAATCAAAGATTCACAGCCTTTCTTCTTTTTTCTTTAATGCGCCCCAAACATGGCACTTTGCCATTGAGACGTATAGGCTACTGTGAATTTGGGGTCATACCTACCGAAAACCCCTAAGTGGGGAGCTTAGCAGCGAGATGTGTTTTTTTTACATTACATTTACATTTCTGCATCTCGGTACAATCAGGGAAACAGGGAGAAGGGGGAATTCCAAAGGATAGCAGTTCGACGAAATAAGCTATTAGAGCAGAAGGTTTTCCGGCATCTGGAAACATCTTCACTGAATGGGGGATTTTGCTGATTGTCGGCTCGGTCGGCGGTATTTACGTCGAAGAAGAGACACCAGTGCCGCCAGTTCGTCGGAATACATTCCATGGAAGTACTTGTAAAACAAGCACAGAGATGCACAGGGGCCGGAGCATGGTAGATACATTAGAGGCTCGTTTTTTACCCTGTCTAAGAGATAGAAGCTAGTGGTTGGTGCACCAGCACACATGTGACAATTGTACTCCATGTATCGGCGAATGGTGACTTTGTAGAGATATAGGATACTGGTAGTGAGAGAAGTTTTCTAGCACAGTAGAGGGAGCCTACTTTCTTTGCAGCAGCCTTGGCAATGTCTTCTATGTGTTTGTTTCATTTTATTTCCAAGACGAGGATTCAGATTCGTCATGATAGTTAGGGGGAATAAAAGAAATTCACATATCAAATGATACTGAAGTTGGCAAGTATCTTGAACTAATTTTCGCTACTGATATTAATTATCGGCGACATTTCTTCTCCTCACCCACCATGATACATGAGACATCTTATTCCTTTTAATTTGCAAGCTACATTCCTTCTATTAAGTTTTGAAGGTGCTCACAACGTCTCGCGTTCTCATAACTTTGTAAAATACAAAAATATCTTAATATATCGATCAATTAATTTTTACATACATAAAAGGAATCCATGGACACGTGTTTCTGGCTATCAGCCGTTATCAGCATTGCTAACCTGGGTAAGGGTCGAACCTACGATATTATTGTCTGCAGTCTGGAGTTTTACCACTATACCACAAACATCTTGCCAAAATAAGATTTTTTATCGCCATAATGTTACGTAATAAAAAAAAACTACTTTATATCGATCAATGCTTTTACGTACGTTTTATACGTACTATTGTATCGATCAGTTCTTTATGCATTATTTATACTTACTATTTTATATATACTTACTATTTTATACTTACTATTTTATTTATACTTACTATTTTATACTTACTATTTTATATATACTTACTATTTTATACTTACTATTTTATTTATACTTACTATTTTATACTTACTATTTTATTTATACTTACTATTTTATACTTACTATTTTATTTATACTTACTATTTTATACTTACTATTTAATTTATACTTACTATTTTATACTTACTATTTTATTTATACTTACTATTTTATACTTACTATTTTATTTATACTTACTATTTTATACTTACTATTTTATTTATACTCACTATTTTATACTTACTATTTTATTTATACTTACTATTTTATACTTACTATTTTATTTATACTTACTATTTTATACTTACTATTTTATTTATACTTACTATTTTATACTTACTATTTTATTTATACTTACTATTTTATACTTACTATTTTATTTATATTTACTATTTTATACTTACTATTTTATTTATACTTACTATTTTATACTTACTATTTTATTTATACTTACTATTTTATACTTACTATTTTATTTATACTTACTATTTTATACTTACTATTTTATTTATACTTACTATTTTATACTTACTATTTTATTTATACTTACTATTTTATACTTACTATTTTATTTATACTTACTATTTTATACTTACTATTTTATTTATACTTACTATTTTATACTTACTATTTTATACTTACTATTTTATACTTACTATTTAATTTATACTTACTATTTTATACTTACTATTTTATTAATACTTACTATTTTATACTTACTATTTTATTTATACTTACTATTTTATACTTACTATTTTATTTATACTTACTATTTTATACTTACTATTTTATTTATACTTACTATTTAATACTTACTATTTAATTTATACTTACTATTTTATACTTACTATTTGATTTATACTTACTATTTTATACTTACTATTTTATATATACTTACTATTTTATACTTATTATTTTATTTATACTTACTATTTTATACTTACTATTTTATTTATACTTACTATTTTATACTTACTATTTTATTTATACTTACTATTTTATACTTACTATTTTATTTATACTTACTATTTTATACTTACTATTTTATTTATACTTACTATTTTATACTTACTATTTTATTTATACTTACTATTTTATACTTACTATTTTATTTATACTTACTATTTTATACTTACTATTTTATTTATACTTACTATTTTATACTTACTATTTTATTTATACTTACTATTTTATACTTACTATTTTATTTATACTTACTATTTTATACTTACTATTTTATTTATACTTACTATTTTATACTTACTATTTTATTTATACTTACTATTTTATTTATACTTACTATTTTATACTTACTATTTTATTTATACTTACTATTTTATACTTACTATTTTATTTATACTTACTATTTTATTTATACTTACTATTTTATTTATACTTACTATTTTATACTTACTATTTTATTTATACTTACTATTTTATACTTACTATTTAATTTATACTTACTATTTTATACTTACTATTTTATTTATACTTACTATTTTATACTTACTATTTTATATATACTTACTATTTTATACTTATTATTTTATTTATACTTACTATTTTATACTTACTATTTTATTTATACTTACTATTTTATACTTACTATTTTATTTATACTTACTATTTTATACTTACTATTTTATTTATACTTACTATTTTATACTTACTATTTTATTTATACTTACTATTTTATTTATACTTACTATTTTATTTATACTTACTATTTTATTTATACTTACTATTTTATACTTACTATTTTATTTATACTTACTATTTTATACTTACTATTTTATTTATACTTACTATTTTATACTTACTATTTTATTTATACTTACTATTTTATTTATACTTACTATTTTATTTATACTTACTATTTTATACTTACTATTTTATTTATACTTACTATTTTATACTTACTATTTAATTTATACTTACTATTTTATACTTACTATTTTATTTATACTTACTATTTTATGCTTACTATTTTATATATACTTACTATTTTATACTTATTATTTTATTTATACTTACTATTTTATACTTACTATTTTATTTATACTTACTATTTTATACTTACTATTTTATTTATACTTACTATTTTATACTTACTATTTTATTTATACTTACTATTTTACACTTACTATTTTATTTATACTTACTATTTTATACTTACTATTTTATTTATACTTACTATTTTATTTATACTTACTATTTTATACTTACTATTTTATTTATACTTACTATTTTATACTTACTATTTTATTTATACTTACTATTTTATACTTACTATTTTATTTATACTTACTATTTTATACTTACTATTTTATTTATACTTACTATTTTATACTTACTATTTTATTTATACCTACTATTTTATACTTACTATTTTATTTATACTTACTATTTTATACTTACTATTTTATTTATACTTACTATTTTATACTTACTATTTTATTTATACTTACTATTTTACACTTACTATTTTATTTATACTTACTATTTTATCAATCTGTTCGTTATATAACGAATTATTTGGATTATTTTAACGGCCGATGTAATCTCCTACCTTCTTCGGATGAGTCTTGCCAGACTCGGGAATCCGTACGAAATTTCGAACGAAACCGTTTATTTAATCTACAGGGGCTGGATTGCTCTTGTTCCGTCAGCCATGACCGGGTAGAAGTCTTAAGTAATTTGTAATTGTATTATTAGTATCGCATGCACCTTCAAACATCGAGGAGACCATCACTTAGAACTGATTATTATCCGTCACGCTATATAATTAAGGAGTAATTAAGACTTCTACACGGCCATGGATGAATGAATGAGAGAAAGCTGATCTTATGGATTCAATAAAGGGTTCCGTTTGAAATTCCGTACATATTCCCGAGTTCGATATAAAAACGCATCTGAATATAATCGGAGGTTACATCGGCCGAAACATTGTGAGAATAACATCCAAGATTAGAACAGTGATCCAAATAACATAAATTATCGTTATGTGTTCTTATACATACTGTAGATTTAGACTGGGATGGCATAGTGGCTAAGTGGTTAACGATGCGAACTAAGGACATGAGTGTGACGGGGTCGAATCCAGTTCGATCCACTGAAATACATTCACCAAAACCCACGTCAGACATTGTGTTTGGCCTTTTGGCTAAGATCAAAGTGTAGTATCTGTTTCGATGGATACTGCACGCCTGTCCTGTGCAGTTCTAGGAGGTCCACCCTCCCAGGCTTTGCCTCCCCTCTTTGGGGAGGAGTAAGTTTATTGCTTACTGTCTGAGGCGCCCCTACCGGGGAATGCCGATGGGGCTGCCCAGGCAATTTTTAAATGGCTAGAGTGCTCACCTCTCGAGCGCTGGCTTTTCAAACCCCACTTTCTCGACCCGATCTTGGGTCACATCTTACTTGTGGGAGTAAGATAAAACTGGCCTTGTGCCTAACTCCTGGGGAGGAGTAAATAAAACCTCCTGGAGAGGAGGTAAATAAAATGCACATTGTAAATTGTATCGTTATCGTTTGAATTTTTGGTTTATGTTTTATTGTTTTCATTTAGAATGGGTTTGCCCATACTGCAGTCCTCAGGCTACCTCGTGTGACCTCTTTACGTACTTCAGGGAATACCAGAAGAAACTAAACCTGCGCCTTTGGCCTTCGTCTACATTCCACTCTGATAAAGCGTGCAACTTTCAAAACGGAAAACCTTACCTACCAGACATTTACCAACCCTCTGGCTGGATGTGTGCGGGGAGGATTTGTGTTAGGGTTAGGGCGATACTTTCATCTATTTTTTATTTATCACTAACTTCCTTTTCCTTTTTCTTTTTCGACTTTCTTCTTTTCCTACGTCGTCCTTCGTTTCATTTGTATGATTCTACCCCTAACCCTAACCCTACCCCTACCCCTACCCCTAACCCTACCCCTAACCTTAACCCTAACTTTAACCCCCGCCCCCATTACCGATTCAGTTTAATCTCTACCATTCCTCGATACTTCTTTTAAAGTCTGGTTAAGGTCACCTGGCGATGGCGCAATTCGAAAAATGCAATCTTGGAAGATGGCGAGGTGGATGGGTTAAGCAAGTGAATCAAGGGTAAAGATAAGACGATGATGAAGGATGGGGGAAGCGAAAATGAGTCAGTGTGTGTGTGTGTGTGTGTGTGGGTGTGTGTGTGTGTGTGTGTGTGTGTGTGTGTGTGTGTGTGTAAGAGAGAGAGAGAAAGAGAGAGAGAGAAAGATGGCAGAAACAGAGACACAGGCAGAGAGAGGGGATATAGTTATCGTTTGTACCATAACTGCAATCTTAATACTCTGACCAGGCCAGACCAGACCAGACTGGACCTGTTGCTGAGCCGTATCAATTTCTTATCTCTTTATTGCCTAAGATAAATCTTCATCGTCCAATCAGTTCAAATCCCTTCAGCATCTTGAAAGCAAACTTTTTTATTTATTCCCACGCCGTTTTGATTTTTAAATCGCATAGATTAACATACAAGTGCTTTTTTATATGGAAATCGCTCCAGACAAGGCATGAAGCTACTTTATGTAAAGAGCTAACAAGAGCGGAAGATAATTATCGCAAAGACAGGAGATGTCTATTAGCACAGGCACTAGGTAGGAGGAAAACAGTCAACAGGAAGAGAGTTCCACAATCCTGCAGTTCTTGGAAAGAAGATACTGGAATAGGAAGCTGTATTACAATGAGGTATCAAAATAGCGAATTGCTGAAGACCACTAGACCAACGAGTCAAACGAGCTGGAACAAAAGAAGCAGGGAATAGATCGCACAATTCTGAAGAACACATGATATAATTGTACTTATAGAGAAAACTGAGACTAGCAACAGCAAGTCTGTGAGAGAGGATGCAGAAAAAAAGAAAGGGTGGGTCCAATCAAATTACAGATACGTTTCTGCACCTTATCAAGAATCCTCAAATGGGACAGAGATTCACCAGCCCAAATATGACAACAGTACTCCATACATGGTCTCATTGTGGATTTGTACAAATAGAAAATAGCCTAAGGTGTTAGAAAGTGTTTGGAGCGATAGAGAGAACCGACGAGAAGCAGAAAGAGCAATGGATCTAATGTATGAACTCCAAGAAAGATTTGATGAGTCAATTTCTCCTCAAGAACAGAGCCATCCATGAGAATCTCCGAAAGAAAAGGGACACGCCTACGATTGAATTCTTAATTATCTTTTATTGTACTTATGCTTTATCTATTACTAATAGAGATTCGGTATCGGTCTGTCTGAAGCCGAAACTATACTATTACTTCTATTGATATACAATTTTTAATACTCAATTCAATTAACTATACTTTTTACTATTTTTCATTTCTGAATTCAGAAGGTAGTCTAGTATCTGTTCTGTTGGCATGAGACCACCCTCCCAGACATTACCTCCTCCCTTAAGGTGGTGTAGTATATGTTGGTTCGTCATGATACTATATTCTAACGCATTACCTCCTCCCTTTTTAGTTGGGAAGGGGCAGTTAGTATAAGTTCTGTTGTCATGAGACCATCCTCCCAGACATTACCTCCTCCTTGGAGGGGTTGTGTAGTATATGTTCGTTCGACATTATACAATCCTCCCACGCATTACCTCCTCCCTTTTTAGCGGGGAAGAAATGGTAGTTAGTATATGTTCTGTGGTCATGATACCATCCTCCCAAGCATTACCTCTTCCCTTTTTATGGGTGGGTGAGAGGTAGCGTAGTATTTGTTCTGTTATGAGACTTTCCTCCTAGGTATTACCTCCTCTTTTGGGAATAGTGTTATATCTGTTCTGTTGTCATGAAGAATCATCACAGGTATTACTTCTTCCTTTTGGGAGGGCAGTGTAGTACAAGTTCGTTTGTTAAGATACCATCCTCCCAGGCATTACCTCATAATTTAGGGGCCATTGTAGTAAACGTTCGTTAGTCATGATACCATCCTCCCAGGCGAGCAAAAATTATGCCGCCTAGGGAGCATATATTTGCTAGTTGTTATTTAATATGTATATATTTTTTTTTATTAAAACGATGACGCTAGCACCTGAAAGGGAAGGGTTTAGAACGACACTGAGAAACAATGGATATGCCATGTAAAGAGTGTCTGCGCGAAGAAAGGGTTGCACAATTATTAACCGCACAATGCTGTAATCATGTGGCAAGTAGACACCCAGGACGACTGGAAATAATTGTATCGTCACGTAACACGACTAAGCCGTTTGTAATGTTCGATGTGGAATCCTTTCGACCTCACCAGATAACTAATAATATTACGTCGACAGTAAACATCAGCCATCGCTCGTTGACGCGTCGTAAGTAGTTGGCTCAATTGGATAGTAAAGTAAGTTGATCGTAGTGGTGATGTAGCAGATCAAGTTTCTGGCTTCCTCATCCTTTGTTCTGTTATACGCTACCAAATGTAAAAATAACGCAAACATAGTTCTTCAATGGTGTCATACACTTTAATATCTAGTTGTTTAACATCACTGTAGCGTTGTACATTATGTAAACCTTCTATCAACCCCTCCTGTGGGGAGGGCAAACGAAGACAGAGCTTCAAAAAAAGCTCCGAATCCAATCAGCTCACTTGCGCTAGTGGAAGACTTAACTCTATTCTTCGCTACGTGTGACATGTGACTTTCTATCCATTACGTCATATCCCGATACGTTGCTCTAGTTCTAATATTTAGTTGTAATGGAATTTTGCACTTCTCTGCAGACTATAACTGTTGTGGCCTTGAAAGGCCGGTAATAATCCAGACAAACAATTCATCTTCAATTAATTTAATACATAATACAATACATTCTGCACAAATCCCTCATATTCCACTGATTTTCGAGAATATCGGCTTACGTTATTTCTAACTATTAGGTATAGATTTCCTCTTATTCCGTAATTTACGGAATACAATTAACGAACATAATCACTTATACTGTACATTGATTCAAAATGGCGGCTACAATCTCTTAATCGAATCGACTTCAGACATTTCACTTAGCAATCTTCGATTACTTTTAACTTCAACACTTAGACAATTTAATACATAACACATTTAAGGCTTAAAAATCTTTTTCAAAATACAGCATAAAACTACCTGCAGTGTTCACTTCGACAACATTTATTTGTTGATACCAATTCCATGGTAGCACGTAATATCAGTTTCTCTACGAACCTTCCACTAATAATTAACAGAAAATAGAATTTCATTATTTCACTTTTGACCATCCATACATATCTAACATTAATCCAACATTCGTTTGTTATTATTACTTTTTGATTGGGGGGTATTTCATGTAAGACGGTTTCATTTCTTCTCTTTTAGATTTACCTATTATACCGTCCATTCTCTCTCTCCCTCTCTCTTTTCTCCCTCTCTCTCGTTCTCTCTATATTCATTCGCGACAATCTATTAAAAAAAACGTGTTTACATTTTCGCCGACTTAAATAATCACAGCACGCAACAGTACCTTCGAGGTAATACACATTAAACAGATACGTACGATTTTTCTGCTCAAATTCGATTTAAATTAGCATTCGTCGATGTATTTAAGTATATTTTTATTATCATGATTATACGTCAGATACGAATGATGTTCCTTTGTTTAATTCACGACAGTTAAAAGGCTTCGAAATCAATTTCGAACACAGACCGGCGTAACATTTACAATCATTATTTTCATCTACATTTTCCTATTCATCGAAGAGTATTCGATATTAATTCATACCGAACATTATTCAAATTTATTTCATAACGTTTTTTACATACTTTCTTCGACGCTAAAACTGCTACTGATATTCAATAAAAATATAAATTTCTACTTTTCTAAGTAATCTTCAACTTAAAGTGCAATATCCGTTACTTTGTTGTTTCTTTTCTAGGTCAGTGACGGAGAAATCTTTCTAGACTGCGGCAATTTTTTTTTTATTACTTTCCCTCTATTTAACGATTTGTCAATTTTAGAAGAAATCCTTCTCGACTGCGGCAATTTTCCCCTCAGGAGATAGATTTTCAACACATTAAACATAAATACTTTAAAACTGCGGCAATTTTTAACCAGGTGATGGATTTTCAATACATTAAACATCACCATTGTATAACTCTCCCCTCTTGGAGAGGCAATGAAATAGCAACAGCATAATCAATAGTAAAAGTGCAGATTAGTTAACAGTCGATAAATCGAAAACAAAATAACCACAACAAATTCCTTAAATAAAGGCCAAGATTAGACGAAAGTTCGATTTGCAATGTTGGTAAATTCAAATTCCTTCAGTTGAGGTTGGCCTAGGGGTAGAATATCAGTCTGCGAGTCATAGGTAATGTTGTAACTGGGTTCGAATCCTTTGACCGGCATGAATAAACAACTCCTACACTTAGGATTGCATAAGCATAAAACACCGGTCCCTGTAAGTAATAATATTAAATATTTATTTGAAAAATAGTGTATAATGCAAGGTTGTTTGAACAGAAGTTAAAGCTTCTGTCTTTTCCTTTTATGATCCCTTCTTTTCCACTGGCGGAACAGCGATCTGATACTATATTCCTATGTTTATAAAAACTCGTCATATTTGCAAGTACTTTTGACTCGCAGAGTCGTCATCACACACGCGATGATGTTGGTGAATTTATGAAAGTTCAATTAGAAAACGTTATTAAAACATTTTAAGATTCGTTCCAAACACTCGTTTAATTTCTATTCAATCAAAATTGCATTTATAGAAGAATGCTGCCTATATATATATATATATATATATATATATATATATAAAGATAAACATAGTTTGAGTATCCGACAATTGTTTCAGAACCTTCTCGGCTCCTCCTCAGGGATAGACATTATCGCTGATGGGGGGCTGAAGAGTTTATGAAACAATTGTCGGATACTCAAACTATATTTATTTAAATATAAAAAGCTCTAATATATATTGAGCACTTTTGAAAGGTATTGGTTTTGTTCATTTTGTTAATATTTTAACTTAATTAATTTATATATATATATATATATATATATATATATATATATGCATATATATGTATATGTATATATATATGCATATATATAGATATGTATAAATATGCATATATATGTATATGTATATATATATGCATATATATGTGTGTGTGTATATATATATATATATATATATATATATATATATATATTATATATATATATATATTTATATTAAACTGTCTTTTCGACTCAATTATCCTGATTCAAACATTTAACCCGAGATTAATTTTTTCTAGTAAACACACACACACATGTATATATATATATATATATATATATATATATATATATATATATATATATATATATATATATATATATATATATATATATATATATTGAGAGAAGGAGAGGGGGAAAGAATTGTTATATAAATACCAAGTCAGACAATGTAGGTTACACTAAGTGCGGAACGAATCAAGTTGGGTCAAGCTGACCGCGTACACTTAAAACAATATGGCTGACCCATGTATGTGCCGCTCAAATTAGGAGTGTCAGGCTGACCAGTTTCAACCGGTAATTAAATAAAGACAATGGCAATTAATCATCAGAAAAAAATATAATTGTATATAATAGTGTATTTGTGGAAATGACCATGAAGACAAAACGGATCTTTGGGAATCAGAACAGTTCATGTATTATTTTATCGTGTCAACTTTGCGAAGTTCGCTTAAGGAACACCACATCTCTCTCTCTCTCTCTCTCTCTCTCTCTGTCTCTCTCTCTCTTCCTGTCTCTCTCCCCTCTCTCTCTCTCTCTCTTTCTATCTCTCTCTCTCTCTCCCCTCTCTCTCTCTTTCTATCTCTCTCTCTCTCTTTCTCTCTCTCTCTTTCTATCTCTTTCTCTCTCTCTCTCTCTCTCTCTCTCTCTCTCTCTCTCTGTCTCTGTGTCTCTTTCTATTTCTATCTCTCTTTCTCTCTCTCTCACACGCACAAACACTTTCTCTATCACTCTTTCTTGTTCTCGCTCCCTCTCTTTCTCTCTTTCTCTCTTTCTCTCCCGCTCACTCTCTTTCTCGTTCTCGTTCTCATTCTCGTTCTCTCTCAAGCGCTATCTCTTTCCTTCTACTTTTCTCTCTTTTCTCTCTCTCGCTCTCTTTCTCTCTCTCTCTCTCATTCCTTCTCTCTTTCTCTTTCTCTCTCTCTCTCTCTCTGTCTCTCTCTTGCTCTCTCTTGCCGTCTCTCGCTCGCTTTCTCTCCTTCTCTCTTTCTTTCTCTCTCTTTCTCTTTCTATCATTCTCTCACACTCACTCTCTTTGTCTCTCGCTCTCTCTTTCTCTCTAACTTTCTCTCTCTCTCTTTCTCTCACTCTCTCTTTCTCTCTCGCTCTCTTTCTTTCTCTCGCTCTCTCACCCTTTCGCTTTTCTCTCATCTCTCTCATACCGACCCTATTTAATTTTGACACAAGGCTAAAAAGTAGGAGTGAATCAGTTCCATGGTTCAAGACAGGCCCTAAGTGCCAGAATGATTCCAAGTCAAAAATCTTGGCTAGCATGAACACTAAGGGGAAAAAAAACTTAGTAAACTCTGGATTAAGCCACCGATATATATATATATATATATATATATATATATATATATATATATATATATATATATATATATATATATATATATATACATATATATATATATATATATATATATATACATACATATATATATATATAT
>OY744541.1:75515587-75528087 GCA_963556195.1 Sepiola atlantica
TAATAATATGAGTTTTCTCCCTTACATTATTTGAATACTGCTTTACGCATGATGTGTCACATGACTTGTATTTTCTGCAAAAAAGAAAGATGGCGTACATGCTAAACGCATTCTGGCAAGAACAATTGGATTTGCAAATAAAATTAATCGAAATACAGTGTTTTCTTCTGAACAACATGGAGCAACGTTAACAAAAGGGAAGTGGCTATTCAGAATGAAGTACTGATATGTTAGGACGGATGGGTTAATTTTATATATTATATACAAAGAAATATCACATGGCTTAGTGATGAGACGATAACTAAAAACGCAAATTCAACCACAGTTGGTAGAAAAAATTTGCAACCATTTCCATTTTACTATTTAGCTGAATGTGTCTTTATTACGGTAAATGATTTATTATTGTAGACTAGATATCGCTAAACAAGGAGACTTAAGCTTGTCTCGTTTTCACTTACCGCCGCGTGTATAATGGATTCCATGTAATAAACGGTTAATTTTTCACTTTGTGGTTTTCTTTGTTTATTTCCAGTCTCGTGGACTACATTAACCGTTTATTTAACTATATTACCTACGCAAACATGAACAGTGTAATACCTAATATAGATAAATTCCAATGTAAACTATTTAAAATTACACCGTTTTTGCTGCTCGACGTAATTTTGATGAGATAATTGTTACAACGATAGTAAAAGCGTAAACAAAGACTTATCACAGAACTTTATTTGCACAAAGTTCGGTTTGTTGGTGAAGTGCTTAAATACGACACCCGCGTCCGTTTGTCCCTCTCTTGGAAACACAGGTTCGAATCCTGTACGAGTCTCATTTTTCACTTTAAAGCTTTCTTTGTTTATTCTCAGCCCCGTGAACTAAATTAACCGTTTAGATAATGGTATTACCTATGTAAATACGAATGTTAATAATAAAAAAAAAAGCAGCGTGGTGCATGATTTAATTTTATTTCTGTAAAAAATAATGCCTTGATTTTGGATCGTCTGTAGACAAAATCACTCGGACGCTGATGTAAATTTATAAGAAAGTTTATTGATCAGAAAGGAACGGTCACAGAGAAAACCAGAGATACGGGTTCGCGTAGGCCTGTTATATCAGGCGAAATTATTAGATAAAAAGTCAAGATGAAAATGAAGAAAAAAATATATTTTTATTTTTTATTTTGATTTTAATTAAAAAAATATCTGCATCTAACACATGGTTTTAATGAAGGCATTTTGCCTCTTTCTTTATGTTTAAAATTTTAAAGATGCTTTAAAAAATGAACTTTCCCAAATGTATACCGACCAGCGACCATGCGCGATTCAAGTTCAATTTGAAAGAGACATTTACGCCGTTAGTCCACACAACATCGGACGTCACTTCTAGAAGACCAGGAAGGATTATTACGAAAAAACAAAAATATGGTTAATACTTTTATATGTCTAAAACGACAAAAAAAAGCTCTGACGAGGCCTGTTTTTCAGGCGAAATTATTAGATAAAAAAGTCAAGATGAAAAAGAAGAAAAAACATTTTTTTATTTTTTATTTTGATTTTAATAAAAATATCTGCATCTAACACATGGTTTTTATGAAGGCATTTGACTTCTTTCTTTAAGTTTTATTTATATATATATATATATATATATATATATATATATATATATATATATATATATATATAGAGAGAGAGAGAGAGAGAGAGAGAGAGAGAGATTTGGATTTTTCACTTAGAATGAAGATTATTCAGTGAAGACCGGGATTAGACCAATAAAAAAAAGAACGATGATACTCGATTACAGGGTACAGAGCATTTATATGCGATTTTTTTAAGGCTTACCAAAGCATTCCGTTCAGGAGCCCAATCAACACCACAAAACAATTTTTAATTCAAAAATTATGTATTTATTATTTTTCAAATTAAAGAGTTTTTTACCTACACGTGTTTCACTCCATATCAGATACTTGCTTGGCAGATCATCAGGGAAATTAAGTACCTTGAATAAGAATTACAACAACCAGCAACACCACATTGTGTATTATATTGACACAACAAACGAAACAGGATATAGGTCACTCTATAGAAAACAGAACAATAGAACAGGATATAGGAAGTAACACTAACGAGACCCTTGTTCGTGGGAAGCCGAACGATTGGCTGAGAGAACAACAAAGAATCTGATTGGTTAACTAGCTAGCCGTGTATATAAAAAACACTCGGCAAAATAACTCCATGCATTTTAGCCTCTATGTAGCTTAATTGCCACAAATATATTTTCATAGCTTACTACCTAGCTCTACTTACGTATCAAGCACTGTTAGAGTAAATACTGAACATTGATACATACAAAATTATAACTCCTTATAAAATTTGATGTGGATACATGAAATAGTATATTGTGTGTGTGAGTGTGTCTGGGTTAGCGTCTTATGACTGTCAGAAATTCTCACTTCCCGACACCAAAAAAAGAATTAAGCTGAAAACGACGTCGTCTGTAGGAAAAACTATAATTCGATATATATATATATATATATATATATATATATATATATATATATATATATATATATATATAAATTTAAATGGAATAAACGGAAGACCTAAAAAGCTCAACGTTTCGCCCAAATGTTATATGGGCTTTATCAAGAGCGAACGAAAAAATGCAAAAAATGACAAAAGACGAGAAAGTCTATGAATTATGAGAAATATATATAGTGGTAGGATTCATGCAGAGAGGGAAGATATGTAAATATGTATAGAGTCAAAGATAAATACACACACACACACACACACATATATATATATATATATATATATATATATATATATATATATATATATATATATATATATATAAATTTAAATGGAATAAACGGAAGACCTAAAAAGCTCAACGTTTCGCCCAAATGTTATATGTGCTTTATCAAGAGCGAACGAAAAAATGCAAAAAATGACAAAAGACGAGAAAGTCTATAAATTATGAGAAATATATATAGTGGTAGGATTCATGCAGAGAGGGAAGATATGTAAATATGTATAGAGTCAAAGATAAATACACACACACACACACACACACACACACACACACACACACACACATATATATATATATATATATATATATATATATATATATATATATATAAATTAAAATGGAATAAACGGAAGTCCTAAAAAGCTCAACGTTTCGCCCAAATGTTATATGGGCTTTATCAAGAGCGAACGAAAAAATGCAAAAAATGACAAAAGACGAGAAAGTCTATAAATTATGAGAAATATATATAGTGGTAGGATTCATGCAGAGAGAGAAGATATGTAAATATGTATAGAGTCAAAGATAAATACACACACACACACACACATATATATATATATATATATATATATATATATATATATATATATATATATATATATATATATATATATATAAATTTAAATGGAATAAACGGAAGACCTAAAAAGCTCAACGTTTCGCCCAAATGTTATATGGGCTTTATCAAGAGCGAACGAAAAAATGCAAAAAATGACAAAAGACGAGAAAGTCTATAAATTATGAGAAATATATATAGTGGTAGGATTCATGCAGAGAGGGAAGATATGTAAATATGTATAGAGTCAAAGATAAATACACATATATATATATATATATATATATATATATATATATATATATATATATATATATATATATATATATATATGCCGTCACACAAAAGTTCGCGAGTAAAAACTGCCGGACGGTTCCATTTCAAGTACTTGGGGAAAATGAGAAAATAAATAGCAAATCAGACAACGCCCCGCATTCAATCTATTTCCATAATTAAATTGTATTTTTCTTTTTTTTTCTTTGTGCTTTCTATACCGATATATACGTTTTTTGTTTCCGTTTTTTTTTTGTTTCAAAACTTTCCTGTTTGAGAAGTGTATTTTCTTTTTTTAATTTTACCGATTTAGACGTTTTTTTATATGAATATGAATATTAGTAGTACGACCACTAACGAAAGATAATTCTTTTTCGTCATTTTTGACGAAGTGTGCCCTCTCGTATATGCATAAATGTATTTATCTTTCCACACGCGAGTATAAACTGTCGGACGAAAACACTTCAACTGTTTAGGGGAAGGGAGAACGCAAATAGTAAGTCAGATAACTCCCACTGTCTGAAATAAATTCAGAAAGAAATCCTACACTCTATTTCCATAAAGAGACACTTTTTTTTTTTTTGCTTTCCTCTGTCTATACCGATTAATACGTTTTTTCTTTTTTAACTTTTCAGTTTGAGACGTTTTCTTGTTTTTTTTCTTTAATATTCATTTTTTAAAACATCATCGATTGCGATGTTATTTTATTTTAAAAGATGTGTTAACAGCCATAAACGAATCTTCCCATGGCAAATGTGGGGGGAGGGGTCCTGGTATCCACCAGAACAGATACTACAATTTGAGCTTAACCAGAACGCCATGTGATTGTGTTCTCTTATTTCCAAAAAAGACTGCAGATAACACGAGATTGTCCTTTTTTAATATGGGGAATATAGCTCTCTTGGGGAGGGGCACTCTTGAAGGTTATGAAAATAGTCTGGATCTGCTCAATCGGTATCCCATAATAAACAGAAGATCTCCCGGCTTTTTTTGACGGATGTGGGGGGGAGGTCGCTCCAAACAAGTCATGAAGCCACTTGATGTAAAGAGCTAAAAAGAAGGCAAGATGATTATCTCAAAGACAGGAGATGCTGATTAACCTTAGTCTTGAATAGACCAAGGCTATAGGCATGAGGAAAACAGTCAACAAGAGGAGAGTTCCACAAGCCTGCAGTTATTGAAAAGTAGCTACTGAAATAGGAAGCTTTATTATAGCGAGGTCTAAAAACAGCGAATTGATGAAGACCACTAGACCAAGGAGTCAAACGATCTAGAACAAAGGAAGCAGAGTAAATAAGACAATTCGGAAAGACACATGAGAAAGTAATGCCTGGGAGGAATTCCTGCTGAAACCGAGAAGAACCATACTTGTTTATAATTCGTCCGAAATCATAATTTTAGTCCGAAGGTCAAATAGTATGGAATACGTTTTGAGATAAGGATTGATGATTTGTATTATTTTTATTATACGGACTACTGTTCTCATCTTGGATGTTATTTTCATAACGTTTCGGCCGATGAAACCTCCGACCTTTTTCAAGTGCATCTTGTCGAACTCGGGAATCTTTATATCGCATTCGGGAACATGTCCGCATTGACCTGTGGCGCAACGGATTTAAGTGTTAAATATTAATCAGTTCTGGGTGAGTCTTCTGGAGGTTGAAGGTTCAATCCTCAGTACGGTTGATACTTTATTTCTGTTTCATTTTACTTCAGTCGAAGTTCTCAGGAATCAAAGTGCGGCTTCCTGGAACTAACACTTGATCTCTATATGAGATACATAGATATTCGAATATTCCATTAATTTTCTCCTTTACCTGTAAAACATTAAGTTAGTAAAGAAATTAAGAATATTAATTTTCCTCTCCCCAATTGACATGTGAACTATGTTATTGTATATCTTTCTTGTGATCTCTTGGTCTTACCGGATACCAGGACAAGGATTCATCTAGTCTGGTGGAGTATCCAGCTACGTGGTGTTACTTGAGGTAACCTTTGTTGGAAAGGGTGTACCATTCCTCGTATGAGTCAGTGTATAGCTGTGTCAAAGAGGATCTTATTTGGGCTTTGAATACTTTAGGCTTCTTGGTTGGTCAAGATCAAAGTGTAGTATCTGTTCCAATGGATACTGCACCCCATAGACTGGTATTGTCTTGGCCTTCGGGGCTTGATTTACGCCGGTCTATGGGATTGTCCTGTGCAGTTCTAGGAGATCCACCCTCCCAGGCTTTGCCTCCCCTCTTTGGAGAGGAGTAAGTTAATTGCTTACTGCTTGGGGCGCCCCTACCGGGGAATGCAGACGGCGCTGCCCAGGCAATTTTTGATGGTCAGAGTGCTCACCTCTCGGGCGCTGGCTTTTCAATGCCCACTTTCCGACCCGACCGTGGGTCACATCTTACTTGTGGGAGTAGGATAAAACTGGCCTTGTGCCTAACTCCTGGAGAGGAGTAAATAATACTTTGGGTTTCTTGGCCTTTTGGCTAAGATCAAAGTGTAGTATCTGTTCCGATGGATACTGCAGGCCTGTCCTGTGCAGTTCTAGGAGGTCCACCCTCCCAGGCTTTGCCTCCCCTCTTTGGGGAGGAGTAAGTTTATTGCTTACTGTCTGAGGCGCCCCTACCGGGGAATGCCGAAGGGGCTGCCCAGGCAATTTTTTAATGGCCAGAGTGCTCACCTCTCGAGCGCTGGCTTTTCAAACCCCACTTTCTCGACCCGATCTTGGGTCACATCTTACTTGTGGGAGTAAGATAAAACTGGCCTTGTGCCTAACTCCTGGGGAGGAGTAAATAAAACTATGTTATTTTGAATATTTGGTCCGGGTTTACTTGTAGGGGGGAAGTATCCTCATGTCAGGTTGTCCTGATAAATCCTTGTACAGAGAGACCGAAGACACCCAAGGATGGGGTCTAGTAGATAATTCAAACTTCCCTACGAATAGAATACTAAGAATAGAAGTAAGAATTATCCAAGAATTCTTACCCGGTCGTGACTGAGGGAACGAGAGCAAGCTACGGAGATTAAATAAACGAGATTCCGTACAGATTCCCGAGTTCGACATAACGATACCGGAGTTCGACAAGACGACGCGCCTGAAGAAGGTCGGAGATTACATTGGTAGAAACGTGGTGAGAATAACATCCAAGATGAGAACAGTAGTCCGAATTATAACTTAAATAATATTTTTTTAGCTGGTTATAGCATTCGACATTTTTATTTTTGGCTTATGAAAGAAGACTGGCTTTTATCTGGTCCTCTTTAGAAAGTAGTGTCAGCAGACAACGAGTAAGTATCGATTGAGTCAATATGTTGATTGTGACATATGTTTCATCGCAATCCCTCCCCCACTCTTTCCATCGTTCTCTGTTTTCAACATGGCGGATTCAACGGTTCCTTCCAATCCCCGCCCTGAAATGCAAAGAGCCGATACTGATCTGACACCTGTTATTCGATTAGAGTCATTTACTCAGTGCACACCTGTCATATTGTTTCGTCTGAAAAAACAAAACAGTCTATCATTTTTATTCTTGTATCCACCACTGCTAGGGTACAAATGAATTGAGTTCAAATCCATAATCTACGAGCAAAACAAAAGGCGACATTGAAACACACACACACACACATACATATATATATATATATATATATATATATATATATATATATATATATATATATATATAATGTATAAATTAAAATGGAGACGTCTTGATGAGTTGCCGGTTGCTTTTTCATGACGGGGAAATTACAAATGCCGCAATTCACTTACTACATATAGCGACTACGAGACAGGTAACAGGACATTAAAGTAAGTCTTTCAGGGTTCATTTACTTATGTAGGCAACAAACGCCATACATTTTTGACTTGGAAACAAAATATTCAACATAGAATGTGGGGGTATCTTGTAATAAGAGATGATGTGTTGTATACTTATTTATTTATTTATTTACGTCCTCTGCAGGAGGAAAGACACAAGGTCAGGTGGGGTTTTGAAAAGTGAAGCACACTAGGTCAAGTGCACCCTGACCTAAAAAATGCCTTATCAGCCCCGTCGGCATTTCCCGATAGGGACACCTCAGACGATTAGCAATAAACTAACCCTTTCTCAGGAGAAGGTAAAACCTGGGAGGGTAGACTTGCTAGAACTGAACAGAACCATACTTCAACCAAGCAGTAACAAAACCATTGTTGAAGTGATTGTCGAAGACGTGTCCTCGATTCATACCAACAACACCTACTCTAGTTATGCCATGGTATACATTCCTTGGTATTAGCTACGGTTCACGGAATTACAATATCCATAAGACGCGCCTCCAGCATATTTTTTTGTGTTCATCGCTTATCAAGTCCACGAGAAGCTCGAGGATAAGCGTTAATGAGACGAAAATAAAGGCCAGCCGAAAAGATGAGGAATATTATGGGAGTACTAAAATTAGTAAAAGTTATTAATTCCGTTTGATTACATCTACCAGAATTAGTTGACATTAGATTTCAAGACGAGCAAGTCGTAGTAAGCAGGGCAGCAGTCCCGCAGTAATCTGTTCCACAGGTAGGAAGCCCTTGGAAAGTAACTCTGTCCATGGAAATTAAACCTGAAGCTAGCCACGTATAGATTTTGTCTTCATTGTTGATATTGAATTATCGGAACCATAGTTAATAATGTTATGAATCATTTGATTTATTTATTTTAACATTATTCTTTACACACACACACACATATATATATATATATATATATATATATATATATATATATATATATATATATATATATATATATGTATATATATATATAAAGAATAGTGATAAAATATATATGTATATATATGTATATATATGTATATATATATATAAAGAATAGTGATAAAATATATATGTATATATATGTATATATATGTATATATATATGTATGTATATAAATATATGTATATATATGTATATAGATATATGTATATATATGTATATATATATATATATATATATATATATATATATGTATATATATATGAACATATATATGTATAGGTTCCATCTATATATATATATATATATATATATATATATATATTAGTATTTCATGTATCCACATAAAATTTTATAAGGAGATATCATTTTTTATGTATTAATTTTCAGTATTTACTTCAACAGTGCTCGATACGTAAGTAGAGCTAGGTAGTATCCTATGAAAATATTTTTATATATGTAAAAAAAATTTCAACATTTATTTATTATTTTGTTATTTTATCATTTTATAATTTTATATAACGCGTTTCAACCGCTATTTTCATTTTTTTTCATTTATTTGTGTTAAATTTTATTTTATTATCATATATATATATATATATATATATATATATGTGTGTGTGTGTGTGTGTGTGTATATGCATGTACATATTTGCATGTCTTCTCTCTCTAGATAGATTCAAATTTTATTATACCCTAGCATTATATATATTCCCTAAAATTACAGATCTCATCGTTCTTTGCCACTTTTAGCTTTTTCTTTCTTAATAAGGCTCACGCAACAGCTGTACGAAACGTTGAGTTTTGGGGTTTCCGCTTTTCCATTTTTAATTCATACCGTCGGATTTTTTAAAATCATTTTAATTGTCATATATATATATATATATATATATATATATATATATATATATATATATGCAAACATTGCCAAAAATAACAGAATTCCTCTGTTTAACTATACCTTTCATTATTTTTCAATTTTTCTGATGGTCTTTTTTGTATTAAAATCAGAAAACATATATGGAACATTTTTTAATTTTGGGGATTTTAATACAAAAAAGACCATCAGAAAAATTGTAAAAAATAAAGAAAAGTGTAGTTAAACAGACGAATTCTGTTATTTTTTGCAATGTTTGCATACATGAAAAAATGCTGCCTAAATACACATAACATACATATATATATAATAAATATCTGTTTTGCTTATTATCTATGTATACATTTCGTCCTTTATAATCGGGACTCATCAGCATAGAGATATGACTATTCACTACTGTTAATGCGATTCGAACTCCCGGATTCCGAGTATTTTGCAACTCAAATCCCGACGTCCCGAACCACTCGGCCAACGCTAAACAGCGGATAAACAGTGATAATTTTAACACTTTTTCTGGCGGATTGACGTCATAAGAGCGTTCTACTTAATGAAAAGAACGATGCATATATATATATAGATATATATATAATGAAATAAGAAATGCCAAAATTATTTCTATATTCATCAACGTTTCGTCTTTATTTCAAGACATTCTCAAGATGATCGAAAAAATAAATTAAAATAAAAACGAGTTACTGCAGCGATTGGATCGGGAGGAGTGGCGAACAAAGTGTGAATTTTATCAAAGAAAAAAATCGCCTCATAATTTGACACGATAAAAGATAGCGAATATATTTTCTTCTTTATTTTTACTTTCATTCACCCCAAACAAGGCATACTGACACTGACACGTAAGAGGCTACTGTGAATTAGGGTCCAGATTCATAGGGGCATCTTTAAAAGTGGGGACTTGTGCGGCGAGATGCTTGTTCACATTACATTTAATTGTTTTCTTTGTTGGAGGAAATTGGGAGCAAAGAGGGACCTCTAACGGCCAGCGGTTCGAGGAAATAAGATATTAGAGTAGAAATTCTTCAGCCATCTGGGGACTTCTACAGTGAAGGGGTGCGATTTTGCCTGTTTGGTCGACGCTATTTATGTTGACGAGGAACAAGTGCAGAAAGTTCGTCGGAGTGCATATCCTACATATATAATGCTGTTACGGACACATGTTTTAACGTGACTTACTTAAATCTATATTTTATATTCTACGCATATACCCCTATTGTCACTGCTAGTTTAATATAAGATTGAACTAGTGGTAAATTGAGAGAAGTAATAGAGATAATTTGGGCCATCCGTAACTATAAAAGTGTGATTTTTTTTTTCTTAAAATAATGTTTGGGGAGTGAAAAGAGGGAAGTCTGCGCGAAAAGCAGATAGCATAGATAAGAATATTTTGGCACCGGACAGAAAAATTAACAACAAGTAAATTCCAGTGTAATCTGAGTTCATCCCACCAGAGAGAAATAGATGGTGAGAGATAAAGAGAGAGAGAGGGGGGGAGATGAGAGAGCGGGGGAGATTGAGTGAGACGAAGGTGGATAGAAATAGAGAAAGAGAAAGAGAGAGAGAGAGAGAGAGAGAAAGACACATATAACAGGATATATATATGTGTGTGTGTGTGTGTGTGTGTGTGTGTGTGTGTGTGTGTGTGTGTGTGTGTGTGTGTGTGTGTGTATGTATCTATGTATGAATATAATAATAATAATCCAGGTAAAACATCCACATGTTAGTAATCCAAAGAATTTCAACCGGGTTTATAAAAAGTGCTCAATATCAAATAGAGCTTGTATATATGATTATTTTTATTTACACAGACATGTACAATGAATATATATATATATATATATATATATATATATATATATATATATATATATAGAGAGAGAGAGAGAGAGAGAGAGAGAGAGAGAGAGAGAGAATTGAATGAGACGAGGATAGGTGGAAATAGAGAAAGAGTAAAAAAAAAGACAGGAGATAGATAGATAGATAGATAGATAGATAGATAGATAGATAGATAGATAGATAGATAGATAGATGAGGAGAAGGAGGAGGAGGAGGAGTGAGAATTGAATGAAACGAAGGTGGATGGAAATAAGGAAAGCGAAAGAGAGAGAAAGGCATATATGAAAGAGAGAGAGAGAAAGAGAGAGAAAGGGAGAGAGAGAAAGAGATGGAGAGAGAGAGAGGGAGAGAGAGAGGGAGAGAGAGAGAGAGAAAACGCGAGATTTAAAAGTAACGTTAGAGAGTATCGGTTGACTAACGCATGCGTAGAACATTAGTCAGAAATCTGACAGCACAAATTCCCAAATCATGAGATAAGAAAGTCTTATAGACGCACACAAAAAAACAGAAACAGACAACTGTTGCAGGTTTACGAAATATTTTTCTCTCCATTTTTTTTATTTCTAAATGCGCGAAAGGAATCAAGAATTTGTAAATAAACAAAAATAATAGAAGAAATTTAAAATAATAAAAACCTAGGAATTGGGATAAAAACATAAATCCTCTGGAAACATTAAAGACAGCGCGCTTAGAGAATAATTATTTTTGAACATGGAAGCCATTGCCGACATGTTTGCTTTGATCTTTTGGGTTTGTTTAATGCTATATTAAACCATTAAGCTTGAGGAAAGAACAAAACATAAAGGAGTTTACAGCAATTTTATGTACTTTACTCTAATGTTTTCTTTTTGTAACGTCTGACTTATGTACGTTCGTTAGAATTTCTTTTTTTTTGGGGGGGGGAATTATCTACAGGGCAAAAAATGTCTATCAAAAATGCTTACCACAAATGTCTATTAGAAATGTCTATCTAAAATGTTTTTAAAATAATGTCCAGCAAAGAATGTCTAGCAAAAATGTCTAGAAAAAAATGTCTAGCAAGAATATCTAGTAAAAAAAAGTCTAGCAAGAATATCTAGCAAAAGATGTCTAGCAAAAACGCTTGTCATAAATGTTCATAAAAATGTCTATCAACGAATGTCAAGCAAAAATATCTAGAAACAAATGTCTAGCAAGAATATCTAGCAAAAATGTCTAGCAAAAACGCTTGTCATAAATGTTCATAAAAATATCTATCAAAAATACTTATCAAACGATATCTATCAAAAGTGTTTATCAAAAATGCTTATCAAAAAATATTTATCAAAAACTGTCTATCAAGATACCTATAAAATGTCTATCAAAAAATGCCTAGCAAGAATATTTAGCAAAAATGTCTAGCAAAAACGCTTGTCAT